>OV884021.1:71907700-72507700 GCA_930367235.1 Sarcophaga rosellei | reverse complement strand
ATTCGAAAGCTATTGCCGTTCTTTTCTTTTGCAACTTATTCAGAGAAGTTGTTGCTAAAATTCCTTCATACATTCAAACGCTTTACAATTCAATGTCAACATTTTTTTTTTTCCATTTTGTGTAGAAAACTGGAAAAAAACAAAAAATTGTTTCGTCTTCATAGCGCGTACAAGAAATCGAATTAAATAAACAAATGCGTAACGTGACTAAATTGCTAAAAATGACATTTTAAATGTTCTTTAGCACTTTGCCAGCATGATTCTCTATGGCAGATACTACGCTGTTGTGCTGCTCTGTTGCTGGTAGTTGTTCTCCTATAGCTACTGATGGATTTTCAACTGAATTTTACTATTGCCCAGCCACTGATAAAGTGGAAAACTTGCTTTCTTATATATTAGGTGTCAACTTAAATTTTGTGGTATCTATTGCCACAATATAAATTTACTCAAGGTATTGTTCATCCTTAACTCTAAAAATTTGTCCATCTTTCTAACAACTTATGGAGTCTGTGTATTTATTTCGTATACCTTTTATAAATGAATCATCATGGGGATTGTAAGTAAGATATTGACTTATGTGCCTCTAAACCTTTGGTATTTGGAGCGAAGACTATTATTGAGCCCTTTTTTCAATCCCTATTATATCAATAGGGATTGACTGTATAGTCGCCGTAGTCTAGTTGGTAGTGTGTTGGCTTATTAGACGGAAGGCCACGGTTCAAATGCCAGGTCAGACATCAAAACGAAATATGAAGAAATATTTCTTCAGCGACTTCTTCAAAGTAGATTTCTGGCAAAAATCTGAGTTTCTCAAAAAATCTGTCGTTCGCAGTCGACTTTAAAACTCTAGGTCCCGCCACTCATGTATGAAATTAACACACACAACATAAGTGATGTGAGAAACTGTAATCCTGACGGAAGGTTTATAATGATCAACTATGTATGTATAGCATTGTAAGAGGCGGACGCTAGTCAGCAAAAAAAAAACCGACAAACCAGAAACACTTAAAATACTGGAAGTCCTTATTCAAGCCTTCAATGCTGCCATTATTATCGTCGATAGGAGTAGAGAATGTGTTCGGATAATTCAGTCTACTCGTTGAAAAAGAATCCTTTCGACCTTTTACCTTTCCTTTCGTTAAGCATACCTTTCTAAATATACGCTACCACCACAATACCGTACTGATCCCATCAACGGCCTGGAATAGATCCTCTCTCTACAAACTCGTCTGCTTCCTCATTGCTGAGAATTTTCTTAGTACCCAGCAGAGGTTAACCTTATTTTCTCTATCTATCCAAATAAGCTTCCCCAGATACTCCCATACTCTGACGGTCTCATTGTCAGCTAGCATTGCTATGTTCTGCCTTCTGTAAGACCCATCCAAATTGAATTTAGCCTGCCTTTCGAAGTTGCCGTGGTCTAATAGGTGGCAATTTAAACCTCAGAACAAAGATATGAAAAGAAACATTTCTGCGGCGTTTTTCTTTCAGCAGTGCAGCCCCTGCGCTGACCAACTTCCTTCCCTTCCCTTCCCTGATTTTGGTGGAACTTGGTCGGTACGGAGACTGCGTTCACTCGTGGCATCACAATGGGCCGCTATGCGTGCTCAAGTGAGCTCTTTGATGTCATAGCTGCCACTTCGACCTAACCTAACCTAACCTTTCAGCAGATTTTTTGCAAAAACTCGGAGAGTAAATAAAAATTGCCATTAAAAGTTTTTAAAAAAAATTTGTCGCTCGGAGTCGACTTTTAACTGTTGCTCCCACCAATTATGAATCAAATTAACACACACAACATTAGTGGTGTCAGAAGCTAGGTCGAAATCCTGACTGAAAGGTTGTAGTGACCAATTACTATGTATGTACGTGTATGTCTTTCATTGGCATGCACTTTCGCTTGAAAATCCTTACACGTAAGCTAGAAATATTTCATTATGGGACCAAAAACTTATGCTTCTGTTCCGAGATCCATTCTTGACCCATCTATATACCACAAAATAATTCTTCTATTAAAAAGTATGCAGCTTTCAGATTACTTCATTCGCTTTTTTACTAAGTCTTGTTGTGAAGAACTTCCCAAAATCGTCGAGTCCAATGATTCTGACTGGGGGACAGTTAAGGAGTGAACTGTCAGCCAATGGACCACGAAATCTGCTGAATGTTAGTCGTGTCATCCATCAATCTCCAAAGCTTTATTTTTCACCATCATGTACAGCGGCCTTACATACATCAGAGCTTCCAATTCCGCTTTAAGACAGGTTCTCATGGCCCCTATTAGGTAATACTGGAGAAAGTAGTCATATGGACTGATCTAACGGTAGCCTCGACGAACATATTTCGAAAATCATAATGAAAAATTTAATGCTATGAATCGATCTAATGGATGAAAATTTATCGTCTTATGTTATTATTTTAAATGTTGAATCCTTTAAAAAAAATCGTCTAAGAACGTTACGATATTTTCTAAAGAAGCAAACCAAGCTTAAAAGGAACGTCATCTACTAAATTATACACCTAATATGTTCCTTTTTACACACACTATTACATATCTACTTCAACTAAATTGTTGTTTATTTAACACCCTCTCTCTCTCCCTCTTTTACAGTGGGATAAAGAGTGAAATTGTAAAATTTTCTGTAAGAATACTCATGTTTTGTTTTCCTTTAACGAAATTTCTCTTATCAATTCCACATGTTTGGTCCAATATTTATCACCTTTTGTTGCAGCTTATTTCTCAATCTCTTGCCTTTTTCATCAATTTCCTTATTCTTACTAGCAAATGTGGTTCATTTTTTTGTTTGCCCCTTTATTTGCCATGACTTTTAATCTTCTGCTAAACTAAGTTTCCTTTTTTCCTCAATATTAGTAGCAGCATCGCCAGCAAATGTTAACAGGTATATGTTAGGGGCAGTGGTAGTGAGTGGTGGTAGTGGCAATGGTGGTAGTTGAAATAAATTGGAAATTTTATAAAATTTTATTAACAACAATAAACGAATTTCGAAATTCTTAGAACACCGTCAGAGAGAGAGCGAGGGAGGAAGAAATACATTTTTTTGGAAATGCTTTCTATTGATACAATTTGATAGGAAAACAGTTGCTGGCTGTATTGTTAAAGACTGCATGAGATGAATAAAATTCCGACACGTTTCGTATAGAATACAAAAATATTTTTAAATAAAAAATAGAAAAAAAGGAAACAAAAAACTTTCAAATTGTTGCAGACTTAAAAGGAAGAATAAACTTTGAATAATAAATTGTTGTATAAAATTTCTCTTGTAGATATTGATTGGAATATATTCACAAGAGTTTTCGTTTTTAATTTATTTCAAGAATCTTTTATTACCTGAATTCCATTACAGTTATGTATGAAAAACAATGGAAAAGCTTAGGGCTTTATACACATACATAATTGGCCATTACAACCCTTCGTCAGGATTACGGCCTAGCTTCTCAACACCACTCATGTTGTGTGCGTTAATTTTATACATGAGTGGCGGGACCTACAGTTTAAAGTCGACTCCGAACGACAGATTTTTTTGAGAAGCTTTTCATGGCAATTTTTACTCTCAGAGTTTTTGCCAGAAATCTGCTGAGAGGAAGTCGCCGAAGAAATACTTATTGTATTTTGTTTTTGATGTCTGGCCTGGGATTCGAACTCGGGCCTTTCGTCTAATAAGCCAACACACTACCTACTAGACCACGGCGACTTTATACAACAATGCCTTTTATTCGAGCCATCGATGGTAATTAAAAAAAATTCTTGAAAACTGCTCAGATGGAGTTGTATAAGTTATAGAGACGTTCTTGCTTTGGTGTAGCAATGAGAACTTGTCGCTGAACAATGCAGCTGACTCTGCAGGATTTAAGCGCATTGCATGGCTAGTAGAGACTATAGCCAGTTTAATAGGAGACAAGTCTATCGCGATAGC
This sequence comes from Sarcophaga rosellei, assembly GCA_930367235.1. Taxonomy (NCBI): domain Eukaryota; kingdom Metazoa; phylum Arthropoda; class Insecta; order Diptera; family Sarcophagidae; genus Sarcophaga; species Sarcophaga rosellei. The sequence goes on along the minus strand of OV884021.1, from coordinate 72,503,771 downwards.
AAAGCTGGATTATACATATATCGCGATAATGAGACGCTTTCAAATGAGATATATATATATATATATGATATATTGATAGATCAAGCATAACGTCAGAGTGAAATCTTCAGAAGGGCGAAACGAATAATTTTATTTCGACGTACCTTTTTAAGCGAGAGGCCCTTCTGCCGTATATTGAAGTTAAAGAACAGACGCAGAGTTAAATTTTCAAAACATAAGGAGAAATTTACGAGTTTGCTTTCAAACGAAAGCTTACGTTATCGAAAAATATACTCAATTCAACTCGGAAAGGAAGTGCTGAGGGTACATCATTAACATAACTTGTCCTATACTCATGTGTTAATCTCCATTTATTGTCTTATTTTTAAGAATTTACCGAGTTTTGAATGAGATCTTAACACGCAGCGCGTCTTTAAATAAGACTGACTGATCTTTTACTTGCTGAATTACACTCGTTGCCTGCTTTATCTTGCCTTTTATGTACCAACATAAACAGTCTGACAAGTTTTCTTGAAGTCGAATGTTCGTGGCTTCGCCTTCTCGAGAACTCCTTAAATGTAAACATTGTTGTTTCATTGTTGTTTGTGTATTTTGTTTACATTGTTTGTTGTTGCCTTCTTGTTTAATTGTTTACCATGTTTGGTAATGACCATGTTTGGTAATGATTGATGTTTGGTAAACAATTAAACAAGAATGCAACAACAAACTATGTAAACAAAATACACAAACAACAATGAAGTTCATTGCTTTTGTTTTTGTAGCTTTTGTTTATAATTTTAATGTTAAACGATGTAACACCATTTCCATTTTCGTAACAATATTTTGTTTTGATCATATTTTGTCTGACCTGGGGCTTGATCGTTGCCTCTCGCTTAATAAGCCAACCCACTTCCTACTGGACTACGGAGACCTCAGTAGCACAAAAATGATATTTAATCTTATGCCAGTGGATCATTTCTGGCCTTAGATGGTTGTGTGTTAATTGAAAAGTTCCTTTGTAATCTCAGTTATGATTGCTAAACATAGACATGGACATAGTCATGGTCTTCATGTATTTTTTGAACGTTATCTCGGACATATACTGAATAAATACTGGCCTGTAATAATTTTAATATTGATTTGGAACAAGGAACCTATCAAACCCTCTTTAGAACAGGATATATGTATGTACGTTCTTGTAAAATTTAAATGGCTGGGGCATAAGATGAGAAAGTTGTTTTCGATATCATGTGGCTATCCATTAAATACAAACTCACGGTGTTAGAAGAGCTGGTAGACTTACCAACAACTGGAGGAGCCGGATAATGAATGAGAAAAACTTGATATGGAACGTTCGGTTATGAAAACTATTATTGTGTCCCTGTATACATACAAAATTGGTCATTAGAACCCTGTAGTCATGATTACAATCTAGCTTCTCACACCACTTCAGTTGTGGGTGTTAATTTTAAAAATGAGTAGCGGGAACCTACAGCTTAAAGTCGATTCCGAATGACTGATTTGTAAGAAACCATTCATGGCAAAATTGTTTTATTCTCAGAGTTTTTGTCAGATGAACGATGCGAGGCAGTCGCTGAAGAAATATTGTTTGCTTTTGTTGGAGTTGCTTGACCTGGTGTTTGAACCGTGGCCTCTCGTCTAAAACGTCGACAAACTACCTACTAGACTATGTCCCTATATTCCGATAGGAATTAAAGAACTAAACACCTGTAATATACACACTCAAGAGGTCTGTTTGTAGAAATGAAAGTGAATGTCAGAATGAAAATTAAATTTTTTTAAATCATGGTTTAAAATAAAATAGGACCTCAAAAATTATACTAGAAGGTCCATTTCAAAATTGCAGTTGAAATTTTAATCTTTATTCCTCAACTTACAACCCAACACCTTTCATAAACTAATTTATTTGCTTGTCCAGATTCAAATTAAAATATTCAAAATACTTATCTTAGATTTTTACAACAACTTCCTGTATTTACGTACACATATCCTGTGCATCAAATTCCTTAAACTTGAAAACCTTAAAGAAAATATTTAAAAATTTTCAAAATCTTTACAATTCAATAAAATGTATATGCATTCCTGTTTAAGACAAACATACACCATACATATCCTGCTTTACACTTTGCCAAATTTATTTGTATTTCTCTGCTGCTTCTTATCCTTTTTGCATATGTTCATTTATTTGGCAACAAGAGGGTAAGGAAAATGGTTAAGAATTGAGCCATAAGAATAACAAAACAACTGTTATTACTTATTCTCTCACGTGTGAAAACCTACTTTATATGCAGTCACAAAAATATGTCGCAAAAGAAAAGAAAACAGGAGAAAAGGACGAAAAGAATTGAAAGAAAAATATTCAAAAAAATAAAATAAAAAAATTAAACAAAAATACAATATTTTGTTGTTGTTTATTTAGGTATGTTCTCTCTCACCAAGCAGACAGACATACGAGTATTAACACACTGGATATACAGACGCAATTTCTTGCAAAACCATGTTTTCATATCGAAATAAATGGTTCCATATTGTAGACGAGTAATATTTAGAATTTAGTTGTAACAACATGTTTTTACTTGATGTTGTTGTTGTTGTTGTTGTTGTTGCTGTTGCTATTGCAATTGCTGTTGTGTTAACAAAACACACTTAGCAATGTACTAGACTGCAGGTAACATAAAATCGAAAATTAATACAGGAATTTAAAGGAATTCATTCTTAAGGCACTTCTTACAAGCAAGACTCAGTAGCACTGCATTAAATTCCAACAACTCGATACATTTTTATAGATGGCATTGTTACTATGAAATCGTCGTTGTCTAGTAGGTAATGTATAGGCTTATTAGACGGGAGGACACGGTTCAAACTGCAGGTCAAATATCTCCTGCCCTCTCAGGAGACTTCTGGCAAAAACTCTGAGAGTAAATAAAAAATTTGCCATGAAAAGTTCCTCAAAAATCTCTTATTCTGAAACGACTTTAAACCACCACTCATGTATAAAATTAACACACACAACATAAGGGATGTGAGAAGCTAATTCGTAGTCCTGACTGCTTCTATGCAACGATAGGTGGTAACCCTATCATTCTAGGAACTGATCATTGAACGAACTGAACTTATGAAAATAATACAGACGATATAACTGGTATGAGAAGCTAGGTCGTAATCCTAACTATAGCGTTGTACTGACTAATAATATGCATATGTTGCTCAACGCAATGATAAGTGGTAACCCTATTATTCTAGAAGTTCATTGTTGAAAAAACTGAAATGAAACAGAGTTTGGAAGAAATGAAAACTGAGTATGTAGGAGATGATCAGTGATAGCCCCATGCTCTGTAGATTTACCAAATTATGAGGGGTTAATTGGATGCCCATGATTAATTTCGTTCGGGACATTGTAGCACGTTTTTAAGGACAATTTCTATGAGGTAAGTACCATAATGACGACGCATTAGCTGATTACCATTAGAAAAGCTACTCGTATGGGTCTTATAGTTGAATTTGCTTCCATCTTTTTGGTAGTAGGACTTGAATAAGTCTTGATGCAACTAAGTTTAACTGAAAACTCCTTAAACTCATCCATCATATAAGAATTGTCAAGCAATTATCAACTAAATTTGCTTAAAGTCTTAATGGAGATGGGTCCATAGACAAGTAGATTACAACGTTTAGCCAAAACCAAACAAATAATTAAAATAAAAACCCAACAGAGGACAAATAATTTAATTGCTGAACAATCGTACACCGACCGTAATTCAATGTGTTTTAACACCAACAAATAATTGTATTGGAAAGCATTTTGTCCACTGAAGAATTAATTCTTTTACATTCTGTCAAAATCCAAAGACTCTTAACCAGCTCTTCCCCATTAACAAAAGTGATGCGCTGCTCTCCTGAGTGTTTGTCAAGAGAGTGAATGCAATGCAGTCATGTACGAATACCAAAATAAAAATGCTGGTATGGAAAGTGTGCAAAAGGTAGACAAACTTAGAAAATTTACACATATACATACACCTGTGCACAACTACTAACACATTTAAAGACTTACACTTACACTGATATAGACTGACAAATGTAATGGATAGACAGACATAGACGGATAGAAGAGATAAACAAACAAACAAGTGAACAGATAGACAGACAAACAGACATAAAGACAGTCAGACAATACATGTGTATGTATGGAGAAGACTGACTATACTCGTATTACATTGATGTTAAGAAGTTTATTTTTGTTGCCATATTACGAAGTCTGTTATTCTGTTGTTTTTTGCTTCTTGCAACATGTTACGAAAACAAGTAATATAAATAACAACAACAAAAATGTACATGAAAACTGTCTACTTGAATGTCTAGAATATTTTAAATGTGTATGTATATGAAAATATGTGTGTTAGTATGTGTTTGTTTGCATTTGTATTTGTATATTTTTATAGGTAAACAGTGTGTTTGTTAACAAATAATATCACAGAAGAGAAAAAAACCAACCCAACAGCAGCAAAATATTGTACCTGGTGTATGTGCCATACAATACATACTCACTTACACGCATAAAGAAAACTAGTCAAGATAAATATGTGACTGTAAAGGTTTTTTAGACACATGCCTTAAATATAAATATAAAATGACAACAACAGCAGTAGCAGCAACAATAACAACAACAACAACTAGAATGCCATGAAGAGAAATGGTTTAAAAGATGCATGCATGATGATGCATCATGGATGGATAAATAAAATTCTCAGAAAATGTGCACTTATACACTTGAATATACAACGTGAAGCTTTATTTCTATTTTATTTTAGGTTCTTAGCACTTTAGGAAGGTTGTTGGGGAAGTTTAAAGCCAGAAAAAAGTCAATCAAACTGATGTTTAAGGATTTTGACTGTTTTTAGGTTATTGTACCAGGTCTTTCGGCAAACCCACCAAAAGGACATTAGAATCCCGACAGAAGTGGAGCGGTCCTCTTCATATGCATACGTGCCCAGTAGAGTCTAGCAATATTGTACGTACCTTTCTGATACCATCGAGCGTGTAACATCCAGTCGACAATCAGAATACTTGTCGTAGATTGCGATTGAAATTAAAGGATAGAAGTGCGTTGGCCCGCTTCTTATCCATAAGTGTCCAGCAGAGTCTAACAACATTGAATGCACACTCTAGATGCTAGTGAAATTAAGCCTTCCTGTAAAACCAGTAAATTAAATCCAATTTAAATGATGCAAACGGAATACCTATGCCCTAAAACATGTGAGAGATTGAAGGCTTCATACCGTCTCTAGCCAACTCATCAGCAATGCAATTTCTAACGATATTCCTTGCTCCGGAACCCATATAAGAGTTAACTTCGAATGGTCCGGAATTTCCCTGCGAAAACCTAATTTTTCATGGATAATGACGAACATTGAAAATATGTTCGGTAGGGACCCAAGAGCAGACTGATTGTCCAAGCAAATCAAGAGATTTTCAGGGAACCCAACAAGCAATACACCGCCATTGGTATAAGCTTCAAGGGCCTCCTTGGAAACACTTCAGATCTTTAGACCAGGAATCTCTAGTTGAAATTCTAAAGTCAAATCTCCTTTCGAGAAGATTATAAGGAAGCATTTAGTTGAACCGAATGTGGCCATGGCTTCTCATAATACAGATTAGGGTAAGATTTAAGTGCATTGAGTCTTAATGGCACCATCTCTGCAATCTGCTGTAATAGAAGGTAAGAGGTGAGAATGTTAAAGTCATCTTAGTTTAGTTGGTAGTGTATTGGCTTTGTAGACGTGAGGCCGTGGTTCAATCCCAAGCTCAGACATCTCCAACAAAACGAAAAATGAAGACAATATTTCTTCGGCGACTTCCTCTCAGCAGTCTTCTGACAGAATCTCCCTGAGAATAGATAAAATTGCGTTGAAAAGTTTCTCAAAAGATCTGTCGTTCAATCACAACTTTAAACTGTAGGCAACGCCACTCATGTATAAAATTAACACACACAACATGGGCGGTGGGGGTAGCTAAGTCGTAATCCTGAGTGAATTGTAATAACCAATTAAGTAAGTAAAAGGGGAACCAGTTGAGTACAGCAAATAAAGAGTTTGATGGAGTGAAACAGAGTGCAATGGTGATTAGGACATATGAGCGCCTGCGTACTATCTATATCAGTCGGTTGTGGTATTGATTTTTGCACACTGTTTAGCAAACACATGCACCATAAAATAAGCTAGGTTCAGCTACTGCACGATAGAGCCAGTACGTGATGGTTGGTTTTAAACCGCAGATCGAGCCTACAGTTATTTTAAAGCTATGTGCACTATAAATCAAGGTAGGTTCCTTCACTTCACGATAGAACCAATACTTGATGTTTGGTTTAAAACCCCAGATCCACCCTACGGTTCTTTGAAAACTATACTTGCTCTCTCTCGAGTTATATTATTCTTCTATGAGAACTTTTTATACGGAATGATCCCATAGTTTCTCTACCCTCTTGGATAAGTCCCATTAAGAATCGGTATGTTAAACGTAAGTATCTTATATTGCCTGGTAAAAATCATCAATTCGTTTTGAGAGAGGATGGGCACCATTCAGTTGTTAACTTTGGATCTCAAAGGGAGGGTGTGGTTGTTTGCATCTCAAGGAGAGGGTGTATGGATCAAAAGCAAATTCATATGCATGACAATACACCTTGAAACCATATCACATGCAGCTCTTCCTCTGCAACGACATTCCACCAAAAAGGCTGGGAGAAGACCATCTTATGGAGTGCCGCCTCTATTCACATTCGTTGCCAGTCTTGACACAAAGTGCAAGTCATTATATACAAACCAATTTTAAAGCTATTCAGATACTTTTTCGGCGGGGAACTTCTACTGTTTAACTTCGTTAAATTTCATAATTTCGAGCCTATTCATATAAAAACGCCAGACATGCTCTTTTAGCGAATATGAACACAAATTTACTGGAGGTGGTATTGCTGCTATTGCCCTGTAAAGTTCACAGTTATTATCGGTATCTCATAACATTACTATGTTCCTTGTTGACGGTTGTTTTCTTAACCAAGAAGACAACCATCGCATTGTAACAAATTGCTGAATGTAAACTAAAAAAAAAAAAATTTCAACCAGGAAGTATAAACACACAATTCAAGAGAAGAAAAAAATATTTCTTTAAATGCATTAAAGAACCTTAAAAAAGATTCCATTATTGAATCTATAAAAATAAGCAAAAAAACACAACAAAAAAAGAAAATAAAAGCAACAAAGATGACTTACCTCACATATTGATTGGCTGATGTTATTTAAATTTAAACGAAATATGCGATCCCTGTAAAGAAAAAGAATGGGAACATAAGTAAAGAAATACCAAGAAAAATAAAATTCATTAAAATTTCAATATACATGCTGAATAATTTATATGTTGCTGTACAACAACAACAAAACAATAAAAAGGAAAAAAAACCAAACCAAACAACCATCATTACTCGTCCTAAATTTGAGTTTTAATAGTTTTTCGTTATTTTTTTTTTCTTTCCTTCATTTTTTCAAAACTTTTCTTTCTTTTTTTTCAAATGAAATTGTTTGCTTTTGTAAAATATGAAGAAAAAAGTATTCAAAACACAAAGAAAAACTAGCGCCCCCCTCCCCCTCTTAAATAGAATGTTTTCGTGCCACACGCTATCATCATTTTTGATAGACTCAAATTATAGTACGGCCACCATGTAGAAAAAAGTACAAGAAACAACGAGAGTTAACATACAGAGAGAGAGAGACGCATTGAGCTTAAACTGACATTAATGTGGTTATAATATGTTAACAATAAAGAACCATTAATAAAAGGCTTCTAGTTTCATTTCATGTTTACATTTGCTGCAGCTTTTCTCTGTAATAAAAGAATTTTTCGTTTTTTTATTTTTTTTTTTGTTAAAGCCTGTGATTATCACAGTTTGGAGGTGTCTAGCATTGTCTAGCACTGTCTAGTCTCAAGGAAGGACGCAATCATTTTTCATTTTCATATAAGAGGACGGGTATTATGAACATGTTTTTAAGGAATGTTGTAATGAAGAACTTTATTTAAGACTTTAAAATAAATAATGGGTTACACATTTGTAGGTTGCAAAAGCAGAGTTAAAGATATCACCCAATAAAGCTATGATTGTCTTTAGATTGGTTGAAGTAGACGATTCTTTTGAAATAGTTTTTAAACAATTTTCTTGGACATTTTGGCAGGTTTTCTATCATAATTTGAAGTACTTTAGTACATTGTATGTTGACTTATTACATGTGAGGCCACGGTCCAAGCCCTAGTTCAGACATCTCTCCAGCAAAATGAAATATGAAAAGAAATATTTCTTTGGCAACTGCCTCTCTGTAGTCTGCTTTAAAAAATCTCTGCTAGTAAATAAAATTGCCATGATAAGTTTCTCAAAAATCAGTCATTAGGAGTCGACTTTAAACTGTGGGTCCCGCCACTCATGTATAAAATTAAAACATACACAACATAAGTGGTTTGAGAAGCTAGGTTGTATTGCAGACTGAAGGATAGTAATCTAGTCTAAGGTAAACTAATTCATATTAGCGTAGGTTGAGAGTGGTCTTCTAAACAAGAATTTGGCCAAAGTCGACTTCAAAACTGTTTCCTTGTTATACAAATCGAGATTATAAAATTGCAGGCTGATGCAGTTGATTCCAGCAGAGAAATTCAGTATTAAACCTCAGTGTTAGCAGTAGGGCCATTGCATCGGTCTGTCGCAAATCACGGCTTGTTCGCTAATACAAGTAGTCGTTGTCGACTTTTGGACTAGACCGTATCCGTCTATGCTGGGTTCCCGGTCATAGCGGAATACTGAGCAATGAGACGACGGATGCACTCGCTAGGTTAGGTTCACTTTCTGGGGGCGATTTAATAGTTGGTCCTGACCCTCCAGCCTGCCACCTCTACGGCCTCATCAATGGATGGGTCGGGGAGGAAGAGGAAAGGCGTGGGGGGAACGGATAGGGTTGTTTTGTTTCTAGATGTCTATGGCCTGCTATGGACAGTAAGAGAACAGGTTGGCTGCTGGGCTTGGATAAGGCTACCTTAAGGTTGGTTGTCGGTTTTATCACGGGGTACTGTGAGATTAGGTCGCTGACGGGGATCTGGAACAGATCTCAGCCGGACTATCGCAGGGCATGTTGCGATGAGGAGGAGTTGGAGACTATCGAACACCTCCTCAGTAACTGCCCAGCCCTTGGTAGGTTGAGGTTGAGGACCCTTGGCGGGGCCTTCTTTGAGAGTTTGAATTCTGTGTTGAGAGCCGACATCAAGGCTCTCCACAGATTCATTAGTGGCTTAGGCTGGTTGAGAGGTGCTAGGGCCTCATTAGTGTAGTAGCGCTCTTCCTTTTTGTTGTGTCTGGTTTGTGTAATTCCTCCTCTTCGAATTTTCCCCCTTTCCTACATCCTCTCCTTTTATCCTATTCCCTCTATTATCCTTCCATATTTAAGGACGTTGTACAATGGGTCAATTTAACCTCCGGGTACTGTACTTGTCTTAATTGACAAGTACACGTCCTCTAACTTAATCTAACCTATTAACACTGCATCCCTCAATTCTATCCACTCCAAAGTAATAAAATCGAAAGATTGTTTCAGTTGCATTAGTTTCCTGGCCAACTTGATCACCATCTCATCAAACTGATTTGGGTAATCGATAGAATTATACTGTTGACGGGTGTAGTATTAAGAAGTAATCCCTTAGTATGACCATTGCGCAAAGGAATATACGGCACCAGTTACCCGCGCTGCCTAACTGGTAGATGAGTGGGCGTTAAAGAGAATGTAGAATTCGCCCACATTTTCGGTGTATACTACATTGACCTTTGAGCGAGATTCGATTAGACCCTTAATATTGTTCTTTGCTCTTTGATTGAATGTATGTCTGAGTGTATAAGCTATTTACTATACGACCATTGTAGAAGTTATTTTGGTTGAGGAAATAGAAGAATCGGTAGAGCATTTTCCTTGTGAATGTCTGACACTCAAATCTGATTATCCTGTAAAGGATTATCTGTGCATGATTTCATAGACTTGAAATTCTGGACAATATTGTTGTATTTTGCTTGTCTATCGTAGAGAAGATAAAAACGTTTCGCAATTTGCTGAACAAATTTATGAAGATGATATTGTAACCAGAAAAACAGCAGCGAAGTGAGCGGCTTATTGTCTATCTTCAAATTTTTCATGATGAAAACTCCTTTGGCTCCTGTAGGCTAGTGACACAATAATCAATGAAATCGTGACAAAAATTAAGAAAGATCTACACATGAATAGCACGAATATTGCTAGGGATCAATGCGTGCACCACCAAACAAATTATCAACCATTTGAAGTTATTCTAAGATACCAATATTTATAAACAATACACGGATTTTATAAGGAACCGGTACATCCTTCAAATTCAAAGTATATTTTTATTTAAATAACAAATCAAAAAAAAATAATTTTCCTTTAATCCCCCTATTGCAGTAAGGTATCAGCATGTACACAAGCTTTAATTACTTTATTTACCCAAAGGACTATTTTAGTTGGCTTTCCATAAAATTTCAATTTTCATCTTAAAGGTTAAGCTTAATGATATCGTTTTGGTTGGCTGCCTCTCCTTGCCCTCATCTAAAAGATCTAAAACCACATTGACATTTTGAAGCTTTAACCTTAACACCTGCTGCTTGCCATTCATCTAATTTTCCTTACAACTGATTGATGGATGGATGTGTTGTGTCCTTGTAGCTAATGTCACATTGTCAGTATGTGTATTGTCTGTCTGCCATTGCCAGATTATATGGTGAAACAGACAAATCAAAGAAAAACCATTACATATATACTCTACAATATCTAATATTATGTACTCCTCATGTACATATATACATACATACATACTTAAGGTAAGAAACATAAAAATAAAAATAAATGGAGAGAGAGGGAGAGAGGAAAGAAAAAATTGCATAAAAATAACATGAGACCCTACACGAGTTGGGGATTTAAATATTTTATTTAATCTTTGGCTTGCTTAGGTTTTGACAGCACAAGATGGAGTACATGACACAAAACAAGTCAAAATATTTTTATCAACGATTTTTTTTCTCGCCAATTTTTTTCTTTCTTTTACTGTCTAGCCAAAAGTTACAATCAGTGACAATTCGTGTAGGCTAAGAGACACAAAGGTGTTTGAGGTTATAATGCATAAGATGGTGTCATACGCCTCACAGCACGATATACTATGAACCTAATGAGATGCATGATTGATGAACAATTTATGTCAAGCTGTAGGTAGTCCATTGGCAGTCAAGATCATGAGACTGCTATATTTTTTGGAGGCATGACGGTATCTTTGAAGCGAAAGTTTATGCCATTGAAATGTGTGCTCAATTCAAATTAGATAGAAGATACAAAACATGAGACCAAGCAATAGCCGGCATTCGATCACTCATGGGAATGAAAGTCTAATAAATTTAAATTTAAAATAGTATGGGACCGTCTGGGTAAGCTGAATCGACTAGCCGTGGAAAATACAATGTCGCTGTGCATATTGGAATTTTTGACAATATGCAAGTGAAAAAAAACCGCCCTAGTCTAGCAGATAGTACGTTAGCTTATTAGACGTGAAGCGACGGTTCAAACCCTAGGTCACACATCTCAAGCAAAACGAGATATGGAAAAAATATTTCTACGGCGACTTCTTCTGTCATTCTGGCAAAAACTCTGAGAGTAAAAAAATCCGTTGTTCGGAGTCGACTTTAAAAACTATAGGTCCCGCCGCTCATGGATTAAATTAATACAACACTACATATATGTACAAGGGGTCTGAGAAGCTAGGTCATTATGCTGACTTAAGAGTTGTAATGACAAATTACGTACGAACAAGTAAACGAGTTTACGAGGAGATGAGCTTCTACGATATTGATGGGATGTGTAGAAACGTACGCTAAATGGATGATAAAGATAGGCAAACACTTCTTATACCAAACTGTCTGAAGTCCACTTAAAACTTTTGTTAGGAAACTACAATAGCAGAAGGTTTGAGTCATGCATCAGACTATTCAAATATAATCTGAGATTATTAACCGGACTTTTGACAGGGCATTGTAGACTCAAGACACATATATACAGCATGAACCAAATATATAGATTGTGGGACGATTCATAGTACCTATGGAATATTCATGTATCCCACGGAGAAAAGCATTTATGCTGGCTTTGCATCGTTTTTTACTACGACACACTCCCGCCACTCATGTATAAAATTAACGCACACAACATGAGTGGTGTTGAGAAGCTAGGCCGTAATCCTGACTGAAGGGTTGTAATGACCAATTATGTATGTATGTAATAGGTTTGATGGATATATTATAAAGATATTCTATGATGTTTGAGGGAAGTATGGTCGCTTTTCTAAGGCAGTTGTACACGGCATAACATACATAATTGGCCATTCCAACCCTTCGTCAGGATTACGGCCTAGCTTCTCAACACCACTCATGTTGTGTGCGTTAATTTTATATATGAGTGGCGGGACCTACAGTTTAAAGTCGACTCCGAACGACAGATTTTTTTTTAAAAAGCTTTTCATGGCAATTTTTACTCTCAGAGTTTTTGCCAGAAATCTGCTGAGAGGAAGTCGCCGAAGAAATACTTTTAGTATTTTGTTTTTGATGTCTGGCCTGGGATTCGAACTCGGGCCTTTCGTCTAATAAGCCAACACACTACCTACTAGACCACGGCGGCTTCACACGGCATAAATTTCAGTCAATTAACGCTGCAGTTCGTATTCAATCATTATTTAAGTCCCAAGACCAAGTACTTTGTAGTACAAGCAGTTTACCACAATAATATATAATGGTATATAATGTTCTTTCTTCTTAAGTTCACTGCTCAGTATTAACTCTAAACCCTGCTAAAAATTTTATCTAATTTCCTACAAATTATGTTTTCATTTAAATTTCAATTACAGCCTAAAGAAAAATCTAAAAAATCAATAATTTTACCATACATATCCGGGAGAGTAAAAATATAAATTTTTTTTTGTGCTGGTATAAGCAAACTGACAGCAGCCAGACAATTTGCCAAGTCAGCCTTAATTATTTATTCATGCTGTCTTCCCCATACTCCTGCTCATACCCCACCATAAGTAGAAATCCTTGCTCGTATGTATTCGTTCATCTCATTTGTCTCATTTGAGCTTATAAATATCAATTAGACCTCAGTCTCTCTCTCTTTCGCTCTGCTCTTATTCCCACATTTACATTTGCCATTGCCATACAATTACAACTGAGTAAGCCATTTACAACATTTGGCTTAATTAAGTATTTAACTCTTATCGCTCGTTTTTTGCTGTAAAATCTTCTACTCGAACCTCTCTTGCCACCAGTAAATACTACAGCTTTTAGTGCCATTATTCCCCAATAGCAGCCATTTCTTTTTCTGTGTGCTTGTGAATTATAAAAACCACAATATTTTATACGAGTTAAAAGGGAATAAAAAATTGAAAATAAAAATGAAAAACAAAAAAAAATCAGAATAAAATGACAAATTTAGAAAACATAAAACAAAAACAAGCACAAAAACAAGAAAAAATTTTAAAAAGGGGTCAATTGTGGAAGGGTAAATTGTGGCAAACATATAGAACTTGTCGCCGCAGTAGAGAGTAAGAGGAAAAGTGTGGCAACGAGTTTCAGTTGGAATAGGAAAAATAATTTCAACAACCAACAAATCATAATTTTTAGTTCGTTTTTTTTTTCTTCGTTTCATTTCTAACAATGAAATAATGAATGACTGTGACATGGTCGGGCAAATAGTCAAGTCCTTTAATAATATTTGCCATGTAAAGGCACATAGTGGAACAGTGAAAGCAATTTCAAAGGGATACGAAGGATTACAAATTTTTTTGGGGAGGACTTCCTGGTTTTAATTATGAGATATAAAGCATAAAGCTAGTTGTTGTTGTTGTCTAGTCATATTAAAATTCTGTAAACAGACAATATATTGTACTACTACTATGCGTTTCTATCAACCTAGTTACCGTAAGGAAGCTTAAAATGACATCCGATGTCAGTAGTAACAATTCCCTGAGTCTAGTATTTGATAAGCGCTCAATAGTCTTGTTCAAGAAGTTTATATCTATCTGGTGAAGAATTTCCTCCTCGCTGTATTTTCCGTTTCCAAAGTATTCCTACACAGCATACTCTTTTTACTTCACAGAAAGGCAAGGGCACATATATACATAATTGGTCATTACAACTCTACGTTAGGGTTACGATCTAGCTTCTCACACTACCCACGCTAATTTTATACATAAGTAGCAGGAGCTACAGTTTAAAGTCGTTTCCGAACGACAGATTTTTGCGAAACTTTTCCATTGCATATCCGAGAGCAATTTGAGAACTTTTGCCAGAAGAAATACCTTTTTTCATATTTCGTTTTATTGAAGGTATCTCAGCTGCGGTTTGAACTACGATCCCATGTCTAATAAGCCAACACACTACCTACTAGACTACGACAGTCTGGCCCCATAATTGCTGTGAAAACATCTGTCTTTCGAAGTGTGGTTGAATGAGCATTGGATAGGAAATTCCGTCCAACTTTCAGCCACGTAGACCGGTCGATTGCGGCTTGATCTCACAAGTATCTTGAATTAAAATGACTTTTTGCAAGTCTGAGAGTAAACCCAACCTCAAGATCGATGCTCTGTGCTAATCAGACCCTCGTTCGAAATTTAATCATTTTATCGTAAATGATGCCAAGAAGATGTTGGTTTATGTACATTGGTTAATTGATTGGCCGAGCGTTAAGACGGTCAAGTAGTGTCGAAACACAACATATTACTCATAACCGTCGGTTATATTCAGTGTCCCATATTAAGAAGCTCTCCATGATGTGCTGCTTAAACCAGCCGTTCATCTGTTTATTATATTTCAGTAGTTTATTAGTATATTTTAGGCTACGACTTCCTTAATATTCTCCACCTAGAACTTGTCTCCTAAAAGTAGCAGTAGTAGTCAAGGAGGACTATTTTTTATTGAACCCAACAGAGACTGGCATTTGCGTCAGATACCCTACTAGTTTATCATTCGTTTCAGTAGAAATTTACGAGCTTAGAAATCCAAACAAGGGTCGTCCTAGTCAAGAGGAGTTCTCGAGCGCAAGCAAAGAAAAATGTAAAGGATTTTATTGAAATCGCCTTTGACGGCAGGCACTTGACGGCCATAATAGGGCATATTATAAATATCGTGGGTGTATCGATATATCAACATCTTTGTGATCGTTGTAATCTACGGAAGCATACGATCTAAACAGTCTCAACGAAATTGTCATAACTGATCAATTTCTTTAGAACTGCTTTTGGAAGTCGTCGTAGTCTATTAGAAAGCTTATTAGATATGAGGCCACTGTTCAAACCTCAGGCCAGAGATCTCCAATAGAACAAAAATATGAAAAGAAATCTTTCTTTGGTGACTTCCTATCAGTAAATTTTTGGCAAAAACGCTGAGAGTAAATAAAATTGCCATGAAACTTTTCTTAAAAAGTCTATCGTTCGGAATCGACTTTAAACTGTAGGTCTCACCACTCATAAATGAAATTATCACACATAATATGGGTGATCTGTGAAGCCAGGTTGTAATCCTACTAAAGGGTTGTAATGACTAATTATGTAGGTATGTATGTATGCTTCTCAAAAATCTGTTATTCAGAGTCAACTTTAAACTATAAGTCCCGCCACTCATGTATAAAATTGACCCACATCGTACGGGTGGTGTGAGAAGCAAGGTTGTAATCCTGACTGAAGGGTTGTAATTTTAATTACGTATGATACGTTTAAAAGGCAGAGCTCCGCCAGAAACACTCCACAAATGGGGGAAAGATTGAAATGACATTCAAGTTATTCTAGACAAAATAAACATCAGCTGCAGTACTGTCATCTGGGATCTCGAACTTGCTCTGTTGGTCTCACCGATTTAATTCGAATCTTTTCTAAGCTTTTTCTAATATGTGTTGTCGTTGTCGCTTCTATTTTAAAGATGTGTGGCGTAGTAAAAATCCTTCATTATTTTAGCATAAAGCTAAATGTAGATAATAAAGTAGATACTAGGAGATCTTACAATCATGCTCTTGAGCAAACGTAATTTCTCTCTTACTGACAAAAGTTAGCTATTTGTAAGCGACAAAACTTTTGGTCAGTTCTTGGCAAGTGTCACTGTGCACAATAACGACAAAGAGACCAAAGTTGAGAGTGAGAGAGAGAGAGAGAAAACAAATCTGTGAAGAAGAGTAATAAAAAATAATGACGGGAGTAATGAAGATGGGTATGGCGAACATGTCAGTGATGATAATAACAATCATAATAACAGCGATGATGTTGATGTTGATGATAATGATGATGTTGTTGTTGATGATTGTTATGGTTAATGGGTGACCACCATTGAATGCTAGCACAACCAGCACAACCAACGTTCCAAAGCAATCTTTTTCTCTTTTACTATTTCATCCTTTTGCAAAATTATTTGGCCCCAACATTAAGGCATTGTGTTGGAAAAAGGAAATGTTTAGGATTTGTTAAGTGAACTGGAAAAAATTGTTTAGAATCGAGTAAAAGAGAGAAAAATAATAACAGCAACAACAACAGCAAACAATAAATAAGAAATGAAAACGTACTAAAAACCAAGTAAAAAGTACTTAAAAGGTCATTAGAAATTAGAGTAAAGTACTGCTAAAAAGGAAAAAGGAAACACAAAAAAGTGGAAGAAATAGCAGCAGAAAAGCATGTAAAAATTTAAAGGAAATAACAAAAAGAAAAATTTCTTTAGACTCAAAGTTGAAGGCATTACATTTCTTTAATTTTTTATAGAAATGCTTAAGAAAAGTTCGAAGTTTTTCTTTATTTCCTGCCTTTTTTTTTCTCTCTACTCGTTAAAGTTGAGCAATGAAATTAAAGAATTTTCATCTCGCTTAAATGAGGTTAAAAACAAAAGTTTCTGCTACAATTTGCCTTTCACAAAAACGGAATGAAATGAATTAAAAAGTTTTACACAAAATTATTTAAATATGTCACCTCGTTTGCATGAGCAGTGTGGGGCAAAACTAAATGCAGGAATCTTACTTTAAATATTAATTCTAACAGTGAAGACAAGAAAGCTTAATTTTAAAATCTTTACAGTAATAAAGTAACCGTTAACCTTTTCTGAGTTAATAAGAAGTGAGCTTAACCTAGTAATCTATTATTCTACCCAGGAAGAGACAGTCAAGGGAAGAAATTTATCTCAATTTCCAGCCTAATATTATGGCCAAGTGGACCCCTAAACAAGGATTACATAGGGTGTTTTTAACTCTGTTATTTGCTTTGGAAAACAGAAACGTAATTTCAAGGATATGTTTCTATATTACATCCAGAAGAGATTTTAACTACCAAGAAAGTATTGGACAGAGAATTAAATCGTGTCCTAATGATTGACCACCTAATATGCGGATCCCACAGGGTATTATTCAGTCTGCTACGCTCTGTGGCCGTAAGACCAATCCGCCTCTAAATTATCATGCAGTACACACCAATGGCTGTGAGGGGTATATGTTAAGAACTTGGATATCATGAACTAATATAGACTCCGGGATAAGTTCCCTGTTTTGCTCTTCGTTACATACAATTCGAAAAAAATTCAAATGCACTGTTACCGCATAGCTGAGGAAGCTGACAAAGCACCAAATACGTTTAAACTTACACCGCCGCTAAAAACCCCTTAGGACACCATTTGTGGACCACCTCGGCGATTAAGAATATGAGCACAATTAGTCTGCATTCAAGAAATGTAGAGATTTCTGGTTCGAGAGAACATTTATCAAAAACTATATCATGGGAAGGCGGTAGCCTAGCTAAGAAGCTAGGATATGTTCGATGTATTCCACTCAGCGGAATATCCATATTTAGTACAATATATTCAATAACTTTTGGCTGTAACTGTATATATTCTATTTTAGTGTATATATGTGTGTATGTGCGTATGACTGTAATTTTATTTAAAGTTTAGTTTCCCTTTTTTATTGTTGTTGTGGTAGAAATTTTTCCTTAACAATAGCCATTAATCTTCATTTTCATTACTTTTATACTGAGTGGGTAAAAGTTTACTTTTTTTGAGCATGCAAAACTACTTAAGACTGTTTGCTTGGCAATGTTTTGGAAGTGTACATGAGAGGAGGAGAAGGTTAAAAGCTAAAGGGAATAAATATGTTGAGCTTTCTCTTAAAAGTTTGTTCAGCGTGTTATAATTCGAGTATTGAAAGTCTTATTCGGATACTAGCAGGCATTTTTATAGAATATTCCTTTATTGTTTTAATTATTTGGCGACTATGAGATCGCCTTTAGAGCTAAAAAACGTTAGGCCGACGCACGATCTTGATATATAACCGGCGGTAATGAGTAATATGTTGTGTTTCGACACTACTTGACGTCCTTAACGATCGACCAACCAACTCACCACTGTTTATCAACCAATCTCTTATTGGCATCGTTTACGATAAAGAGATTAAGAGATCTGATATTAATTGTATTCAAAGTACATCAATTATGTATATAAACTGGATCTTGGGGACATTTCTAACTATATAACTCTTCTAACAGTTTATGACGTAATAGATATTCATTCGCAGATATTTCATTCACCAGCAGACGACTCACAAAGAAGTTGGAGATATGTCGAAGAACAACAGAGCACTAAATACATACTACTATTTGGATCACCCGTTCTTGTACGTTTAATTACGGTATCTTTCCTTGGAACCAAAAATTTATGATACTTTCAGTATGGCTTTCAGTTTGATTGAAGGCAACCGTCGATTAGGCACTTGATGGCCATAGTACGGCATATAAGACATAAGTATTATGGATGCTGTAGGTATTGTCAAGACACATCACCTTCATTGAGAACGTTCCACTCTATGGGAGCTTTGATCTAGACAGTCTCAAGGAAATTTCACTGACAAATTTAGTCAATTTTGTTAGAGAGCTGCCTACTGAAAGTCACTGCAGTCTAGTAAATAGTCTGTTAGCTTATTAGACGTAAAGTCAATATCCAACAAAAATATTTCTTTGGCGACTTGTTCTGAGGAGATATCTGGCCAAAACTCTGGGTACTCATTTAATAAAATTTCCATGAAAAGTTTCTCAAAAATCTGTGGTGTGAAAACGACTATAAACTGAAGGTTCCGCCACTCGTGCAGCCTAACCTACATAGCCTCACGTGCCACTGAGGAAACTGACCTATTTCTCCCGGCTCAAGTGGTAGATGCCTCAAATCCACCACTAAAGGATCATGACAAGGGGACTTATCTCACACTGGGTAACACAATGGACTATATTAGCCACCGTGTGAACTTGCCTGCGAACGGCAAGCTACCCGCTAACCTAATATTACCCAAGCTAACCTAAGCAATCATGAGACAATTATCAAGACAGATTCTTTTGGGTTTCTAAGTTGATTCTGAAGAATCATTTTATGTGATATTATGGCGGCTTTTATACATACAAAAGTGAATTTTAATTTTAATAAGGCTCCCGTTTCATTCCATCCAACTCTAAGTAAGGGTGGCATTTTTGGAATGCCTACAGTCATGTAATACTTCTTAGCTTTTCAATAGTACCCTATTCATCAACATTTCGTCTTATTCTGCGTAATTAGCTATAAGTGATTTTGAGGATGCACTACGTAGAATAATTCAAACTAGGAGACGTAGATATCCCCTGATGGGACATCGAAAATGTTATGAACTTCTTGACCCACTCTCGTATGAATTTCGTTTAAATATATAAACTACCCTAATATTACATATAGAAAGAGAAAGCAGCATACAATTGTACTCTTTGCACGCCCATGTACCACCGCACACCATAAATAAAATTTTTGAAACACGTAAATGTGGAAAATTGTTTGAAAAATAAGAAAAATACGAAAAAAAGAGAAGAAACTAAAAACGTAACACACTTTAGAGTGCTTATTATGAAAACGAGGTATCATAAAATGGAAAAACTTAAACAGTTTTTCCCCCAAACTACTCATTAAGAAATGACTCTAAACGATGGCAAGAGAAAATTTTTTTGCAGACATTTCAGCAGACAAAAACATTAAATCATAATTATGTATGCCAACGCAGTCTGTATAGAAAAAAAAGAAAAGTTTTTAGAAAGAAAAAACCCTGAAATTGTGGAAAAGAATTTCAAACAAAAAAGTTTTAAATTAAGGAAGAAAAACTATTTGAAATACATTAAATATTTAAGGATATAAAAATATTTTGTACTCACATGGCACCCACGTAGAGGGCATTATTGTTTTCATCGAAATAAAATGTTTTATAATGCAATGGACCACAACTAAAGTCTTTAACACGATCTGTAAATGAAAGAAAGATAGAGTGAAATTAAATTATTAAAGATTTTTAAAGAAGTTTTTAAGTTATAATGACTGTCTTAATAAAAGTCTATCTTAGTTTTCCAAGTCTTAGCAGCTCAAATTAAGCGTTTAAGCAAAAAAGCAAGGAGCTCTGGATTACAGAGTCTGTCTTTAGCAGTCTTTAGAAGTCGCCATAGTGCAGTAGGTAGTATGTTGGCTTATTAGATGTGAGGCTACGGTTCAAATCCGAGATGAGACATCTCCAACAAAACAGAATAAGGAAAAATATTTCTTCGGCGACTTACTCCAAGCAGTCTTCTGGAAAAAACTCGGAGAGCAAATAAATTTGCCATGAAAAAGTTTCTTCAAAAATCTGTCGTTCGGAGACGACTTTACTCATGTGTAAAACTAACACACACAAGATAATGGATGAACAACAAATATACATGTTATGTATGTATGTGAAGCACAATTGTTACGATTATATACGAAATATTTTTTCATTAATATGGCTGCCGTGGAGGGCCTCAAAGTATCTCATTCGATGGGTGCATTTTTTCGAGTGTTGGGGGTCGTATCTAAGCATTGGCATCATGAATGTAAGCTTAATTGTCTCTGGTTTGTTGGTATAGTACTTTTCAATTAAATCAATTCGTAGCTTCTTGGCGGCCTATTGACATCACCATTTCAGCTAATTAAACGGTTGTCAAATGTTTGACGCAATAAATCGATTGTGGCATGAGATGCGTGGCAAGTTGCAGCTTCCTGTTGAAACCAAACATCGTTCACATCAATGCCATGGTGCTTCCGTTGACCGTAATGGTTGTTTTCCTCATTTTCAAAGAAGTATGGGCCAATGATGCCTGCGCTCCACAACCTGCGCTAAACAGTCACTCGTAATATGTGTGCATTGGCTTCTGTAAGACCACGTGTGGATTTTCTGAGCCTCAAATACGGTAATTTGGCTTATTTAAGTACCAAGTAAGATGAAAATGAGCTTCGAGATGTAAACTCTTTTCTCGCACACTCTCAGCCACAGCTTCTATATTTTTGGGGTGTACGCTCACGCCTTAGTGCATCAACAATGAAACCAGTTTCACGAAGATTAGCAATACTCTTGCATATGCCGGGCACTGTTGGTCCTTTTAGGTGTCAAATTTTGTACAATTTCCGGCCGAATGTCTTTGTTTTGGAAATAAATTTCCAATAAATCCTAAAGTTGCTTAAGCGTAAATTGATTCATTATGTTCAGTGGCGATAATATACTGAATTTTCTGCAGAATAGATTGACATAAGTATTACCAGGTTCGAAATAACTGAGATGGTTGAAATTTAACCTGATAGGTGGCCCACTCCAACCAGATTTTTAAAAAAACTCTTTTTATTTCCATTTTTTTCCATGTTCTTTCCTCTTTAAAGAAAAATAAGAAAAATTTTAATTTCTTTTCATTTCCTCTACAAACGTTTTATTCCTTCCATCAGTGACTTTCTTTTCAAACTTATGACCTGAAATGTTTTTTAATTTTTTATTTTCTCTTTCATTTCTTTTTCATGTCATATTTTGCCGGCTATGTCAACACCTGTAGTTGACATAAAAACAATTTTTTTCTCTTCAACAAACTAAAAATATTTTTCCTCTTTTAATTCTATTTTATAACATAGTTTTTCTCTTTTTTTTCATTAATTTTTTATGCTAGTGATTCCACTCAAAAATAGAAAAGAAAAAAATCTGTTTAAAGGAAATAAAAATAAAAATCAAAATACAGCTTTAAAGTCGAGTGTCAAATCTGTGCCAAAGTTTTTATTTCTTTTGATTTTTCTCTTCTCTTCAATTTCGTTTTTGTTTTAACTGCCCATCCTTGCAAGAATTTTCTATTTCATTTATTGCTCGTGCTAAGCTAAAATAGTTCAAAAAGTGCAGATTTGTGATTTAATATATCATGTCTGTCGCAATACAAATTTCTATATTCTTATGTATTATTTCACTCTTTTAAAGAGACTGCACTTGGTTGCATTTGTTAAGGTGGGTAGTGCCAGCTGTTAAGTTTAATTGTTTTGCGGGTGCTTCTTCTTTTCAATTTGATGATGAGTGAAGAAGTGTGGATGTCAAAGTGTCAATAATATTTTAGTTTACGTTTTATTAGTTAATTTTCTCCGAGAGTTGTTAAATTTTTGTTGTATTTTTGAATCCACAAATAAACGGTTGGATTTCAGTACAATATCACAGAGTGTGCAGGCAGGCCTTATAACTATACTTAAGGCCTTATTTACTATACTAAATTCGTTTTCCTTCCATCTTATTTTAAACCAGAGAGATGGACTGATGACTGTTAGGCTTAATGCAGTTAAGTCCTGTTCTAACATACTGAAAATTTTAGTAATCTGGATAGAGACAGAGTAATCACCCCATCTGGAATTTCATGTCGCGTCTAATAAGAATGCAAGACCTTATGATGCCTATCTAACATACTTGGTCTGAAGACCTAATGTGGAGAAATTGACAAGGCGGCGGACTTGACGCTTAATTACAATTAAAGGGCTTCCAACAAAGCGCAAAACTCAAGTCTAGATTTGGTGAGACTATAAGGATCAGATCATTTAGCCACTGACACAATACTTTAAAGTTTGCAGAAGGGAAACTACAAAGGGATGAGGATATTGTCCTACTGACGAGTATATTGTCCCACTGATGAGGACATTGTCTTACTGACGGGGACATTGTCCTATTGATGGGGAAATTGTCCTACGGACGGGGACATTGTTCTGCTGACGAGGACATTGTCCTACTGATGAGGACTTTGTCCTGCTAATATGGAAATTGTCCTGATAATGAGGACATTGTCCTGCTAATGAGGAAATTGTCCTGCTAATAAGGAAATTATCCTGCTAATGAGGACATTGTCCTGATAATGAGGACATTGTCCTGCTAATGAGGACATTGTCCTGATAATGAGGACATTGTCCTGCTAATAAGGTCTTTGTTCAAATGACGAGGACTTTGTCTCACTGATGAGGACTTTATCTTACTGACGAGAACGTTGTCCTACTGAGAAGGACATTGTCCTACTAGTGAGATCTTTGTTCAACTGACGATGACTTTGTCTTACTGACGAGAACATTGTCCTACTGATGATGATTTTGTCTTACTGAACATTGCTCTACTGACGAGGCCATTGAAGTGCATAATAATAGAGCAAGTGATCCATTCGGAATGATTCAGCCTATTTGGAGATCACGAGAAATTTGAATTAAGAGTCTAGCCTGTTGATTAGTTGTGAGGCCTTGTTTTACGATTGCACTACAGCCAACGGTTTCGCATACATACGTTTACAAGTGAAACCCTTTAGCAAATTCTAAATACATACGAATCGCATTTAATCTGCCATTCAGCAAATCAAATCTCTGCTCGGCAACAGCGTCGGTGGGATCGACAAGGAAGAGGTCGGCGTGGTGGTTGACCCGCTAAAACTTAGAGGTGACAGATTGATGTGGATGTGTAAGCAGAAAACTACCTTTGGCGTGGTGATAGTGTAACAGAATAATTGAGGCCATATGCTCCTCGACTGGAAGTCCATGTAAGGCGTATTACTAGACTCTGCTGGATTGATGTGGATTAGTAGAGGACTAATTGTAATTCGAGGAGGACACTGTTCTCGTAAGCAAAACAATTTTGTATACAATCAATACTCCATTCAAATTAATTCCTCTTATAAATTCAGCAGAAATTAAAAACGTAAGTAAAGATTTAAAGAAGACTTTAAAATAATCAATAACACGTCTCCCTAACGTATAATATATCTTATGCTACGTGGATATAGGAGTACATGTTTAAATTTCCTTTAACAGGAAATGTCAATGGCATTTTTCTCTCTTTTTTCTTGAAAGAGCAACACAAGGAAATAAAGCAACACAAACCCGAATATATCCTACCACCTTAAACTCCAATTTTTGTCTTTTTTTTTTGTAAGTTTCTGAAGAAAACTTTACTAAAAGCAAAGCAAATCTAAAGTGAAAGTTACAGGAGATGATGCTGTAGTTACAAAAGAAAACATCCTTCATGGAAATATAAGCGGAAGTAGTTGTATGTTACCCGTACTCTTTAATTTTTTTTTCTTTTTTTTTCAATGCCAGACAAAGTAATATTTTCTTGCATACAGAAACATATTTTAATGGCAAAACTACAGAGAGATTAAAAATAAAAGGAACAGGAACAAACCTATTATTATACGCCAAGCAATGATACTTTTCTGGTAAGGTAACCTTGTGCTTTTCTTTATGATTGGTTAAGAGAAGTAAAAAAGCACGAACTTGCAGAAGATAAAACTGAAAAAATTTAAATTCTCATATACGGAAAGGAAATAAAGCAAATATCCTTCAAGAAAAGGGGGAGAAAAAAAATTGTTTTTCCACAGAAAAAATTTTGCAAAAGAAGCACAAGAATTTCTGTTTTAAGTCAACTCAAAGGCTTTAGACTCCTTTTTTGCTTTCTTTTTTCCTTAACATCACATATTTTCTTAATTTTTTTTCTACTCCAAACGTGCTGAAATTGCATGACGTAGGTGTCTAGACTTCATAATGCTTCCTTTGCTGAGTGTTTCTTTGCGATATTTTTTCTTTCCTCCTCTTTTTTTTGTACTTTTTCTAAAGATTTTCCATATTTATTTTGCCATTATATAAGGTTTATTTTCTGTTTTTTGTTTCTTATTCCAGTTTTTCATTCAACATTTTCTCTTTTCTAAAAGCCAGTCAAAATATTTTTCCTGTTTGAGGTTATTCGTGATGATCTCATGAAATAGTCATTGAAATGCATCACATTAGACGGTACTGCTAGTTACTTTACTGCAGAATTAAATTTCTTACAAGGTTTCTACACAAAATCAAAAAATCATTTGGGAAATCGTGGTTAAAGCATATACAATTACAAAATATTGGAGGAGTATGTAAAAGGAAACTATTCAATATTCAAAAGAAAATTGCCTTAAAAATACTTGGGAAATTACAATGAAAGGAGACATGAGTCATGTATCAGTCCATTCTGAAATAATCTGATGTTGGTAACCAGTGTTTTGACTGGACACTACACTCCTATTCATAATGTGTTTTTTTTTTTTAGGCAAACATGTAGATCCTTTGATGATGAAAATCATTATCACCGGAATACGTACCTGAAACCTGTGGAGCATTAGAGCATCTCTGGAAGCATATCAGGTAAAAAGTCCTCGAATTTGAAGCCCGACGAATTTGATTGAAAAAAGGAATGACTTCTTAAATACTTCCGTTCTCCTTAATCTGCACACTGATCATGTAAGGACTGGTACTATTGCGATTGATTAAAATAAGGCATATAACTCCATTAATTTATTAGAGGACAGTATAATATGACTCCTGTTCTATAGCTATTACAATACATACTTTGTTACTCCAACCCTTCAGTCTGGATTACGACCTAGACTACTGAGCGAATAAGTTATCCAAATTATTGTTACGAAAATGAAAATGGTGTTTCGCTTTCACATCGTTTAAATTGTAAACGAAAGCTACAAAAACAAAAACAATGAACTTGTTTACATGATAAATAAGTAAACAAAAATATACCAACAAAACACCAGTATAAATAAAAAGTGATATACAAGTAAACAAAAATGCAACAACAAAAAAACTGCAAGATTAAATGTAAACAGAAATACAACAACAAGCAATAATATGTATATTTAAACAACATGTTTACATATATAGAGATTTCGAGAAGACGAAGTTATTTGCCTTCAAGAGTATCCATCAGACTATTTACCCTGCAATATAAAAGCCAAGACAAAGCAGACAACGGGGTCAGTAAAAATTCAGTCAGTCTTGTGTGCAGGCGTTGTGTGTTTAAGGGGTAATCGTGGTTTGAAGATCTCCGTTGTAAAGATCTGTCGAACAAATTGACTAGTAATTGTTATTTGTTACGCGAAAGAGTGCAAAGAGGAATAGCAAACAAAGCAATTGTTGTTGTTTATATCAAGTTGTAAACAGTGGCACACAGAATTGTGTTAACAATAAAGAATTTTAATTAAAACTAAACGCAAATTTATTTTTATTCTCATTTGCAATCTACGAGCTCATATTTTAAACATTTTTAAAAGGTGAAAACGTAACATTATGATAATTTTAGAAGCTGCTTTAGATGAGAAGTAAGGAGCAACGGTACAGTATATTCTGATCGAATGTCTTGTTTGAGGGAAACAAGACAAGAATGCCTGCCTGCATACTTCATATTATATCATAATCCTTATTACAATCTTCTTCTTCTTCTTCTTCTTATATATAAAAATTAATGTGTCTTTATTTGTTTGTGGGTTTGTTTGAAGCCTATAGACGGCTAAACGGTTGAACCGATTTTCTTGAAATTTTCACAGTATCTTCCTGTATGTCTGGAAGGAGTTATAGGCTAGTTTTTACGTTGAAATAGGCAAATGAGAGAAAATAAAATAAATAAAAAAGTATGAGTTTTATTGTCTAACAAAATATTACGTATACGTCACCCGTCTGCTCTATGTAATATTTTATACACAACAGTAATTGAAATCTTCTATATAAAAATGAATGTTTATTTGTATGTAATTAACAGAATCGTGGATTTGATCATGTTATGATCTTCAGAAAAGTTATTGCGCATGAGCCGGGGAAGGTTTCTAAGTTGGTATTACCAATTTAAGACAGGTGGCACCACTGAAAATTACTCAAAATGAATTAAATCGTAAACTGTGCATTTGATCATGATATGTTCTGTAGCAAAGTTGTTGCGCATGTGTCGACGGAGGTTTCTAAGTTGGTGCGATTAATTTCCGGTAGATGGCGCCACTGAAAATTATTCAAAATGAATGACAAGACATTGGTCGACCTACACCTCAAGCACGAAAGAAAAGAGCATTACGAGCCTCAGAAACAGACGAGCATTGAGACTTCAAAATCTTCGAGTACATGCCGCTGAGACCCATTCGCATGAATCACTTGAACAACGAGAAATGAGATTAGAAACTGATCGAATGCCTACTACTCAGTCCCGTTAGTCTGAATCATCTGGACAACGGGAAACAAAATCAATAAAATGATACAATATCAATTGGATATTTGTGTAGTCTTTCCTTCAAATTTGTTTTAGTTGGAGGCGCAAGAAAGCGCGCAGTGTACAGCTAGTACCATATAAAGTCTACAAGTTTACAACGTCTTTATGAAAATTCACAAAATATTTGAATCGTTGAAAACAATTTTTTTTATAAACATTTGCGATTTAAAAATTTGTTCGCAAACTAAATTTGAAATGTAAACATTCTGTTCATTTTCATTCTTAAATGCCTCATGTATATTTGAGTGATGCTTTGCGCTTCTATAAACCCTGGAGATATACACGATGAAAAAAAAACGAGCAAATAAAACCATGGAACGCTTACTAAATATTTTCGTTGATTTACGAGTAAATTTTTAATATATTTTTAGCAGAGAGAAAAAACAAGACACACATACACATACATGCAGAAAAAAATATAATAAAAAATACATTTTAAAATTCATCAAATGCTATTACAAGTGTGATAGTCAGTCAAAAACTGTTATAAACTCATGGTGTTCACATATATGTATGTATGTTCATGTATGTGTACGTGTATGTATTTTTCTATAGTAGTGTCGCTTTAAATATTTTTAATAACAAATATACATACACACACACTCTTACATAGAGCTTACAGGAGATAGGGACAGAGAGACAGGGAGAGAGAGAGAGTGACGGATGTAGAGAAATATTTTCAGTTTCATGAAGAGCACAAATATTGTGGGGTGTATGTTTGTGTGTGTGTAAGAATTCATGTTTCATAAGCTTTGTAATGTATGCAGCAGTATTTACTCATGTATTTAGCTAGAGAGAGCGACTTACATACGTATTTACTAATACTAATGCTTGAGTAATATTACAAGCTAACATTTTTTCCTATTTACCAGAGAGTTTAATGTATTTGCTTAAAATGCTGCTATGCGATGAGAGTGAGTGTCTGTATGTGTACATTTACGTGTAAGCTTAGTTGTACTTTAAAGAGTGTTAGTTTATAAATTTTCAATGATGTGTTCGTTTTGGTAGAGTGTTATGTATGGATTTTCATAACTACTCACGTACAGTGAGCGTCAAAAGAAATTCTACACTGGATAGAATTCTAATAATTACCAAACTCAACTTGTACGACTTAAGATTAGGTCAGAGTGGTAGCTTTGATACCAAAAGCTCACTTGAGCACGCATGGTGGCTCGTTGTACAACTAAAGGGATGTGGCCGAAAAATTTTGGCAATATTTGGATATGTTTTGTAAATTTTTTTTGGGGTTTCAATTTTAAAAACCGGCAATGAAACAATTTTAAAATAAAAATAACAGTAATTTATTTATTTTTTAATGTACATTTTCTTTTGACGCTCACTGTATATACATATTTGTTTAGATTGATAAATATGTGTGTGTGTTTGTATGCCTTTAACTTGTTATTTTTCACTGTTCTCACTATGTTTTAAACTCAGTGCCTGTATATGCTCCTTGTTTTTTTCTGTTTCTGTGTTGCTCTCTTTTATATTTAATTGTTCGATTTTTATCAGTGCATGGTGTATGTATATGTGTGTGTGTATGCAGCCAAGTGTATTTAATTTAATTTAACTATTCTCAATGGTTTAGAAATAATGCCAGTTTATACAAAATATATAGAGAAACTCAAATAATAAAAAAAATTGGAAAAAGAATGCTTTTGTAACACTGACAATAATATCCTTCTAATCTATTGTTATATCTACGTTTATATACATATGTATTTATGTACGTAGGTACGGTCAATTTTCTATTAACTTTTTTTTTAATTTACTACAGGTTTTCTATTACATTCACTTTTATTTTTAAATATGTTGCCCATAAACAATTGGAAGTGGAAAAACTATTAGTTGTCTAGACAAGATAATAAAATGTTATACACTCTTATGGAAAATATTAATCAAATGATTTATTTTCTATTCAAATATAAAGTAAAAGTGACAGAGATGGTAGTAATACTGTATTGGAAAGAAATATTTCAAATCCATTTGTTCTCAAATAGTCAAGTTTTTTTTTGGTTTTTTTTTTTGTTTCAAATTTTTCATATGGAAACATAGAAGTGTTTTATGTGACCTAGACCCAAAGGATATCCACTCTTTACTCTTTCTGATAAACAGGTACTAGTATTAGTAGTATTCTAACAGAGAAGTAATAGCATCCTACGTGTGTACAGGACATCTAAACAGCAATTTTCCTTTTACTAGTGCTGCTCTGCTTGAAATCTCACCATTCTAAGCAAGGATACAGGGGCAATATTGTTTTGCAATTACTTGATCCATATCCATGAGTTCAAGCTCTCATGACATGTCTGTATATAATGCTAGATCTTCCAGTCTTTGAAGTCATTGTAAAATAAGACTACGTGAAGTCGACGCAAAGAGTCATGACGATTGAGACAACCCCTACTTGATCAGAGTTTCACTTCTCTAATAGTGGTGGTTTGGAGGACAGACAGATTATGCAATACCTAGTTTGAATTTCTAAACGATCTAGAGAATCTTAAAAGGCTTCCTAAATAAGATGGAGAGCAATGAGACTTGAATAGTTATTAAAGAACTATTATCGGTTGGCACATATTGTGTGATTCCATACCCAACCGACTCGGAAGACGATTTCATGTTAAGGGGATCTGAGATCCTGTCACTGTCTTCAAGCTTTAGTCCTTCGACTAACATTTCACGCCTGCCAAGATTACTCCATTATATCCCATTGACGATAGGTGGTTCACATTTTTTTGGGAAAGAATTTTTCTAGGCCATCAATGATAACGTCAAGCACTATAGGTCTCTGAATAACAAATTTTTTTGGCCTGAATTATACGATGTGCACACCAACAACAGGTGGACCATGCGATTACGGGAATATTGTGGGTGAATCGATTGTAATAGCGATATTCTATTGTAGTCGCCGTAGTCTAGAAGGTAGAAGCCATATTAACAGCAGGACACAGTTCTAACCCCTAGTCAGACATCCATATCAAAGCGAAACATCGGCAACTCGCTCCCAACAGATTTCTGGCAAAAAATCGAAGGGTAAATAATAAATTTTCATGAACAGTTTCTTTATAAACTTCGACTTTAAACTGTAGGTACCGCCACTCATATATAAAAACAATACAAGTGGTGTGAGAGTCTACGATGTAATCCTAACTGAACTCATGCGTAAAATTAACACACGCAACATAAGTGGTGTGAGAATCTAGGATGTAATACTAACTGAAGTGTTGTTATGACGAATTACGTATGACTCAAGGCCACTTTCCACGAATTGCTGCTTAGTTACCAGAGATCAGCAATGAATCGTTTCTTCGCTACTTATAAGTACTCATGAAATTTTGAGCATGAGTGAGTCAACAGTGTTGAAAATCAATTCATTCGTACTCACTACAACATTGATTTATAAGTACAGGTTGCAATGAGTATGAGTACAATGTTGACATCAAACTCATAAGATTCGAAATATATTTGATTCATATGCCTACTCATTCAGATTAATACATTTAGAAAAATACTTATAATACTCATACATTTTTTAAGTAATTCGAATCATTCATTAAAATTTGCAGTTTTAGTTGTTGTTGCATTTACACATAAAGAAGAAAGAAAAAGATAAAGACAGAAAGAAAAGCAAGCACACAACCTTCTAGTGAGTATTGTAGTATTCGTACGCGAATCATACTTATTTTGTGATTCTTGTAAATGTTGAGTAAAGGAGAGTTGAAATCAACAATATCATGCGCATTGTTAAGTATGAGTACGAAACTTTGAATATCAGTAGTATGAGTATAATATTAAAATAAGTATGAATGCGTATAAGTATCAGAAATTATGAGTATGATTCAAATCTACTCATCTTTTTGAATACTCATTGCTGATCTCTATTAGTTACCCTGACTCCTTTAGTGTCAGCGTTGATCTCGCAGAGAAGCATATGAAAGGTGGTACTGATAGTTTCAATGCATCTCAGCACTTTGTTTAGAATGGTAAGCTGTGCTCTAAGGTCCTTTGTCTTTCAGCAAAACAGAGAGCTTTAGTCTTGCATCAACGATATACACCCAACATGAATAGTGACTGTCTTTAAATGCAGCCAGTAATGTCGTGTGCGTAGCTGTTTCTCTATGGGTGAGAGATCATCTAGTGTTGATAGCTATCCGAATTAAAGGAAATTAAGATCATTCGTTTAGAAATTGAATTGT
Organism: Sarcophaga rosellei; assembly: GCA_930367235.1. Classification (NCBI taxonomy): domain Eukaryota; kingdom Metazoa; phylum Arthropoda; class Insecta; order Diptera; family Sarcophagidae; genus Sarcophaga; species Sarcophaga rosellei. The sequence goes on along the minus strand of OV884021.1, from coordinate 72,472,078 downwards.
TTAAAGTTAATGTACAGAAGCACATCAAAAACTAATGGAAGCTGTAGTAATATTTAACACTTGAGGATATTTTTTAAATTATAAATACTGAATATTTAATGCCTATTTTAGTTGTTTTTGTTTTACGTTAGAATAGTTTTTTTGACACACATTTTACCTGCCTGTATTGTTTTTTTTTTTTTAACTGATTTTGGCAAGCTTTGCAACTAAAATTTATTTTCCACGCTCAAAGCAATAAGACAACTCATTTTAAATTCCACTGACACATATTTAAATAGAAAAAAAGAGCGGAGTAAAAAAAATCATGGAATACAAAATTCTGACAGAGATTGACACAACCTTGCATTGTCAGTGATGTGATGAAAGGAGCAGCAGGCAACAACAATAGCAAACAACTGAATTTACAACCATCATATATTATCGATAGATGGATGGATGGATGGCAAGAAAAAAAAACCGAAGGCAAAGTAAACCAACAGATGCATGCTCCAGTTGTATGCATCGGTCTCTCTCTCTCTCTCTCGATGCTTCGATGGAAATGACTGTAAAATACTGGCAATGTTTGAACCAGCATTATTCAAACAGTGGCATGCCAAGGCTAAATGCAACACATTTTATACAAAAGCAAGCAAGGAAAAAAAGGATGGTTTTTGTTGTTCCTTTTTATACGAACACATGTGTGCGAGACACAAAGTGTTTTCTTGCAACGATGTGAGTCAATGTCATATGGTGAGTACAACAAAAAGAGCAAGAAAGAAAGAGAGGGAAAAAACAGGATGAATACAAAGGGCATTAATAGTGGCACAGAACGTAAGTACATATTCTTCGTCTATCACTCTGTGTCACACCAATGCAGGGAAATCTATGTAAATGACTCGAAAAGATAAGAAAAAAATATAAAAAGCGGATCTGAAGATATGCCACAGTTTGTTTTTTTTTTTTTTTTCTTACTGGTCTTTTGCTGCTGCCACTTGGTTGGCATCATTATTCTGTAAACTATGCAACATCACAAATTCTTTACTGCTGTCATAATTCTTTAACGATTTTTTATATACTTGTGCACATCGTCATCATCACAAGGATTTAAAGGATGTGCACATTTTAGTGGCTCTTTTAGAGTGTTAGTTCAGTAAATATTTTCATAAATCAATTTCATGCATTTTACTTGAAAAGGATTACAATAAAAAAAACAACAACAATGAAATTAAGGACTAAAAAGCATAAGAAAATATAGGAAAAGGATATCGGTTTTTAGAAAATATTCATGATAGAAAATTTATGATGGAGTATTATGGCCTGACAGGTTGAGGGGCTTCCATCTTCTGTCTTAATTATCCGGTGGTCTAGATCTAGTAGATTGACTGTAGGATTTTGAATACGATCTGCAACGAAACAGGCTAATGAATAAAGTGGAAGATTTTGAAAGCTACAAACTCTACTAAGAGAAACAGCATTTTGAAGTATACGGATAGAGCGAATGCAGATATTATAAGAGGACAGAAATGTTCCGATCCCATGGGATCCATATCGAAATTTTCTCAGTAGAAGCTTGTGCCATTAAAATATGTTCTTAACTTGAACAGCAGGTACAGATAGTTGACTACCCATTGGAGCCTTAATCTCCTATTTGATAGACTGCTTAGACAGGCTGAATTAGACTAGATAAGAAGAATTGGCAAATTCCAAATCATTTGAAAATTCAAGGCTATAAACGGGCATAAGAGCTTGCCAAAAGCGGATCTTCAATCGAAACTTTTCAGTAAAATTGAAAGATCAGTTTGAAAGGCTATTCTCTACAAAAAAGATAACGGAGAGACGAGCAAACTCTCCTCATTGCAACCAGGAGTATGATCTCAACTTTTGTTAGCTAATTGTAGTCGTAAGACAATTAAGTCAACCATAAAACTACTAAAGAATAGTTTAAGGATATTTACCGACCTTCTCATCGATTATTGCAGTCCTACAAAAATTTTGTAAACAACCGGAATCGGCTTAAGCCTAATATGTTGATTCAGTGATAAGCAGAACGATTCACCAGAACATATGATTGGAATTTGAGGCGCATTAATACAGATCAGAAGGAAACATCTGAATGGTTATCGAATTATCCTTACTGACCTCAGACAGCATCCTGCATTTCATTAATGCGGTTGGTTAATGCAGATCAGAAGCAAACATCTTTATGATTATCAAGTTATCCTTATTGGCAGCAAACAGCATCCTGGTGTTGGTTAATAAGGTTGGGGAAGACGTTACAAACGAAATCTTTATAGGTTGACGGCAACACAACAGATCGTTTTGTATGAGTACCATATCAACAACATACAGTGGTGGCCTTATAATTAGAAACGACTTGGCAAGATGTATGTTTGTTAATTTATCCGCGTTTCTGGAACAAGGTCTTTGGAGTGACCAATCCAAGATTAATTTGTTCTAATCTGACGGAAAAACTTATGCAAGACGTCTTCCAAACAAAGCATTTGATCCCATGTACACAGTGAAACCGGTGGCGGCTCTATTATGGTCTGGAGTGCTTTTTCCTGGCGTGGTGTGGGTCCAATTGTAAAAGTTTAAGGAATAATGGACCAATATCAATATAAAATCATATTGGAAAATGTAATGGAACCATATTCAATTAAATTTTTCAGCATGACAATGACACAAAGCACTCTTCAAGGTTAGTGAAGTGTTGGCTTTCGGGTCAAAATATTGACGTTCTGGACTGGCCACTCCAAAACCCTGATCTAAACACAATTCAAAATGTTGGGGCAATTGTTAGTAGAGATCTTAAGGACAAAAACCTTCGAAATAACGATAAATGCTTTCAGCTGGTGCAACAAAGTTGGCAAAACATATCAGTACAAACATGCCAAGGTTTGATACAAAGTTTGCCGAATAGACTTGCAGATGTTGTTCAAAACAAGGTCTATCCGACAAAATATTAAATAATATGCCCATTACATGTGAATATATTAAGATATTTGTAAGCTGTTTGTAAAAATATTTTTTGTTTCTAATTATATAACCAACCTGAAATTGGCATTTTTTGTTTTTAGCTAATTTTTTGAAAAATTATAATGATGCTGTGAATTTTTTTTGTTATAAACATAAAGCTAATTTGTTGTATTGCTATTTTAGGTATTAATTTTAAAGTGAGTAACAAAAGTTTTGAAAATAAATTAACAAGCATAAATATTTCCAAGTCGTTTCTAATTATAAGACCACCACTGTATACAATTGAGTCGAGTCTTTACTACGGATGTTAAGTAGCTACTACGAGTGAAGCGACTACACAGAAAGGCAAGACTATAGATTTTCCACTTTTCAAGTTTTAAACACACCATGGAGTGAAGTAACGATATAGGAATGAATATAAGTAGAGGACATCTAGAGGACATTAGGTAACTGAATAGAGGGATTAGTTTGAAGCTAAGGGATAACTACAGAGTTTTTCAACTCCAAGTATATGTTATGTATGAGGCTCCAATATGCAAAGCAATCACTCAGTGTACAGTCATACTATATGAATTTTTACTGTGACATGAAAAGCTTTGAAAACCTAAAATACAACCCAACATACATACATACATAATTGGTCACTACAACTTCTCACACAACTCTCTTACAACCCAGTTGTGCGTGTTAATTTTATGAGTGGCCGGACCTATAGTTTATAGTCGCCTCCGAACCACAGATTTTTTGAGAAACTTTTCACTGTAATTTTATTTCCTCCCAGAATTTTTGCAAGAAATTTGCTGAGAAGAAATCGCTGAAGAAATATTTTTTTATACTTCGGAGATGGAGTTTGAACAGTGGCCTTACGTCTAATAAGCCAATAAACTACCTACTAGACTGCGGCAACTTCATCTAGAAGTTCAGTACATATAATTTTATTAGGAAAAAGAATCTGTACCTATTATTTTTACCAATACTGTATATTTATTACATAGCAATTAAACATAAATGCGACTTAAATCAATTTCCTTTACGATTTCACTGTCATAACATTAAATTATAACCTTTTTCTGATGTTAAAAAATGCTCTAAAAAATAAATGCTGGAATTTACTTGGCATCAACATTTTGTAGCCTATTTAGATAGTAAAAGTTTAGTTAGGCAGGCAGATAAATTTCTGTTTTTTATAGAATTTAATTGACCATAAAAATTGAGAAGAAAAAAAGGGAATACAGCATACAGGCAGCATAATACGGGAAGAGTATATAAATCTGTTTTTTTAACAGATTTAAAGTTCATTTTTACGCCTTTTAATACAACAGGGGTCTTAAAACTCAAACAATAACTGCTGATATCAGCAGTTAAAGCTTTGAAACTTAAAACACATACACCCAATACAACAGCAAATAGTAGACATACGTACATGCTCTTGGTTTTACGTGCTCTCGTGTTTCCTCTCTTTCTCGGTATCTTATAAACGCATACAGCTACAGATGAATGAATGTAAATGCCACAAGCAGGTCATAAAACTTAAGCCAAAGGTTAAAAAAATAAAAGAAAATTTATATGTTTTATAATGGCAAGAGAGAGAGAGAGAGAGGGAGACCGAGAGAGAGAGGAAAAGAGAGTAGTGTGCAGTAGTAGTAGTAGAGTAATTGATGTTGTTTCTACTCGTAGTTGAAGCATTCATGACTGAAAGCGGAAGTATTCAGCCATATTGTTGATGGTTATAATGGTGGTAGCAATGGCGTTTCACACACACACATGTGCATACCTACATTTACACATGTTTATATGTAAGTATTGCAACAGTTACTTTTATTTTATGATGCGTCAGCTTTAAAATAAATAAAATAAAATGGTATTTATTTGCATTTGTTGTTGTAAAACAGCAAAAGTGAGAGAGAGAGAGAGAGAGAGAGGAAGGGAGGAACAGGATTTTGTAAGTCAAGAAAATCTATGAAAAATAAAAATTAAATAAAAACCAGCATAAAGCAGGCGCAAAAAATAAACCAAGAAAATAAATAAAAACTTGGTTTTCAACTGCACTAGATATTAAACCAAGTGCTCTTTCTCTCTCTCACACATACATTTTCAAACATTCCTTTACTGTTTGCAAGAACACAAAAGAGATAAAATTATGAAACCCCTATAAAAAGAAGGATTTTTTTGTTAAAACAATGGGGAAAACAGAAAAAAATAAAATCGAACAAAAGAACGTGTAGTACAGAGAGAGAGAGAGGGAGAGAGAGAGAAAATGCAAGACAAAGTTGAATTAAAAATGTAGGTCGAGTATAAAAATAATGCTTTTTAATGATTATTTATGAAATTTGCTGGATAATAATGGCCACACACACATACACAAACATAAGCTTACACGTCAGGCAGTAAGGCAAGCATTTTTCCACATGATAGCTGATGATGCAATTTGCCGCTGTAAAGTGTTATTGAAAGACAAGAAAGAATATGCCGCAGTAATAAGTAAAAAAAAAGTTTTTTTGGTTTTTGTTCTACTTTTACAATTGAATAAAAAAGCATTATAAGTTTAATTACATCAAAAAATGAAGGTTTTTACAAGAAATAATGCATTTAATGCACACACAGTAAGGACTCGTCACAATTAATACGGCATAATTTCTTATTCAATTATTTACTTCTTGTTTAAATTGAATATATTTTTACATTATAAGATGGGGTTTTCAATGCTATTTTTAATTATTATCGAAGTATTGTATTGAAAATACTACCATGCCTAGTTATAGGTATCGTAACTCGATAAATAAAAAGGCAATAGTCGCAGTGCATTGCCCTAACTTTGGTTATTATTCTGTAACTTTGTTTCATTAGTCATGTTATATTAGAAAAGCATGAGGATTGATCTACTATTAGCAAATTCTTGTATGATAAGCAGTTTTGGTTTAGGTCACCCAGAAACAACACTTTTTGCGAAAATTTAAAATTTTTAAAATTTATAAAGATATACTACAGATTAGATTAGGTTAGGTAAAATGCCGGTTTGTACTAGGAGATCCCACTTGTACAGTATTTATACCCATTATGATATCGACCGGTGAACAAACATTCCCTAAAGGAAACCAACCCAAGTCCAAACTAAATCTTTTTATTGCAGAGAGTAAAAAATTTGCGTCCTTAAATGACAAGATCATGTCAGTAGCACATGAGTTGAAAGGCATGTCTTCCTCCTCCCCGAATTCACAGGAATACGCACTTACGTCATTACAACCCTTCAGTTAGGATTACGTAGGGTTTAAGCAGAAGTTTTAGGTAAGAAAATTAAGGTTAACCTCTGCTGAGTCCCAGGTTATGTGGGTACTCTATGAGCAAGCATACGTGATGTAAGGTTGGACTTTTGGTATGCTCAATGAAAACGAAGATACAGTGAGGCGAAGTCTCTTTTCAAACCAAGTCACCCAGCTTCTCGCACAACCTATGTTGTGTGTGTTAATTTTATGCATAAGTGGCGAGAATATAGAGGTCAGCCGTAGTGAAGTAGGTAGTATGTTGGCTTATTAGACGAAAGACCTCGGTTCAAACTCTAGGTCAGACATCTGAAGCAAAACGAAATATGGAAAAAAACCTACAGTTTAAAGACGACTCCGAACGACAGGTTTTTGAGAAACTTTTCATGCCAATTTTATTCACTCTCAGAATTTTTGTCAGAAATCTGCTGAGAGAAATTCCCGAAGAAGTGTGTCAAATTTAAATTTATCCCGACTATCAATAAGCTAGTAGGGGCTGTGCTTAGGAAATTCTTTTCTTATGTATTAATTTCAAGAGTATGTACAAAGCTGCTGTTTTTTCCAGTTGATATAAAACAGAGAACGGTTAGACGGAATAACACCGAAATTGAAATAAAAGCGGCAAATGTAAGTAGATAACCCAAGAAAGAATAAAAAACTGCTCAATACGTTTAGAAGCGAGAGGAATAAGTTGGCAAGAATCTTATGAGGATGTCGGAAGCGGCTATTGGGTGAGCTTACCAAGTTCGGGGGGAATCCGAAGCTATAATTTGTGACTTTATAAAGCTATCTCCAGCCGTCTTAATTTACAGAAATCATGGAATATTGTCCTAAGGTTGCAAGGTTTAGATGGCCATCCAATATGTATTGTGTATGGTAATACAAAGCTGTTCTATAGATTCTCTAAGAAGAACAGTGCCATCTAGGCTAAGGTATTAGCGTTCACTAAAGCAAATGAGCCGGTCTATGAACATATTGTAGTGAGTGAAAAAATTAGTCACAGTCTTGGCATTGATGTTGTTTGCAGCCTGCAGTAAGTACGGTGCTTGTGGATAAGTGTAAGTTAGACTATGCTAAGTTCTAGAGAACTGTAGCACTGAAAGAAATGGTATTTGAAACAGCTTTATAAGTTTAATAAATCTTTGGATCCAACAGGGAGTAAATGTGTCGTGACGTAATAAGGGAGATTGTAGAATCTTCTTGATGTTTTAGAACGAAATGAGTCCAGAACCTAATTAATGATCCTCTTAGGGCTTTAGTAGAATTTCTAACAGAGGTTATAAGGGCAAAGGCTAGTTGTTAGAACATTATGCCTATTAGAACCTACCTGCCTACGGAAATCTAGTTCTTCCATCTAAACAGATGATTGATTTGTTGTAGCGGATCTTCTTTTGAAAGTCCGCTTTTCCAAAGAGTAGAGTGAGATTACTTCGCAAGGGCGTCCGTTAGACTTTTGCTGGACATATAATTTCTGTGGTCTTCTTTTCTTCTTCTCAATTCGCTTTGTCCTTACTCTCCATTTCAATTTTGGTTTGTGTACGTTTTTAATGCTTCCCGGTCTATATAATTCTGTTGTTCCTTTCCTTGGTCTTTTTATAAGGAATTCATTTTCCATTGGTTTAATAGACGATTTTTCTTAATAAACTTTAAAACCGACTTAATGTGAAGCAATTTCCTTAAATAAATGCTTTAATTGGAGCTTAAAAAATATTCTTTAATTTCCTTTCTTTACATTCTTGTTTTCCATAATAGAAAATTTGTTTTTTTTTACGAAAACAACTGTTTACTACAAAAACATAAGATAAGGACTCGAGAAAAAATATCTATTAACTTCAAAATCCAGAAAAGAAAAACAGACAAATGCTCACACATCACAAATTATTTCATACGTGTAGAGAAAGGCGCAAAAAAAGAAAAGAAAAACAAACAAATGACGAGACTATAAATTAAAAAAAAACCCTGAAATAAAAAAAATACAATTTAAAAAGAGAAATATTATAACAGGCAAATAAAAAATTGTTGGTAATAAAAAAAAGCCTGACAAAAATAGAAAAAAGCAAAGTATTTAAAAAGACCAACAAAAAAAACCAGACAACAACCCCTAAAACAAGAACCACACCTGGGTGTAGTAGTAACAAAAGAAAAAAAAAGGAAAAACAAAAATGGTCTGGCTGGGAAAGAAACATAGAAAGAGATTCACAAACCAAAAAAAATGTTTGAAATTCTCAACAAAAAATAAACGTAAAACCCCTCTCGTATAATGGTTACGAGCTGAAATGGCACTGAACCAAACAAAACAAATACCAAACAAAACTTTCACTAATACCTACACACACACAATCGCACTTAGAACCTCTACACATGTATGTATTTAAACACAGACGCATATACCCACACATATAATGAGAATTTCTCCTAAATTAAACCACCATAACTTGGAAAAACCGACAACATCAACAAATATATCACAAGATAAATAAGAACCTGTGGCAAATAATCGAGCATGCCACATTATTGTGTTTTATGTGTGTGTGTGTTGCAAATGAGCAGGAGGGTAGAAAGTTGGTCGTTAGATGGAGGGAGAGAGTAAGCTTTGGAATTTCAAAAAATATACTCTATAAAGAAATATTTTGTGGTTTAAAACGAATGTATCGTACGCTATGGATATCTGAATATGTAGGTAAAGAACGAGAAAGTTTATGTTTATTTAAGCACCACAAAAATTCTACAGCATTAACAGGTTGAACAATAATGTATGCAAAGTACATGGATTGCTTTAAAGGAATCGAATAACAAATATGGTTTCTAGTCTGTATAAACTTATTATTCAAATAAGAAGTGACTTGGTTTTGTGGTTTAAGCTATAGACTGCATTCCCATGTATCTCAGGTTCAAATGAAGAAAATTACATGAAATAAGGACATCATCGGCTAATCGAGTTGAAGCATCCTTTGAGAGAGAGTTCAACTCAATAAAAAAGGGTTTCCTATCTTTATACTGAAGACAACATCTAAACAGCATCAGTAGGCAAGCCTACCATCCTAGCACCAGCCCCTTGTCTGCCTGAAAAAAACTAAAAAAATGAAACTGAAAGAAGCAGAGATAAGAAAGAAAATGAATTAAAAGATATTGAAAACACCCTAGCGCGGACACTGATTGATGAACACTTAGTAGCATTTGTCTCCTATTTGTATACATAATGAAGGTTTGGACAAATATAAGAATACAAGTTTTGAAATCGTCGTAGTCTAGGAGGTAGTGTGTTGGCTTGTTAGATGTGTGGCCTCGGTTCAAACCCCAGGTCAGACATCTCCAGTAAAAAGTAAAATACGAAAAAATATTTCTTCGGAGACTGCCTCTCAGCACGTTTCTTACTCTGAGAGGAAATAAATTTGCCAAAAGTCAGTCGCTCGTAATCGATTTTAAACTAGGTCACGCAGTTCATAGATAAAATTAATACACACAGCATAAGTGTTGTGAGAAGCTAGGCCGTAATGTTGACTGAAGGGTTGTAATGACCATTTCCTCTGCTACCATATCAAGTTATTGTGCAATTACAGACTTAATAGCTTAAGAAGCCGGAATGGAGTGCCAACAAGTCGTGTTCGTATACCTCGGAATACGCCTAAAGAACCCTGTTCCTCCTAAGTAATAGTGGCACACAGTTGGTACTCATACACGCTATCGGTTCTTCTTCCTCACATCAGAATCTTCATGTAATAGTCTTGCATGTACCCATCCTAATATTACCTTACTAATATTTCTCCATGATGAGTGTGCATGATCCCCTCTTTTTTCTAAGAAAATACGAAAAATGCAGAGAGGTTTAGGAAAAGTAGCAGAATATCCTGTTGATCTTGCTTCCACGCCATGAATCCTTTTATATTCATGCAGCAATTTGCCACTTGTTAGAAGTTTTAGATCCTTGTCCCATTATATCCAGGTGGTGGAAAAGAATTGAGCACATTATGTATGTGGTCGCTTGAGGTAGAAGCTTTGGTTTCGATTCCATCTAAATTCGTGAGGTAGTTAATAGAGTTACTAGCCTCTAGTGTTGTCTTCCAGTGTATCGAGATTGCCTACACAATAGTCGTCTCTTACATGCCACTTTAAAAAGAGTGTTATTCCGAAGAGTATTTATACTAGTTTGACGTCATAGCCTGTTTTATGTTGCACGTAAACAATGTCCTGTACGCTATGAAGTACAGGCCTAGAAATACTCGCTATGCGTTAAATTTTTCACCAACATGCTACAACCGCACATAAAGTATTCGGTTTTGTGGATCTGATTATTTGGATTCCCAGCTATTTTTACTGCTGAGTTTAACTCTGCGTGTGCTTGCCAATTGCGACAAGTACAGTACCCGGAGGTCCAGTTTACCCATTGCATAACTTCCTAAAAGGGAGAGGAGAAAAGGGAAGAGGGAAAAATAAGAGAAGTAGGAAAGGGAGAATCCTTTTTAAAATCTCCTTGTATTAAATATTTTTTCTTTGGTGTAACAAATGCTTCGCAAAACTAAAATTTTTCTTTGAATATGCGTACCAACTAAAAATGTGAATCTTTTTTTTTCATTTCCATTTAAACTTTTATTTTCTGTTCGACCGTAAAACAAATGAGGCATACAAATTTTTATACCTGAATAACTATGAAATATACGCAGATATTTTAACTACTTAAACTGCCATCAAAACACAAAATAGATTTCAACAAATTTGACTTCGTTTATTTCCCTTTTTTCTTTTTTTGGAGAGAAAAAGGTCAATAAGATTCCTATAAAAAGCGTCATTTAAATGGAATTAAATACAATTGGGTACGGTTAGAAATGTATTCATTTTTATGAAATCGAAATTGTTAAGAGTGAGAAAGCGAAAGAAATCAAAAATTTCAGCATTTTAAGGTAATTTAAAAAATCACTGCTCCATTGTGAGGTATGGAGATTGATTTGTATTTAAAAACTTAAAAAGTTGCAAACGTCTACGGATTCTTTTTAAGGATAAGAGATATGATAGATCTGTTTCTTACAAGTTTAAGAACAATAAGGCATACACGGGAACAACTTAAATACGATCACACACGACGGATGCAATGACCAATAAAGTATGAAATAAAGGAAATAATTGCTTAAAAAAGTATGAGTGTTATTTTCTAACAAAATATTACGTATACGTCACCCGTCAGCACTATTTAATCTTCTTGTACATATATAAAAATGAATTTTTGTTTGTATGTAATTAATAGAATCGTAAACTATGCATTTGATCATGTTATGATCTTCAGTAAAGTTGTTGCGCATGAGCCGACAAAGGTTTATAAGTTGGTATGACCAAAATCCGATAGGTGGCGTCACTGAAAGTTACTCAAAATGAATTAAATCGTAAACTGTGCATTTGATCATGATATGTTCTTTAGCAAAGTTGTTGCGCATGAATCGACGGAGGTTTCTAAGTTGGTGATATTAATTTCCGGTAGATGACGCCGCCGAAAATTATTCAAAATTAATGACAAGACATTGGTCGACCTACGTCAAAAATTTTGAGAAAAAGTTGCTTCATATGCAGCAGATTTTCTTATTTTATGTATGATAACTGTTGTATTTAGTTTTCAGCTTCAATGTGGAGAAATTATTCCAATTAAAATCATTAAAATCCGGAAACAACCATATTAAGTTCATTATTTTGCAATTTACTTGTATGGTCTCTATTAAAATTCCAATGTTATCTCCTTTACAAAACCCTTCTATATATACAAATGAAGTCCTCTTTAAAGACGAGAAAAAACAATTGAAATAATTTTCCTGCTTTTAATTCAACCACTATATGAACTAATTTAAAACCATCCCTTTCCATTGAAATTCTATGTCCTTTTCCTTCGCAGTAATTCCATGACCATCTAAAATAAATTCCAACAATGGAATGAAAACCATAAAAACATCAACAACAACATTTAATGACAGCGCATTAAAATCTAAAAACTAAATTTGCATAATAATGACAAGAATACGATTACAAATGCGAATAAGAGCAGGAGAATAAGAGAAGAAGAGAATGAGAGCATGAGAATAGAATTAAAGAGTGTTCTGTAGCTGTAGATTTAATCTAAAAGATATCAAGGCAGTAGATTAAATTCAATTGTTGGAAAAAAACCCAAAGAAACTTTAATAAGTTTTAAATGACTTCCAAAGGAGACATTAAATTACTTGTGTACACCAAGTGTATGATTACAAGGAATTAAAAATTTAAAACCAACTTAGTAAGGCTGTGATTATTTTTAAAATACTTGAAACTAGGCTTACTACGAAGGTGAAATATCTTGAATACTTAACACAATGGAGGACCGGGAATACCGGGTATGAGTACATAGCATACATGCATATATAATTGGTCATTACAATCCTTTAGTCAGGATTATAACCTAGATTCTAACACCACCCATATTGTGTACGTTAATTTAGTTTTTTACGAATGTTGGGGTCCTACAGTTTAAGGACGACAAAGTGAGAGACAACTGAGATTTCTACTAAAAAATATTCTAAAATTTATTTCAGTTTTCTTTTCATTGCAATATTTAATTATAATTTATCCCAACGTATATAAAAAAGAGTCCTTAATACACATTAAACTTTTTTAATCGAAACATTGTTTAAAGAATACTGCTTTCATACTGTCATTGATATGGCAATAAAACAGGAGTTTAACATGAGTGTAGATTTACACTCTTAAATCCTCTACTGCTTAAATAAAGTTATGTCTACACCTGTATAATGTAGTAAAAAGCAAACAAATTCTAGGAATAATTTAAAGCTGAACATGACAATGACCAGAGCAGAGAATCCATTTACATACATTTAAATATACAGAATAAACTTAAGCATATAAAGATAAAATGGTCAGTTTAACTGAATTATTATGGTACTCTACACTACAATATATTTTATAAAGCTATAATCGTGGTTTTTGTAGTGTATTTCGGGAGCTGTACTGGTGATCTCAGCTACAAAAAAATATACAGAGGCTACCAAATTACTATTCAGATTTCATTTGCTTTCCTTCAAATTCAAAATGGTTATTCCATAAGCTATCCATCAGTGTATAATGGATTCTAGATGTAAAAGTTTTTCTATTTGCTGACTACACAGGGCAAATCATGAAGAGGTATTACAATCCTCCTGCAATGTGGTGTTTAAATACGATATGAATACAGAGCCTTTCTGCTACAATTCCTTAACTCTGTTGCCAAGCAACAAACACTAGTTAATGCAGAAGAAAGCGGAGCATTATGGCGTGTGTGGTAAAGAACTGGGTAGTGGTTTCTCATGAACCCTTCGAATGTAGCAGCCGACGAGTGTGGCAGGTATCTTGGAACGTTTGTCGCCGCTTCTCTTTATTTATGGACTATATTCTTGGAAATTGAACTCGAACTCGGTGAATTTGTGGTCTGATGCTGAGTTCATCTTTGCTCCGGTAAAACATGACAAGACTCCAAGTACATTCGATAGACAGCCTCGTCCTGCAAAGGAGAGGTGAATGCTACCTATGAGAAATAATTACAACATAAAAACAAAGCAGTTGTGTTAACTCCATGTATACTCAGTAGACAGTCCCCTCCTGTAAAGGGAAGGCAAATGCAAACGATGGGAAAGAACTGCAAGATAAAAACGGAACAGTTGCTAAATTACTGCACTCGAGTTAAGCATCCTCCTGCCAGCTTATAACTAAAATGTCTCGATAATGAGACAAATGATCTCATAGTATATGACGAGTCTCAGCACACGTACATAGCGAGGCCAAGATGATCTGTAAATCTGCTGCAACTATTGAAAAGGAAAACTCTAGCAAAAATTGAGACGTTGCGCAATGCCAAAGGCGAATGAAGGTCGGATAGACCCAACTAGAGTGCGGTTGCTATCGAAAAAATTGATGTCATGTTGTATACAGATTTTGCTGGAAGTAAAGTCCTATAAGAAGCTAAAAGAGCTTAAAGAGGAGGTAATGACAATACAGAAAGATGGCCTACTGTTTTAACTAGTTCCCACTCCGCAATCGGATCTACGCTCCGGAATAACCTGATCATACATCGGCCAAGGATGGCAACTCAGCGTAAGCTGTATTAAATGAAAGTTTTTCCCAAGGGAGATACTTCAGGAGACAACAGCAGAACTGTTACAACAACAACTGTTTAAACTCAATAAGGAGGAAGATGAGAGAATGGCTGGCTACTAGTAAAGGCTGCAGGGGTGGTTAAGCTTTGGTGCTATAAGCTTACGTTCTGCTCAAAGGCCCAAACTGTGATCTAAGCACGGATGTTGAACTACTAAATACAATTAAGAGTGAGACGTATGTATGTAATAATTGTGGCCTAACTTCTTATATTATCCATGTTGTATAAAACGACGAAAATTGTGGAGTGGCTTCTAACACTTTGTGCTTGCCTTTAAACCAAGAAGATAAAAGATCCTACTACGTACAGCTTTAAATAGAAAATTCTTAAGGTTTTACGAACACATTCCTTCAGATGCTGATGTAGGGTATGAAAGGCTCCTAACATTCTGTGACAACAAGGAAGTGTATAAAACAGTACATGCTTGCCCTATATATTCTGTGTTTTAAACAGCCTTGGGAAATACATTTTCTATTGTCCTCTCGTCTTATACTTTTAAAGGACTACCACATATTGCGAGCATCACGACATAATTTTCAAAGTCTTACATGTGGGGTCCTGCTACATTTTACATGCTCAGCAAACGTTCATAGTTTTAATACGTATCCTGTATAGAAAAAGAAAATTTTTTTAAATAAAAAAAAAAGAGAAATTCCCCACTACTAGCCCTATGACATTTGTGTGTGTCTTATGTAGTATGTTGTGAGTAAGTAAACAGCAGTTTCCTATTGTACGTACGTATCACATTGTATTAAAAAAATAGGAAGGAAAGAACCAAGAAAATATAAATAAATGCAGTATTATCAGTGTTTTGCATGGTATTATCATAACACTTAACATTATTAAGAGATTTTGTGATAAAAAAAAGCAAAAGAAGGATAAAATAAATGCAAATATATGTGGGATTTTATTTTAAATACAGAAAAAGAAAACAAAATGACAACACTCATACGTTAAGGTGTACTTATATTTTTATATAGAATTCGCATTACACATACGGTAGAGAGGCCACAAACAAGTTAATTAAGATCCATTGTAGATGACCTAGATCATAGGTATACTTAAATTAGTGGAGATTATACAGAATGTTTATTTAATAAAATTTAAAGACAGCAAAGAGGACATTAGATTCCTAGAGAGTGTACTTATCGTGCCTAAAATCATTCCAGAATGTTAGGAGAGGATGGACATGTATTCAACCATTATCCTCACATGGTTTCCTGGACACAGGAATATTGAAGTTAAGTTAACAAAGCCGATGCACTTGCAATAGCTAGTACAATGGAGAACACAATGGAATTTGTACGTAAGGTTAGCATGAAAATCCAGAGGAGCAACTAAATTATCCCACAGAATATTCACTAATTGTAGTCGCCGCATTCTAGTAAGTATGTGTCTTGGCTTACTAGACGTGATGCCACCGATCAAATCAGATATCTCAAATCTAGGTAGGTAAAGGGTTGTTATGACCAATTACGTAGGCATCCAGATTCACTTATCTGCCAAATAGTAATAAGAAAATCCGGAGCGAAATGAAAATATGCAAAAGACTCTGGCCAGAGAACATCTTAGACGCTTTACCCAGGTTGTTGGGTATGCATTACTAGATAGACACCATAGAACATCTCTCTCTGGTTATCCAGAAATTTAGAATCTGAGACGATTACTCTCTTCAAACACATCGCGTCTCCACACAAGACTGACTGAATTTTTACTGACTCCGTTGCATGCTGTGCCTTGCCTTTTATATGGCAACGTAAACAGTCTGATGAATGTTCTTGAAGGCGAATGTTCATCGCATCGCCTTCTAGGTACCTCTATAAATGTAAACACTGTTGTTTTATTGTGGTTGTTTGTGTATTTTGTTTACATTTATTCTTGTAGTGTTTATTGTTGTATTTTTGTTTACTTGTTTACTATTTTTTAGGCTGGTGTTTGTTGTTGTATTTTTTGTTTGTTTATAATTTTAATGTTAAGCGATGTAAAAACAAAACACCAGTATCTAGAATTTTCATTTTCGTAACAATATTTCATTTTGTTGGCGATGTTTGTCCTGGAGTTTGGATGGCGGCCTTACGTCTAATAAGCCGACTTACTACCTACTAAACTACAATGTCTACATACAAGCTACAGCCTTTACATCAATAGATGATATCTCCCTTAAGCTGACAAAGATTGGAATGCCAAATAACCCCCATCTGCACCTCGCAAGAGAAGGGCATTGACTAAGAAAGTGATTAAAAGTTTCCTCTTCTTTAGCAGATCTACACCCACGGTAGTATTCGTTAAATAGGAACTGCAGTCTTTTCGCGTGTCTTCCTATAATGCAATGACCTGTCAGCATGGCTACTGTAATCGAGAAGACATTACTCTCAAGTCCGTATTGCTGTTTTGGTTGGTGCGCTTTCTATTCATCGAGGGGCAAGTGAGTTTTGCAGTAGAGCAGCATTGCCCTTCTTTGACTCAGGATAGGTTGGCGCCCGGAAAGAATTTCCAATATCTGTTGGGAGAAAGTAACCGAAGAAATATTTTTGTTCATGGTATTACGGAAATGAAAAATCTAAATACTGGTGTTTGCAACGGAGATCATCAAACAAAGATTACTCTCTTCAAACATATCGCGCCTTCACATAAGACTGACTGAACTTTACTGACTCACTCGCCTGATTTGCCTTGCCTTTGATATGGCAGAATAAGCAGTCTGATGAATGCTCTTGAAGGCGAATGTTCGTGGCATTGCGTTCTTGAAATTTCTATACATGTAAACATTGTTCTTTGTGTATTTTGTTTACCGTTTTTATGCTGGTGTTTGTTGTTGTATTTTTGTTTACTTGTTACCATTTTTATATGCTGGTGTTTGTTGTTGTATTTTTGTTTACTTGTTACTATTTTTATATGCTGGTGTTTATTGTTGTATTTTTTGTTTGTTTATAATTTTAACGTTCAGCAGTCATTCCCCTGTTAACATTTCATTTTAATTTTTTTTAATTCATTATTCATTTTAATCCCATAAATTGAAAAGTCATAATTAAATCATTGAATTAATTTCGAAGTGTAACTAGTTTGTTTACTTTTAATTATAATGAAAACTAACCATTACCCCTGTTACTTTACCCACAGAATTATATTTTATTTTCTTATAAAAAATTTAAATCGTTTCACACCAGAGATAGTAACTGAGTGTAAATGTATGTCTGGTCTTTTGGGATAAAGAGGGCGATTTTAAAAATTTATAATTACACATATTTAAAATTTTATTTACATAATAGCCCTACTACCCTATTGCCTGTAAATCACTTCACCCTAACCTAACTTATATAAGCGTTCTGTAATGTTTTAATTTTTCTGGGAAAACATTTTTAATTAAAACTTTTCATTTTTTTTTAATAACAAACCCATCATACTCTGCCTGGTGCTACTTATAATATGTTATTATGTATAAAACTACAATAAATTCTAATAATGAGAAGGTATTCCCACACACACTGAAGACACTGGCAACGCTACTTAAATTCCTTTAAACTAAAGTCCTTCCCAACACATAAGTGTAATATTATCAAACCTCTTACTCGTATTATCGTAAGTATCGTATGTGATACTTGGTTGTTAATTTTATTATTTATAATTACCTTCTTTGTTATTGTTTATTCTCACCATTATATTTATTTGTTGTTTTAATTTAAACAAAAATAAAACAAACAAACAATCAGAAAAAGCAGGAGAATAAAATATTTAATTACCCTTATTAGTAGCATAAGCAACAGTTAATAAACCATATGCCTGCCTCAAAGTGTTGTATATGCCGCACTCATATAATTTACAACCTTAAAGAGCTTATGGTTGAGCTGTCGAAATAAGTATTAAAAAAATTTTTATAGGCTATGATGGGTGTGCAAAAGGGAATTAGAAGCCGTAAACAGACACTTATCGGAGATATAAACTTACATACGTTGTGATTTTGGGCAAATATGTTCAGGATTATACTGCGAGATGGGTGTTAAGAAATATGTTAGAAAAATTAAACAGATTTATACACATGTCAACAAGATATTAAAAGGTGTTGAATAAAATAAGGGACAATAAAAGTTGGTTCCATCAATCAGTGGATTTTAAAAAATCATATAAAAGTAAATTGAGAAATACATGTCCTAGCCAAGGACTCATAAAAATCAATCATGGCTGCACGATCGAAAAGCCAGTAGTAGGAGATCTTCTATGCAGTATTATACCCTGCCACTACTGTAAGTTTTTGGGCTCTTAACAAAAGACTGGATCGAGTAAAGACCGAAGGGAGGGTGGTTAAAATGAGCTTTAGACTTCAATACCATCGTGGAGAGAAGTAAAAATACATGATTTGATTGATTGGCCATTTATGATGCCTTTAATTTCTTATTGTCTTCCTTATAGACTTTCTGGTTACTGAAGTGTTTTCCAGACCATGGCCATTTTATATGCTTGTGAAGTAGGAATATGTTCCCTGATAATCTCTTCATTAGTTAGGCAGTTGTGCTGCAAATAAGGCCCTAACAAATGTATTTTTGGAGACCATTCTTGTCCACGAATGCCTAAGATTGCTCAAGAGAATTCTCTTTCATGTGGGTTTTGGGACATAAGGACATCATAGGAAAGTGCATTGATGTGGTGTGTAATCTCCGACATGTTGGAGGGCATAGGTATTCAAATTACCTTATTTAAATTGTATAAAGTCTATTAGTTTTACAGGAAGGCTGAATCTCATTGGCAGCTAGAGGTTACATCCAGTGTTTCTAGACTCGGTTCCACAAGTAAATATCCATAAGAAGTGGACCAACGCACTTCTGTCCTTAAATTTCATGGCCATTATTCAAATAATAACGATTTTAGCGTGCCACTATTCTTTTTAAAGACATGCCGAAAGACTTTGAATCCAGTTCATTCACTCCTGCGGATGCTGTGAGTCTCAGGAAGAGAGACCTCATGCGGCCGTGCTCTGCTTTTGTTATAAAAACACAAAGCTTTCTAATACAATATAAAGATTACTGCAAAAGAAAGCTTTATTTTGAGCAAGGACTTGGTTTCCTTTAGGAAATCTCTGATCCCGCTTTGAATATTGATTGTAATGGGACAATTGGCCTCTTCCTTTCTAAACTAACCTGTACCTCATAGGCAGAGGGATATCTCCATCTTAAGCAGCACGAAGATAATTTCACAGCTTATTCTTATTCTCAAGTTATTCTCTGTGTCAATTACCTAAGACTATCACATTAAAATACCAGTTATTCCAATTATGAGATTCCCAATCGGAATTAGGTATAGTTAGAGATCCTCAGATAAGACAGAGCAGTACCCAGACTGAATAAAATACCAGCATCGCCTTCCAAGTAGTCTAAGTTCGCTACAAAAAGCGCAGTTTGTAGCCCTTCATATAGTCACGGAATTTAGACATGCATACATACATAATTGGTCATTGCAACCATTTAGTCAAGATTACAACCTAGCTTCTCACAGCACTAATGTTGTGTGTGTTAATTTTATACATTCGTAGCGGTACCTACAGTTTGAAGTCGTCTCCGAAAGACAGATTCTTGAGAAACTTTTTCATTGCAAATTTATTTACTCTTAGAGTTATTGCCAGCAATCTGATGAAATTTAGAACACTTCAATAATAACTCTGTATCCCGGTGGCGAGAAGAGCTGACGAATACAGCATCATGGTCCAAAAAAAATTATGCGACGTAGAGAAAGTCGAATATCCTACATCCCCATTTTGTTCCGATTGATGACCAGCAGACGTTATAAAATTGTACCTGGAGTAACTTGAGCGAATATTAATTAATTTTTCTTGTATTTTGGCAGCTTCTGCCTCACTTTCATCTATTCCGGCAAGAATAATCCAGCGATTAATGAATGATCATTTGTTATGTTTCTTGCATTCCTTGTTCTGCAGAGGAAATTTGGACCTAGCCAGCGTTAAGTACAGAAGCACACGTCTGCTTTTAACAACATTTAGAATTAATGGATATGAATAAAAGAATAGGGTCCAAATTCTTTTATTCATATCTGAGCTATTGCAGACGGTAAGGCAAGTGTTCAAATCGATCATATACCTACTCATAATCTTAGTTTTATAGAGCCAAAGGCTACATTTAGGTATGAGGAAAACTTCCTAAAGTCTATAAATTTTGTACGAACTGCGTATATAGTTTGCCTTAAGCTACCTCCAATAGAAGTACTTTTCAAAGAAAGTTTTCTCTTTAAGTTAGTACCTCTTCAAGAGTAGTATTACTAACTACACTCAACTACAAAATTGTGCGGCTCATTTAAATATTTAATTAATCATCAAAGCATAGCATAGCAAATTCTTTTAATAAAAAGAATTTTGAAGAGCATTTCGAATTAGATTTATAAGCTATGTTAACAAAGCAGTTTATCCCCTTATATTGTACTTTAAAGTAATGCAGGTAATTTAATTGAGTATTCACGCACTTCAACTTTTGACTTTACAAATTCGAAGGGCAGAGGAAGAAAGGATCTTAATTATTAATTCATAGAGAAAAATATAAATATAATACCATTTTGTACACACACCTCAATTTGATTTATAGCCAATCAAAGTTGTTAAAGCAGGGAATATAAAAGAAGTAGAGAATAAAAAGCAATTTTTCCACATAATTAACATACTTTAAATTACAATAACAAAATGAAAAGCATAAAAAACCCACCCCTAATGCACTATGGGCCTGTCTGCTTGTCTGCCTGGCATATCTAGCTACCATAACCATTTGCCATGTCGTATACAAGTCTTGTGATCAAATCTAATCTAATCTAGTGTAACATACTTAGGCCATGGAAATATTCCTGTTTACGAATATTATTCAAATGGAGGGTTATAGCAGAAGGGGAAGACCCCTTCCATAATGCATTGCATCTATCCATTCTTAATAGCAAAAGTAACATATTGTTTTAAAAACTTCTTCTTCGTTTTCTTTGTTTCTTTTCAAATATTTTTATTATAAAAGCAGACATGAAAAGAAAGAAAGAAACATGTTTTTATTGTTAATAAATATGGTATACGTTTATAAAATAGAAAAAAAATAAAATAAAAACAACCACTTTTAATATTAAGAGATCATACTGTGTGAGTCATCATTGCATTTACTAGACACTCTTGACTTTACTCTTCACTCACCAATATTAGATACTTGCCTTCTTCCTCTGTCTGTCTGTTTGTGTGTGTGTGTGTGTGTATTACAAGATATAAAGTGGAAATCATCTATACTCGTTGAACCAGGAATCCAGGCAGAAAAAAGTTTTTATTGTGGCAAAGCCAAGAGAAAAAAATTATGAAATAATAAGGCAATCATAAGATTATTTCTGCATGTTGAAGGTACATTGACTTCAATAACAATGATAAGTATTGTGCAAGTAGAAGTGGAAAAATAAATTGTTTGGTAAGGCTACAGAGCGCACTAAACGAATAAAAATAAAAGGGTCAATAGGAAATTTGTATTCAAATAAATCTAGGAATTATACTTTGAAAAACATTTTAACTGACTGAAGGTTTGTAAATGTAAATCAAAAATGATATCATTTTGTGATAAATCAATAACCATGTCGCCCTAGTCTAGTAAGTAGTGTATACGCTTATCAGGAGGAAGACCATTTTTCTTTGAAAATTATCAGAATTAATCACCACCGCACTTCATGATACTTCCGTTCGGTATTGCCTCAATCTTTGGTATGAATCCAGACTGCTATTCTGTTAGTTGCCCCTTTCTCATGGGTTATTTTAATAGTATTTCTTTGCAGAACTTCTCTGATATTCGCAGAATTTCGTTCATTGCTTTCGGAGTCCGAATTCATTGTGGACATTATGTTGTATGTGTTAATTTTATCATTACATTGCCTAGCTTCAACATCTTGGCGGTCATGTACTCCATTTCCATTCACTTTCCGTCAAATCTTAGGCAATTGAACATATTTTGTCTTCATTTGGACATTGGGCACTTCTTGTAATTTCTATAAACTATCTAACATTGGGTTAGATTACTTCACACTAGTGGTTGCGGATATACTAAGTGCCACAAGCTACTGTTATATTGATCTGAATGCTCTTATTCACTACATAACACCTGAACCTGCCTTCGACCCTGATTTTTTTATGAAAATACTGAATATATCCTATTATTATCCAAAAATCCAGTAGTAGACAGTAGTAACAACAATAGCAATCCGCCATCGAACAGCAATTAATTCAGAAAAAAAAAACCAAGAGCATATAGTAGTAACATCAATAGCAAGCCACAATCTAAAAGCTATTAATCCAGAAAATAACCAACAGTAGATGATACTAACAACAATAGCAAGCCACCATCGAGAAGCCATTAATCCAGAAATAAACCAACTGTAGATAGTAGTAACAAGAATAGCGAGCCGCCATAGAGCAGCCATTAATCCACAAAAAAAAAATTAGGAATAGTAGATAGTAGTGTTACTAATAGTAAGCCACCAAAGAGCAGCCATTAATCCAGAAAAAAACCAACAGTAGATAATAGTAACAACAATAGCAAGCCACCATCGAGCAGCCATTAATTCAGAAAAAAATCGATAGTAGATAGTAGTAACAGCAATAGCAAGCTGTCATCGAGTACCCATTAATCTAAGATCTAAGAACCAACAATTCTTTAACTTTGTTGCCAAAAGTCGCCGCACGATTTTCCAAAAAAAAGTGGATATCAATGAATTTTCTCTTCTCTCACATTCTAAACACTTTCCCTACTTCTTTAAAATAAAATAAAAAATAAATTTTTCGTTTACATCTCTTTCCTTAATTTCCTACTGGGTAACTACTTCATATTCTTCTCAGATACAAAGTATTCATTGTAAAACATCAAAAGCTTCATAATAAACTAAAAAATGAGAAAAAAACTGAGAATAATAACTAAGAAAAATACCCTCAACTACCTGCACTAGAAACCTAAACTTTTATGCTATTGGATCGTACATACATAAATAGACAGACAGACACACACATTAATATTTTTATATTTTCCCCGAGTACTTACTTACTGACCAACTAACAGCCAGCCGGTTGAAGTAATCACCAGGCACTACCTTTTTGTGAAATAAAAATTCTAACGTGGCATGATGTATATGTAATGGCAGTAATAATAATGATGATGGCATTACAGATGATGATGAGGGTTGAAAAGTTATAATGGGAAGCCAAATCAAAAAAAAAACAAAGATGTTGTAAAGCAGTTTGATGTAAGGCTGATGGAAGAGAATAAAAAAAAATCATTAACATTTAAATGAGTTTATCTGGCTATTTAAGGAAGTCTACTCTACGCTACTACTTATACTACTACGACTACTATTGCGGCAACTATTTTATTGTACGAGTAGTTACTATTACTTGCTGATAATACAGACCGAAAGGAAATATGGTTGCAAATTGTTTGCACACAGGTTCATTATGCAAACGAATGTCCAGGCACACAAACAACATGTTGGAGTTGGAGGTAAAGAAAAACAGATGTTCGCTGAAACTTAACTTCATATAAATATTGGATTAGAAAAAGAGGACATCTGTACCACATCTACACATACAAACATAACTATGGTGGTCAATATAAGGATTTCTTGAGAAATTTTTTAAGCTTTAAAATTGATTTCAAGGAATTAATAGCCCCTCCAAGGCAGATTTTATAACAATAGAGATGAACAAAACAACTAACTGGAGATCTGGAGGACAATTGCAATATCCTCATCATTTTTAAGCTATTGAACTATCTAAGATATTACCGAATACATCGCAGATATATTCAGTTCCTTAAGGACCTTAAATGAAATTACTATTTAGCTGCCACTGGCTGTATGTAATGATTGTAAAATTTTAACAAAACTTTCTAACAAAACTTTAGTGAAATATTGTGCCTCAGTTTTATAAATAAGAATTCCTTAAAACTCACTGCATTAATGCGTGTTAATCCACGCACCAGTACACGCGTACACATGCATACATGAACATGCAAACTCTAACTAAGACTTCTTATTCATACTAAATATGGTTTGAAGTCTATGCTGTGCATGTAAGCACCCACAAGTTGGTTTCCATTAATATTTGTTTTAATCCTTATAAGGCACATTAAAAAGTAATATGCGAATGGCTTCAATTAACCAAGCTTGCACTGTGAAAGGAAATTTAAGAAACATTGGTTTTAGTCTCTACTAAAATATTTTAACACAGGTTGTTTTTAAATCGGCTGTCAGTTTATATCAATCGTGTGAACTAATCTGACCCAAATTCTAGACAGGTTATAGAAATTACAAGATGTACTCAAGTGCCCAAATGAAGATAAAATATGTGCAACACGTTATGTTCAAATGCTCAAGATTTGAGGGAGAATGAATGGAAATGGAGTCCTTCAGCTCCCAGATTCTAAAGCTGGGCAATGTAATGCAAGTTAATGCTCATGTCCAAAAGGAATTCGGATCTTTAAAGTAGTGGATAAAATTCTGCGAATATCAGACAAGATATGCAAAGCCATTATATTAAAACAACCCATGAGAAACGGACGACTAACAGAATAGCAGCCTGGTGACATACCAAACCTTGAGGCAATACCGAACGGAAGTATCGGAAGTATTATTATGACAATTTTTGGGGGAAAATAGTCATCCTCGAGTTCGAATATTATGGCTTGAGCAAAGGTTACAAGCTTTTGATGAGCAATAATTGGCACAAGATGGACTGTCTTCAATTCTGAAGGAAATACCATCAAGTTATTCATCACAATTCGAGGTAAGGAACGCCGATTCATACATACATACATAATTGGTCATTATAATCCTTCAGATTACGACCTGGCTTTTCACACGATCCATGTTGTGTGTGTTAATTTTATATATGAGCAGCGGGACCTATAGTTTAAAATCGACAGATTTTTGAAAAACTTTTCAGGGCAATTTTTTACTACAAATTTGCTGAGGTCGGGTATCCGACACACTTTTATATTCTGCGTTTTTTCAAAGTTTTTGTCAGAAATCTGCAGCATATATACGAAATAAAATAGGTACATACAATGCTTTTATAAATACTTACTGGCTTGTATTAAGTTTCAGAGTGATATGCTAAATACTGTGGTCAAACACCATAAGCAACACAGATCTGCGAAACTTAACTGAGGAAGACCCATACTAAAAAGGAAGAGGATCAATCATACTATTTGGAGAGACCTGAATAATACTACAAATAGAACAAGGGATTCTTAAGACTTAGATCTTAAGACTCCAAGAACTCCAAGAAGGTCAACCCCTTTAGACCTTGCAAGTGTTAATACTCATTAAACTAATGCAGAGCATAAGAATTGAAAAACAATACAAAGAGCAACTCAACTACAATATGTATTGTACATACATGAACGAGTGTCTGTGTATAAGTAAGTGTATGTTGTTGTTATTTTAGTTTTCTTTTAACAATTATTTAAATAATGTTTAGTTTTCAATTGTTGTTGTTGTTGTTGTTATTGTTCTTGTTATAATTGTTGTTTCATTAGAGTGTTGTTAACATTTTCTTTCCCTATTTATGTTGTATATGTACTCTGTACACGTATGGGAATATAATGTTGTGTAGTTCATGTAGTTTTCTCAATTGTATTGTTTTAAATATTGTTGTTGCTGTTCCTTTTTTCTAGTTTACATTGATTTATGAGTTTTTGAACTTTGGAACATTAAATTTGATGTTGTTGTTGTTGTAATTTAATTAATACAGGAAACATGTTCACTATTTAGTGTTGCTATTGTTGTTGTAGTTGTACAATGTTGTTTGAAGTTAAAAGGAGGCTTGACGTCTGCTTGATTTGTAACACACGCTTCTTGCTCTTGCTCTTTTATAAACACTTGCATGCATACGTACTTACAATGGTTCGAACTTGGGTATACATGTGCGTGTATAATAAGTTATTTATTCCCTCAAACCTCATACACACACACACAGTTATCTGTCTTAAGGAAAATTGTTGCAATTTTGTATGTTTTGAAATATATTTTTAATGTGATTTTCATTTTGATTTCCATTCTACAGGCAATTTCCTTAAAGATTAATTAATTTAAGTAACGCTACGATGTGTGTGTGTGAGTGCGAGTGTGTGTATTTTTTATTCCGTAATACATTACGTAGGTAAAAGATTCAATTAATTTTCGATTTGTAAAGCTGTTTTTGAGTTTTTGACCCAATTATGGCATCAAAAAATAACAAGAAAAAATTCAATTCAAATGACTTCATGTGTTGTTGATTTCTTTACGCAAAAATTCAAAGTCTTTGTGCAAATTAATTGAAATGTCAAAAATCTTAATTGGTTTTTATAAAAAAAGAATTCTGAGAAAGAAAATGAATTATTTTTTGTATGTATTTTCAATTGTCAATGGTTTTCTTACCGCCTCATAAACTATTTATGAATTGCCATGCCAAACTTACCTAAAAAGAGAAAAGAACACATGATAAGTTATTTTAGTTATTGACTAATAAAAGCATTGTAATATACGATTAAATTTATATTTTAAATGAAATTAATTTTAAATTCAATAAATCAAATATTCTTTGCTGTCATCTACCTTGCATAAAGCGGAGTTTTTCTTATAATACGGCAATTGTACGGATAATAAAGCAATGGATGTACATTTATTAACTTTCATTGTTTTGTCTACACTGCAGCTAGTAAGTACATCACTCTCTATGGAAGTACCATATGACTGCTCTTCTCTCCTGGCTGCATTTCCATTAGTTAAACTCACATACATAATTGGTCATTTCAACCCTTTAGTCAGAATTACGACCTAGCTTCTCCCTGTATTTATGTTGTGTGTGTTAATTTTATACATGAGTAACAGGACCTTCAGTTTAAAGTCGATTTCGACAGACAGATTTTACAGAAATGTTTTTGAGCAGCACATCTGAAATAGTTGTACCAGCCAACAAGAGTGGCTTTATATCACTAATAGCTGTTGTAGAGATAAATTAGCTATTCTGGCTGTTGGATCAAGCTGATGCTCTGAATTTATTGAGGAATCCTTTCAGTACAACATATACTGGCTAACATGTTTGGTATGTTCCAGTGAAAAAATGTTGAGCCTTTGATATACTGGACGCCAGAGAGCCATGTACAAGGTTTTGATTTCATTCTCCTACTAGCTTGATCGTTGCTGATTTTGGCGCATAAGAAGCACGCCAAGGCCTGGTTCTATTACTTCACATGACGGGAGGTCATGAGCATACAATTGATGACAGCTTGAAACTTATGCTGTAGTAATTGGGTCGCTAGAAATAACGAAATCCTACTCCGGATACTTAGGGCGTGTCCAACTTTTGAAAACAGCCGCCTTTTGGGACTCAAATGTAGAACATCAGCCGCTTAGAACGAGTATAGAAGCTGACGGAAATAAGGGATTGTGTCTCTGAAAATTACGAATCCCTGGCCCGGATACTTGGAAAGTGATTTTGTTTTCTTGAATAAAGGAACAGATGCAGAACATTATCGGTTTACTACAAGTACAGAAACTCATGGATTTTGGGATTGCAAATAAATTATTTAACTGGGCCCACGTGCAATCTTGAGATTTGAGATGGAAGTTGAGTACATAGTTGCCTAAAATTAGGAACCAAACGCTAATAGGCAGGCGGAAGATCTGAGATGAGGACCCTCTGAAGCGCATAACTTTGCTGATAGGGATTGAATCGCTACAATCAACTTGGTCGTAAGCATTCGTGCATTTAAGACTTTGCATTACATCAATTTGATTACCTATGCATGAAGTATTGATTCTGAAAGATAAAAATGATCTCCTCTTGACCGTGATATTTCTTTTCGAATCTGGGTTGTTTACATTAAAGAAGATTAGTTGAATGACATTGCTGGCTGCATGGTTTATTAAAGGACGAAATATAAAAAGTTTTTTAACTTTTTTTATTAAATTTAAATTTAACTTCATAGAGAATTTTCCTGTTCGCTTTAATATTCTTCCAACACATACTGCTGACTTGATAAAATAACAAACAACGAACCATGAAAGGAAAACTTAAAGATGGCAACTGACAAACCAGAGTATAATCTTGCATCATTAACGTGCTTCTCGAATCTACGGCTTTAGAGGCTCTGCCATGAATGTGTAGGTGCAATAGATTATATATAAACGCACATATACAGAGCTTATATGGTAGCTACGTTCAAATGCTTGTATGTATAAGTATGCTTGTACTGTCTATACCTGTGTATGAATATGAGGCGGCGTAAGAATGTTTTATTTTTTTTTCCTTTCTTCATTCGTTTGTCTATGACTTAAGGTGTAAAATACACGTTTTATACCTTTTGGAATAACATGATTTTGTTGTCTCTAGAACACCTAGACCACACTATACTTGTACATACACATACATGCATGCATATAGGCATACTTCTGCTTTTGTTAAAAGTCCTGACACACTTACAACACTACAGCACTAATGTCGGATGGTAACTGTGTAATGTTGTTGTATGTGTTGGTTTTTGGGGAATCTATCCATCACTTAAACACCACCTCAAATGTGCGTGCATTATTAACGTTAACAATTTCTATATATGTATGTATACAAATACATACACATATATAGGTAACATATATATATATATATGTACGTTAAAACAGAATCTGTTGTTGTACATACAAATACCTGATATTACTTGGCTTCTTAATATGCAGCCACATGTCAATATTTGTTATACTTGAGCACAATACAAACTGGCCTTATTATGTTTAGAACGAAGAAACAAAAACGGAAATAAAAAAACTTATAATTTTCACATGGCACATGTCTATCTATACAGACATACATTCATAAGGTTGTATACATTTAGAAGCCTATTTATTGTTTTTATATACTTATTCTCTGTGTATATAAATTTAATAAAAGAAAAAATTCTTCGCCTTTTTTTCTTCATTTTCTTCCTTATTTTTGCTTTTTTTCCTTTTTGCTTGCCTGTCATATTTAAGTCTTATGTTAAGGAAAAGGCATTTTGTCACGAATGTTTCTTTAATTTCTCTGAAGGCTTTCCTTCAGTTGTTCAAAGAAATTGTGCTTGTCTATGCTCTATTTAGTGGCATGGAGTATTAAAGATGGAGAGGTTTCTTTGAAAAGTATTAAATATTTATTTTATTTAAGTTTTTTGTTATTAAAAGCGTTTCTTTTCATAGATGATAATTTCTTTTAAATGTTGAAAAATAATGGCAAGCTATTTTTGGGGATTTAATAAATGCGGTCGTTCATCTTTAAAGATTCTTATTTCAGTCAGTATTACATCCTAGCTTCTCACACCATCCATGTTGAGCGTGTTAATTTTTCTATGAGTGGTGGAACCAATAGTTTAAAGTCGGCTTTGAACGACAGATTACTCTCAGAGTTTTTACCATAAACACCGATATGCTGATGTGTGAATCCTTCATTTCAGCATAAGAGACAGTAAAGCGGCTATTTGTTCCCTAGAATATTTGTAGACTACATCTAATACATACATAATTGGTCTTTACAATCCTTTAGTCACATCAGCTATGTTGTGTGTGGCGGGACCTACAGTTTAAAATCGACGCCGAACGACAGATTTTTTAAATACTTTAATTGTTTTTATATATTGCAGCTGGAAGCAACTACATCACACTCTATGGAAGTGTCATACGGCTGATCTCATCTGCTGGCTGCATTTCCATTTGTTACACTTCCATAAATAATTGGTCATTGCTTCTGTTGTGTGTGTTAATTTTTATACATGAGTAGCCGGACCTACAGTTTAAAATCGGCTCCGAACGACAGATTTTTGAGAAACTTTTCATGGCAATTTTATTCGTTTCGCAGAATTTTTGCTAGAAGCTGCATTGCTGAGAGGAAGCCGCTGAAGAAATATTTTTTCATTTCTTGTTTTCCTCGAAATCTCTGACCTGAGGTTTAAACTGTGGCCTCACGTTCAAACACAGTACTCACTAGACTACAGAGATTCCGATACCTTTGTAAATAAGCTGTCTTCGCTGAAGTTGTGTATTTCAAAGAATGCCTTAATCACGGTTTCAATACTCAGATGGCATATGCATACCAAAGGCTTTCTCAAGTATTTTTAATATGAACTATGTATGTGGGGCCAGTAGATCTAAAAGATTGAACATTGTATTTTTTATAGTTCTAAGGTCTGAAAATAGTTCCTCTAGTACCCTTTCCAATTGGATAGAAAAACTTCCTTTTGTTCCCAGAGTTTAATATTTTATTTCATAAACAAACGTAATATATCCTTCATTGTATTACTTTCCTTATAAAACCATCTTTACTCATATGATTTTATGTTTAACTATTTAAATGTAAATTTATATACACATATATATGCATACATATATACATATGTATATGTATTTATATACATGCATGCATACATCAACATATATTATGGCAATGTTTTGTTTGAATATGCGTGTGTCATATCTTTGGGCGGAAATCGTTAAGCTGGCTTGTAAAGCAACTTGAAGAACTAAAATTGTGTGATAAGTTGGCATTTGTGTTTGTCTATATATGCCATGGACGACAAATAAGATATTTAACTTCATATGTAAGAAAGATAAATAAACACTCTCATATTCATACAAACAATTATTAGATAAGCGTAAAGGAGTGCAGACTTAAAAGAAAGCGGTTTACAAAAGGGTTACAGAATTGAGAAAGAAAGGGAAGAAGACGAGAGAAAAGAAATTTAAATGTTTTACAATGCAATAAAGCACTTTTTATAATTTCTTTTTGGATTTAAAAACAATTTTCTTTAAGCAGAATAGCAGTGAGCTCAGCTGTAAGCTTTGCTACTAAAAACTCTTTTGTTGACTTCTCTTGACTGAATCAAAACGCAGATTATTTCGAATGTTGATGGAGGAATTATCGTGGAGGAGGATTTCCCTGGGAATAGTAAAGCTTTGTGATTACTTTGACCGCATTCTGCAGTTCAGTTTCTTCTTGAAAAAAGAAAAATGTTTCTGTTTCAAAGAACTCACTCTTTTAGTTCACTGCCTAACTAAAGGCAGGTATACATTGTAGTATGCCCGTGAGTTAATGTTTATTGCATGTGTATTGGAAGTTAGATGCGTGTTTAACAAACTCTTTCATTTTATTTTCTGTCGCTCTATAAATTTATTTCGTCTCTGTATGCGATATTAAATTATTTTCCATTTTATTTTCATTTTTATTTGACGTTTTTCTCCTTTCTTTCTATCTTTCTTTTTAGATTTTCTCACTTATTGTTTCCTGGAAAGATATTAATTTCGTTTTTTTTCTTTCTTTAATTTTAACACAATTTGCTTTGCCTTCTTTACCTCTCTCTCTTTATCTTACTTTTACTTTTATTTTTCCTCTCTATCTTTTGCCAATATTTGTTGCTGTTACTGTCAACACAACAGTTTTATGTCATGCCAACATGTCAAGTATTTTGTTGTCTTCCTTTCTGTCAAGTGTTTGTTTGTATTCTCTATCTCTCTCCTATGTAAGTGTAGTTGAAAATGTGGGTGGATGTATAGGAAACTGTATGTTTATGTTGTTTGTGTCAAAAAATTTATTATCTTTCAATACAGTGTTGTTGTTATTGCCTTCTGTTAATGTCAATATTATTAAGAAACACAATAAAAAATCAAAAAAGGAAAAAAGTTTCTCGCTTCCCTCATTTTTTCAATTTTTCGTTTTTTTTTTGAACGATTTGTCATGTTTTCTTGACTTTTGCCTTCAAAAGAATTTCCTTTTATAACATTTGCTGTTGATAAATGGTATTCTTTTCTTCTTCTTCTTGTTCTTTTTGATTATAATTTAATAGAAAATTTATTTAATTTTTAATTTCAAAAATAAAACTAAAACACAAATCATTAAAGTTCTTAAAACTTTGGTAAGAATTTTTTTTAAATGTATTTGACATTTGGTTTCGTTAAAATACTCTCTGCTTTTAGTAGAGAAGAAAAAGTTGTTGTTAAGTTCTCTTCGGAGTTATCTAAAGTCAGAAGGGCAAGGAAAAAAGTCCTTACAAGAAATTCCAGCATATTTATTGATTTTGTGTTAGTAAAAGAAGAATTTAAAAATTTATTTTATTTGCCACACTCTGTCAAACTTATTTACAAATGAAATGCTCAGTAAGAAGCATTAACATGTATGGCAAATGGTCAGTTGCTGTCCCTAAGGATCATATTTAACCCAAAGTATACAAGCAAACTTTTTAATTATCAAGTAACGTAGAAGTCTTTAAGTCAATACTACAGTTTCATTTGGCCACTACAGTGACAAGCAGACAGGATACAGTAGAGACTTTTGAATGCTTCCTTTGAATCAAAGTATATGTGAGGTAAAATTGAAATTTGTTATTCGCTTGAAAGACCTATTGACTCCATTATGTGTGGAATACCATACATACATAAGCCTTCGATAGCCCCATAAGCTATCGTGCTTTTGCCGCAACGTCTGAGCTCGGTATACCTGCGAAGCTGATAAGGCTATGCAAAATGACGTTGAACAATTCCTGCTGTTCTGTCAAGGTAGGAATGCATCTCTCCGAACCGTTTGAAACCGTGCGAGGTTTCAGACAAGCCGATCGCTTATCATGCGACCTCTTCAACTTCGTCATGAAGAGTGTTCTGCGAAAAGCGGGAGTGCATAACAATGACACTATTTTTCAAAAAAGTGTCCAGTTGCTTGCGTACGCTGACGACATTGATATCGTAGGACGTACCAAGCGAGATGTTACTGCTGCCTTTAGTGCTATTGAACGGGAGTATACTAAGATGGGTCTGGCAGTAAATGAGGCCAAAACAAAGTATCAGATTATGGCCGATAACTATACTTTTGATACAGTCAAGGAATTTATTTATCTTGGCTCCGCCATTACCACCAAAAATGATATCAGGCTGGAGATCAAGCGCAGGATCACTCTTGCCAATAGGTGCTACTATGGTCTCAATAGGCAATTGAGTAGCAGAGAACTCTCTCGTACTAGTACTCTACAAGACGCTCATCCTCCCCGTGCTTCTCTATGGCGCAGAGGCATGGACCCCATTAAGCACTGATGCAGCAGCTTTGGGAGTATGTTTTCATATTTCGTTTTGTTTGAGATGGCTGACGTAGGGTTTCAATCATGGCCTCACGTCTAATAACTCAACACAGAACCTACTAGTGAAGTATACGGCAAAATATAACACCGTTCAAATGAGCGGTACTCCTTCTCTGGAAGAATCGTACCCGCAATATAACATTTTCCATGACTTTGGCGCATAATTTGATAGACGAAATTTGACCGTTGGCATGGGTTATATTGGCTAAGAGGACCGCTGCATTTTGTTTTATTCGCGACTTAAGAAACCCCACAGAGAAAAAGTCCAAAAACGCAAAATCGCACGATCTCGGTAGCCAAATCACTTCAACTCCACTTAAGATGACCATGCCCATAAATCGATTGTGCAGAATATCTAATGTGGTTTAATCTGTAAGGCACGCAGCATTGTCCTATTGAAACCACATACAGTTGGTATATATACGTATCATTTAATTGAAGGAAAACTAAGTTGGTAATCGACAACCTATAGTACTCGCCATTGGCAGTGATTGCCTGGGCAATGTTGTTTTCAAAAAATTATGGATTATGGCGATGTTCATGCCAACCTTAAATTCACACCAAGCAATAGCTTTTTGGAGAAGGAGGCAATGGACATTCTTTGTTTTCATGTGGATAACTGAAGTCGCAAATTCGACAAGTTTCTTTGTTTACCTAATCATTCATTCAAAAATGCGCCTCATGACGGAAAACGGTTTTTCGATGAGAATTAGGTCCATTCAGGGACCACAGGTTGTTGTCTATGCTCATTTAGGTTCAGTTCAGGGGCCACTTTAATGCAAACTGAAGTCACGACGCAAAGTAGTTCAAGTTGAGGCCTTTGCAAGGCTGAGTTCCTGTGAGCAATCGAAATCGATTCCTTTGAACTCTCCTGCAAGCTATCATGGTCAGCAGCAACGTTTTCGGCTGATCTTGAGTTTCATCATCATACGATTGAGAATTGATTGTTTACTGAACCAGTGGACTCCACTTTCTCTCCTACGTTGCGAATAATCCTGTCGTACTTTCAATTTCTTCTAAATGTTTCTCGAACATTTTCCGTTTTTAGGCATACTTTAAAGGGCATAAGCTTTATAAATGAAATTAACCTTTAAAAACTTTTAAAGAATCAAACATTCTTTTTATAATTTATATCAGTCTTTCAACTCTTTAGGTTTTAAATCAGCTAAGCAAACACTTTAGCTGTTTTAAATGCTTAAAAAAATTGATTGTGGCTAATCTTTTAAGACAATTTTTAAAGCCTACTTAAAAGGGTTATGCTATCTGATGTTATGTAAATAATGTGGGCTTCCCTGTTCACATTTTTTGCACGAATAAATTCAACATGTTTTCCTTTTGTTTTATTAAAACAAAAAAGAACCCATAATTCTCTTTGCAATTTTTTTGTTTGTTTTATTTGCCATAAAAGGGAATCCGGCTAATTTTTAAAAATGGAATGAAAAAAAGAGAACGTAAACAAAAATTAAGCGTCATATAGTTGCTTCAAGGTATTTCCGTTTAAAATATAAAAGAACAAAGGAAAATTTATGCAAAACGAAGGATAATAAAAGTGGCTAAAACGTAGAGACAGGGAGAGGGAGAGAGAGAAAGAGCAACAGAGAGAGCACAAGTATAAAAAACTTTTGTGGACTTGTTATTATGGCACCATAAACAACATTTGTTGTTGAACTCATGTAAAAGGAGGGAAAAGCCCTGATGGTTACTGAGTGATGCTTGTAGGCCAAAAAAAAGGGGAACCACAGTAACAAAACAACAACAACTACATCTACACACACAGAGAGTATTTGCCAACATCAGCATGAAAACATTTATTGTTTTAACACTCCATGGCAATAACAAAAACAAACTTGAACATAAAAATGTATACAAAACGTAGAAAATAAAAAACGAAATGAGAGACTAATCCGAAATTAAAATATTATTTGTAAACTATAGGGTCTATACAGTTTAAGATTCTTTTTCAAATGCTAATTAAATGCTTACCCAACACTGGATATCAGAGGAGAGAAGTGTTAAGCAAAAATCGTGGCTTTTAACAACGGCTTCTGAACTTTGACTGTAGATAGCAGCCATCTTTCTGAAGCTACATCTGTCACATTAGCTGTCATCCGTCTGTATGAACGGATGTAGCATGCAACAAAGTATACAAATAATAAAATTGTTTTGTCAAAATGGCTGCATGGACAACTTACCACTTCGCCCATTTTACGATCGCCTTAATCATTCTACCCAAACGAATATTCGCAATGTGGTGAATACATTGATAAAACTCATGATCTGACGAAAACATCGCTGCTTTCCGTAAATGTGTGCCTGGGAACCCGAACCAGTTGATTTCGTTTATAAGAGCTCGGTCTTGCGGAGACCAGAACTCGAATTTTTCCTAATTTTCATCGAAAAATCATGTTCAGCAATGGGGCTATTTCTGGAGGAATATGAGTACGAGTACCAATTCATGATTTAATGCGTATTTTGGACTGACAGCGTCTTCAGGTCATATTTAGTTGAGAACGACGTAGACCAGGCTGGAATTGCCAATGCCAAGCACAGTAGTTCGCTGATTACTAACTTTCCTTTGCCTGTGTTAGATGATCTCGACACCAACTACGTAAGGTTTTACCAGAACGATGCATCAAGCGACTTGAACGCCACTACATGCTACACAGCTCACGTTCCATTTAAAGGCTTGATCACTAACGTGGAGTTGTCAAATCGTGCGATTTGACCTCGTTAACACTTTCACGCCGGCTTGTCGCCTACTGTCTTTACAATATCTAGAAGGCATCAAAGAAGCTTGCCCATCGGTTTACATTAAAACGGGATAGCATTTCTTAATGCTAAGAAGCGGAGAATAACGTAAAGGATCATCCAACATCCCGAAGACCTGGTTTATGCCGGCGATATAACCTTAGTGTAGTGGTCTGCAACTCACATTATGGAGCATGCCTTCGTTTTCCGTTTAGGCTTGCAAAATGAAAATATTTGAAAAAAAAAATTGAACTTAAAAACTCCTGTACCTTGACTACAACAAAAAAGGGTGCATAAATTATAATATTTCCATACACAAGGCAACAATGCAACAAAACCATAGCAAAGGTTGGTATAAAACAAACAATAACTGTTTTTGTGGTGGCAGAGAGGGGAAGAAAAGTGAAACTAAAAACAACAGTGCAACAGTCCCCTTCGTTTAAAGAAAACTCTCCACCCCTTCTTTGCTGTCTGCTTTTATTTATGCTGCTCATAACAATTTCCTCAAACTGTTACCTTTTCAAAATTGCCTACTAAGCTTTATGAGGCAGGAGGAGGAGGAGGAGGGCCAATTTAAAATGTTGATGTTCAATAACTTAAAAATAACATCTCGTTGTAATAAATGCAAAATGGAATTTCGGAAAGTTAATTCAGTAGCATATCCCCCTTTCCAATGCCGTTAAATTTGCTTTAAAAATTTTTAATAAATTTTTTAAAACCCCACACACATAAGAGGTTTGTTCGTTTTATCTTTGCTTGACACTGTCTTCTCCTTTTCTTTTTCATTTATTATTTATTATGTATTCCAAAAATAATTGTGCCCTTACCACACTGCCTGTTCTGCTGCTCCTTCCTCTTTCATTTTTTCATGCATGCACTTCAAAGTGTAGGAAAAAATGACACCATATGGGTGATTATGGCTTTATTTTCTTATTGGTTTTTTCTTTGTTTTTGTAGCTCGCTCTTCTTTCCATCGTTTAATATGCGGTCTGATAGAATTTTATAATTTACTTTCAATGGTATTTTTATGTTATAAATTCTCTTTAATTTCTCACATTGGAATTTATAAAATGTTCTTGGGTTTCCTTTTTTTCTTTCCTCTATTTTCTCTTTTTTTCATATTTTTTCTGAAATTATGCCTTACTTTATGGCATAATATGTGTAAGTGTATATAACTTGCAAGAGTTTTTTTGGTCTTCTACCTACAAAGTTTACATGTGTTGCGGTCTTAAATAATTGAAGAGTTTCACCGCAAAATAAGGGCGTAGCAAATTAGGGATCAAAAGTTTGAAACAACAATTGTTCTCATAATAATTTTATAAACGAAGAAAAGGAAGATATTTTTTCTTACAAGTGACGTAAGGAAGTTGCCTCTACCAGATTGCGTTAAGTACGTCAGGGTAAACTGCTTACATTCAAATTCACGTCTTCGATGAAATAGTTTCATATATATTTGGTTTAAATGGTTAACCAAACAGACACGTCCAATTCAGATTCGTACTTGTTTTCGATCAAAATTAAGATGAGTTAATCATTCTCCAAATAATCCATTCAGGTATTGCCATGACCGACACCTACCATAATAACAATATCGCACATCATGCTGCTATCAGTCAGCACCACTCTCTGGGAAAAGTAGGACTCTACACAACATGCATCATACACAACAATTTCCAAAATTGGCATTGTTCCTAGGCCGTGATGATTATCAACCTGGAAGCTTATTCTTCTTAACAAATTGCGTTCGTCAACAAAATTGCCAAATTATTCATTGCTTTTCATGCCTAGCTCCAATTTTTCCAATCTATTGGGAGATCACTGGACCCTTCTTAAAGAACGATGAAAATCGTTACTGATTTCAATTTGTAGAATCTATTCGGAAAAGACAAGAAATGATAAGTTAAGAACGTCTGCCTTTTTATGGCAAGAGCCGGGAGTCGTTTCCTTTTCTTTAGACGCATAGGCCCTGTAGGAGTCATTAAAGAGAATGTGAAAACTGCGGATACGCCTTATAATAGCTTTTTGGACTGTGAGAACCACAATATACTCATGCTGTCAACGACGTTGGGACTCCCTGTAAAACGAAATCGGAAATCTCTGAATGATCCGAAATTTTCGTTTGAAATCCGCGGCGTTCATGAGCATTTGTCACTGATTTGATCGCAGCTCGGCTGTTCGAAAAACTGGCGAGA
The DNA here is from genome assembly GCA_930367235.1 of Sarcophaga rosellei. Taxonomy (NCBI): domain Eukaryota; kingdom Metazoa; phylum Arthropoda; class Insecta; order Diptera; family Sarcophagidae; genus Sarcophaga; species Sarcophaga rosellei. Next base: position 72,433,641 of record OV884021.1, on the reverse strand, counting down.
GATTTCGATATAAAATCCAATATAGTAGACCCGGATTTATCTGTTTCCATAGTGCAGCATGTTTATAGTCCTGTTTAGGCTTAAACCGCACTATAACTTACTGTCCCCAGCTTCGATAGGTGCTGAGAGAGGAGCCCGTAGAGTGTAGCCTATAATGCTTTAGTTGGAGTGGAATATTGCCTAAATACTTTAGCCTTCTGCCAAAGGGTAGTTGAATCGCACTATGGAACTTCTGAAGAAAAGCAGAAGAAGAATTTAACTTGGTTGACAGGTAGTTCCAAGATAGTCTCACTTAACAGCAATTAATATCTTGTTTTTGAGTAATATATCGGATGCCAAGATCATGCGATTTAACGTTATTAGCGCTGCCATTATTAATATTGAATATTTTTTCTTAACAACCCCTTTATCTGACTACGCTCCTGAATAAAATCATACATTCCTGCTTTACATGCTGTTGCAGCAGTGTTAAAGGAGGTAGTTGAAAGTATATTGCAATTTAAAATCTATCAAACATGTGGTTTTAATGTGAAATAAAAAATTTATTTTTTCCTGCATTTTTTATACACATTATGTGTGACTTTTTGTGACTTCTTATGGAAATTAAGTCATATTTCTTATAAAAAAAAATTATTTCCTTTTTAATATTTTAAATAATAAAAAAAGCCTTTAAGCAGACAATAAAAACTATTTTGTCAGACGGGGACGTTACAAATTTCATTTCATATGCAAACATAACTTTCTTCAAAGAAACCACAAAACATTTGAATATTTTTGGGTCAACGTTTTTGAAAAAAAGGGGGGGGGGGGGGGAAGAAAAAGAAAATAAAATGAAAAGATAAAAAGAACTTCAAAATTAGTTTTAAAATTAAACAAAACAAACAAATAACAACATGATGTATACAGTTTATGATAATGATGTCTGTGTCTACACTTCATTCTGAGCAGGAGTTTCTTTCGTTTTGGTTAACAAACGAAGCTGCTCTGCATCTTTGCAAAGTCTAGTTGGTTTGTGGAAAACAAGTTTCTTTGAATTTCAAATTTTTTAGTAAATTTCCCCTTAAGCTATGCTAGTCGCTGTTTTATTTTCCTCCCTAGCAGACGACCTAATTTTGAAACTCTTTTTTATTCCATTCATATGCCATAAAAGAAAGGAATTTTTATTTCAAAACAAAAAATCTAAAAAATCTGCGTGTTTAGCTTACGGTTTGTGAACAAAAGAAATTATGGAGTGAATTATTACCGCACCTTGTATTTGGTGAGTATTTTTTTAAATTTTTTTCTTTCTTTTTTATTTTTAATAGCTAGACTCCATTGTAGACTTATGATTTTTTTTCTAATACTCCATGTACATATTTCATATGTTTCACAGTCGAAAAAAAAATCTAAAATTGCTTATGTTTTTTTGGTTCGTTTATTTTATTTGAAATCGTGTTGGAATTTAATTTGTTGCGACTACAGGAAACATCACACAAGTATGAAAAAATTATAACGAAAAACGAAACTGACTGCTTGACTGCTGCTTAGAAAAATCATAAAACTTAATATGAACTGAAGAGTGTGCGCAAAAAAATTTGGTTGTACATTTTTCTCTTAACGACGAAATTATTCGTGTAGTCGCTGTAGCCAATTAGCCCAGCTCAAACATCTACAACAAAACGAAAAATATTCCCCTCCTCTCTGTCGACTTCTGGCAAAAATTCCGAGAGTAAAATAAAACTTTTAAGTCCCACCACTCATGTATCACAAGTGATGTGAAAATCAAGGTCGTAATTCTGAATGAAGTATTGTAATGATCAATTATGTGTATATATGTATATGTACTTATAGTCGAATGGCAATTGATACAATAGCAACCATGTACAGGAGATCAAGAACTGTCTTGAACTGCAAAATGGCGTTCAACAGAATTCTCCAAGGGTGACAGCAGTATGCATTATATGGGTGCCTATTAATCAAAAAGCTATCGGAAGAGCTAGGGAAGTACAGAACTGATTGTAAGTAAAACCAATATCTTTCATTGGACTAAAAGCCGGGCTACAAAAATCGACAAAAACGTCACACTGGACTATTATGGTACAATGACAGAGAGCTAGGAAATGTGCAAAGAGATTGTGATGAGTGATTCTGTTGAGAAGGAAACCATGAATATATTAAAATGAAGTAAAGGCAACAGACTGTGCAATACAATGGGCCATTTGGGCTACCGAGTGAACTGTACTTAACGGAAGAATGTGTTATCACCCTACGTGGCCTAAGTGTGTCTATCAGAGATCAGCAATGAATCGCTTTTTCGCTACTCATAAGCACTCAAGAAATTGTGAATATAAATGGGTCAACAATATTGACATTTAAACGTGTACTCCGATTCATTCGTACTCAATACAATATTGGTATGAACGGCAAGCTAACCACCAATGTAATTTAACCTCATGCTAGATAGATGCCCAAAGAGGATACTGATACATCACTGCCCTGCACTTATAAGTTCGACATTTTAATATTTTCTATTTATATATATATATAATATATTTCTGTTTAAGGAAGTTAAGGAAATTTTTATACGATACATACTAGCTATGGATAATATGGTTGCTACCTCCGAATAGTGAGTATGCCGAGAGTCATAAGACTTGTGTTGTGTTGAACAGCTTTTAATTGCAGATTACCTAGTGATTTAAGGAACAAAATGAAAAAAAATTATTTCGAATGGAAATAGTCAAAAGCTAAGCCTAAAACAAACCTTAAATTTGTGGAGTCTCCAAAATCAATTTCAGTTATTAATGAGTACTGAATTTCGTTTTAGCTGGACAGTAACAGAAGTTACCTTACATTTTAGTAGCCCAGTTGTCATTCTTAGATTTAAAACAAGTGATATATTTCACGATATGGTATTGATCGATTGGAAATTGAATAGCCAAGAGATTGTAGAAGCCATAGGCAAGATGAAAATTGTGTTTTTTGAAAATCGACCTGCAACAACATCACAGAACTGTTTGAATTTATTCAAATACAATACGAATGAAATTTTTTGCACTTTCATATCAGTGACAGAAACAAACAGGCAAAACAGTGGAGTTTTTCAAAGGATTTTCTCTCACGATTCTTGAGGCGAAAAGTGTAAGCGAAAAGTAAAATTTCCAAGAAAAGTTTCTCAAAAAACTCTGTCGTTCGTAGTCAGTCGACTTTAAACTGTAGGCCTACCCACTCATGTATAAAATTAACACACACAACATAAATAGTATAAGAATCTAGGTCGTAAACCTGAATAAAATATTGTAATGACCAACTATGTTTATCTGCATTTTAGTCTAAAGCACTACTTTAAATTTAAATCAATGCCACAATAATTTTTAATTGCATTTTAAAAATTATTTAATTTCGAAATAAATTTGAAACCATTTGTCACAATTTCTCTGGAAACCATAAGTTTAATAGCAAATAGAATTGAAATAAAAAAAATTTTTTTCCTGGAACATAATTTATAATAAAATTGCTGGCAAAATACAATATTTTTTATTTGTCTTTAATAAAATAGTTTTTATGACAAAACCATTTGTTTACACATCATATTTTATTTTATTTCTGTGTAAATATTCAACACAATCACAATACTATACGAAAAGAGTCGAAAAGAAGGTAGAAAACTGTATTCTGTAAAGAGTAAAACTAACTTTTGCAGGATTTTTTCAAAGTCTAGTTATAGTTTGCCTTTAGCATTTATTGTTTTTATTTTTTTTTTGTTTTTGTCAATTTCCTTGCGTTTTCCTATTGTTTTATTGGAAAAAAATTTTCTTCATGTGGTAACATATGAAAATATGATTTTGATTCCATTTTCTATTGAATATGATAATCTATTACTTTTGTTTTCTTGTCTTCTTCCTTTTATTTCTATAGATATGTTTCCAACCTTATTTTCTTGATATTTCTTTACAGCAACAATCATAGAGAGAGGGAGAGACACACAATTGGCCGACCATAGAATTCTAAGGGAATCATTTAAATATGTTATCGAGTTCGGGGTGTTCATGTGTGAATACACCAACAATATGGTAAACAAAAGTATATATTTTATTATTTTTATTATTGTTGTTGTTGTTGTTTTATTTATTTATTAAATATTGTATTGATCACTTGCTTGTTTGTCATGTTGTTTGGTTGATTGACTTTCTAACTGGTTGACTGGTTATTTATGACCATATCCTGTATGGCCAATATTATTTTTGTTTTATTTTTTGTCGTTTTCTTATGGTTTTGTTTTTATTTTCTTATTTTTATTTAGTTTCTGTAGATTGTCTATTATATTTTCGAATAAAATTTTAGTTGGAAAATATATTTTCTTTTATTATTATTTCCATATTCTCCTACGCACTCTCTCTCTATTTTATTATTACGCTTTAAGGCTTATTTTTATATCAAAATAAGGCAAAATAAAAACAGGTCAATCAATACCAACATATTTTCATTTGAATTAAATTTCAATACAAATCAAAAGAAAAAGAAACATTTTCTATTCATAGGACAACAACAACAACACAACAACTACCATTAACACAACTTGTAAAAGGCGTTGCTTTATATTCTTATCAGTAAAATACCGCACGCTAATATATGGTATATACGGGAATATAAGTACTGGCTGAGGCTTAAAAACAGTTCACATTAGCTACCTAGTAAGATATCTTACAACATGCGGTAAATATATCTTAACACGTTGACTGCCACGTCATCTAAATATATTCGGGTAATAGTAAAGGTTCTGATCGGGCCGCCTCACTCGTATTAGATTGACGCTTATTTGACTACTTGCGTACAGTAGTACGTGTGGCCTAAAGGAGATTTTACTGTAAAAGCGCGTGGCAGTCAAAATGTTAAACACGGTTCACGGGAATACGAAGCAGTTCTGTATAATGCACAGTTTTTTTATTGACTTAAGCTTGAGCCTGTCTTAAAGGATTCAGTCTCTGTGCTGTGTGCTTATTAAGAACGTCATCTTAATTTGCTGCAATCCAAGCTCCAAACCATTGCTTATTTTCTCGAAAGCGTGGCCTAACCAAACATATTTTCTCTTCTTAGTTACAAGCCGATTTTCAGTTATTTTCTTGCTTGAGTTTTGGCTGCGATAAGCGGTCAAATGTCCGATTGTTTGCTGAGTTTTGTGGTAGAATGTTACCTCTTAACCATTCTGACTACTCGAGAAGGTGTTCGTCTAAGATATGTACGCCGTATTTACCACTTCGGTTCGCATTGATTTTATATCTCAAACCTACACTGCTCTTCGCATCTTAGGTGAAAGGATGTGTGCTTGACAAGTACAGTACCCGCAGTTAAAGTTGACCCATTGTACACATCTTTCTCTTGCGTCAGGTTCATTAGCATACTCGTATCTGAAAGCTGTCGCCATCGCTTGTATAATTTATATTCTCAAGTCAATCTAAATTCCCAAGTAAGATGACAAACTTCCTGTGGCTCATTGCTTTTTTTTTTCTTAACTTAGCCGTGTAAACAACAACTGAAGTGAAAGGTTGATAGCTAGAACAGCTTTGTCATATGTTGGCATAGCATGTTAATTTTCACATAATTTCATTCTCATGAAATAGTGAAGCATATCAGCCTTTTGGACATATTGCTTTGTGATTTAGGGTATCAAGCCTGCTCTCAAAATCTATACATTAATGGGTGGTAATCTATTGACATAGAGTAAGTATGGCTTTTTGGCAATGGAATCAAGTTGACTGCTCTCTTACCCACTCATGCATGCAATCTTTTAGTCAGGCTTACGACCTAGCTTCTCCCATAACTTATGTTGTGTGTTTTAATTTTATACATGAGTGGCGGGACCTACAGTTTAAAGTCGGCTCCGAAAGATAGATTTTTTGAGAAACTTTTTCATGGCATTTTTATTTCACTCTCAGAGTACTTACCAGAAATCTGCTGAGAGGAAGTTGCCTAAGAAATATTTTTTCTTTATTTCGTTTTGTTAGAGATATCGGACCTGGGGTTTAAACCGTGGCCTCGTAACACCTGCTAGACTATGGCCACTACTCACAAAGATTTATTGCATTTGAGTGACTTCATCTTTACACAATTTCCTTTGATTCCTAGATCTACAGTGAATATTTGACCACTTTAACAGTGCATAACACAACTGCATAATATTCGAAAAATAAAGGAATTCTTTTTACTATACCTTATATACGAAAATTTTCTCACGTTTACACTTTTTTTCATTTTCTTTCAACTAAATGCGCTGAAGTTTCATACTTTCAAAAACCATATAATTAAGGAGAATGCTTTTGGTAATACCAATGCTTTACTAATTAGTTTGCCTCAGCTGTAACTTTCATATACATACTTTCATTAGAAAACAAAAATTACTAATTTAACTGTAGTTTTTTTTTATTCTTCAAACATTTGTTTGTTGTCTTTGACTTCTAGGCCATATATGTACAATGTACATGCATACACATGGCCTAAGAAACAATCAACAAAAATCACATACACATGCATACAGGCAAATATTTATATACTTTCCAGATGTATTTATACATACGTACACACATGTTTGCCATGGTAGCTGAGTATTTTATCTTGTTTAATGTAATCCTTCGAGTATATCTTATATCCTTTTGAAAGAAGGATATATGTATGTTTGAAATACATATGAATATATGATATAAACAATGCATGTATGTATATGCCGACATACATACATATGATGTGTTATATACTAATACACACACACGTACATATAAAATACATGAATATATTTTATATTGAGAAATCCTTTTAATGAACATCTTAAGTTTATGAATTTTCTAATTTATACACATGCATGCATAATACATATGTATATGCATATATACATACATGTAAGCATACAAGGAATTATTTGTTTTTTAGATATGTAGGTATACTTACGTATATGTATACTGAGTGTATGTATATTTAATATTTATAAAGTTAATGTATTTGTGTATGTTTCAGTGTGTATTTTTATGCTCTGTGTTCTTTCTCAAGAAATTAGTTTCCTATTCACCATTTCTAATGAATTTATTCCAGAGTCATGCAGTATTTTTGCATATGTTGTATGAGCATTTGTTTATTTGTATATCTGCCTTAGTATTCGTATGTACACTTGTGTATGTATATTTGTATGTTAGTTTAGCATAATTTTCTATTCTTTCGGTTTTCTGTTAATTTCATTTAGAAAATGTTCAGAGTAAAAATTTTTGTTGATTTTATTTAGTATTTAATGATGTGTTTATTTTAAACACTTAATCTGCAAACAGAAATTAAATTAAAAAACAAAAAAAAAAAATAATTTCATTCTTGAATAAATTTTATGTAAAATGTAGCCAAAATGAACATGTTAAGGAATTATTAAAATAAGTAGATTAAATTTCAAAACCAATTCAAGGAAGTTAAAGACTTAATTGTGATTAAATCAAGACATGGCTTTCATGTGAAATAATTTTGTTTGGAGACAATAGTTAGTTAAGAAAGACTTGAAAAGAAAGTTTAACACAATTATTGTTTAGTGTATGGATATTGTTTCTCACATCCTTTGCACGACGGTTCGTAACTATGCTTAACTACCAGCAGCTGGAGTAAACTTACTCCAATGCTTACTCTATTGCATTGCAAAACTTCATAAAATTTTTTAATGTTTTGAATCCAATTTTGTGTTGATAAGGACGATTGAAAAAATAAAAAAGAAATTTAAAAACTTGCTTCACTATCTTAACCCATCAAACTTTCGTTGCACTCTTTACAACCATGGAACCATACTACCCAGGTCTTCATACATGCATACATATATTACCTCGGTAAAGAGATTTATTTTGAGGTAAAGACTGCCATATAGGAACTACTGAATACTGAGCCATCACAATGGCTCTAACCTCTGGCCTATATACATACATTACCTAATTGATTATTACAATGCTTCAGTCAAGATTACAACCATGTTTCTCATATCACTTTTATTGTAAGTGTCAGCTTTATACATGAGTGGCGGCATTCACATTTTAAAGTGGACTCTGAATGACAGATTTTTGAGAAACTTTTTCATGGAAATTTTAAAATTTCGTTTTGTTAGGGTTTAAACCAGAGATAAGCAATGAGTATTCAAAAAGTTGAGTACACAGAGGGAAAAAAGACGTTTTAAAATTATACACGTTTGGTACCAAATTGACACAAAATTTTTTATAATTTTTCAACAACAACAATGGTTGTCAAAATGATAGCTGGGCGTTATTAAAATTTTATAAAAATTTTTTCGAATCACTCGAATCACTTATGAGCATTGTAAGTACTCTTCTAAATTTATGAATCTGAATGCGTAAGCGTATGAATCAAACATATTTCGGTATATGGTATGAGTTTGATTTCAACATTGTACTTATACTCATTGCAACCTGTACTTATAACTCAATGTTGTAGTGAGTAGGAATGAATCAGAGAAGTTGAATTTTAATACTCTTGACTTACTCATACTCAAAATTTTATGAGTACTTATGAGTAGTGAAAAAACTATTCATTAGTCATCTCTGGTTGGAATTTTTCTCCTCATATCCTATGTGTGATGGTTTCTAACCATGCTTAACTACCAGCAGCATATTTAAATAAATTTCAGTGTGCTTCTGCCAATTATCAAATTTTCAATTTGAATAAATAAAAACTAATTTATATTCATATATTCGAATTTATTAAATTTTCAAAATTTAATTTAAACATAAACATGAACTCGTATTAGAAATTTTAATTAAAATTTTTTAAATTGAAAAATATTTCGCCCGCTAAACACAGTTCATTGACCAGACATAAGTGCCATATTTTAGAAAATATTATTGGCACCGTACAATTGTTAGTTGTTGAAATTATCCAAAAAAAAAATTGTGTCATTAAAATGATGTTAATGAAATGTTTTAAATGAAAATTAAAAACTTGAAATAGAATTCAACATAATAAAGCACACAAAACAAAAATTCTAAAATTTCATTTCAATTTTTGAAATTATTGCCGAAAATGGCAGAAATTTTTTCGTTTATTTTTTTTAACAAAATAATAAATTTTGCATAAATTTTTGCAATAATTTATTTTTGTAAATAAAATTGCAACAACATCAAAAAAATTTATTTCAGTACAAATTCCCATCAATAATATGATATTGATTGCTTTAAGCTTAGTTTATGTACAAACACACGAACTGTACCACGTACAGTGTGAAAGATTAACTTGTATGTCAATCGTATAAACATAATTAGAGTATTTGAAAAATTGTTAAATTTAATATATTTTAAGCTGTGAATATGTAAACATTCCCCAAACCTTAAAAAAATAATTTGAACGGTTGGTGTATTCCATTCATTCTTCAACCATTTTGATACACAATTTTATTTTTCTTTCTATTGATTTACAAGTCCATGGCATGAATAATTTAGAGATCCCACAGATTAGGAATCAAAAAAAAAGTCAAACATTTGCTAATGCTGCTTATTTCAGTTGAGAGATGATGAAACTGTTTGCTAGTGGAAGCATTAGTACGAACTCGAACGCGCTCATTCCCCAGATATGCTGCGTTTGCGGAGAAGTAGGGCATCAAATTGGGAGTCCTAGCACTCGTAATATATCTGACGTATAAGGGTGGCAGTTTATCAAAAATTAAAGATGAGATTACTATGATGGTAAGGACTCCGCAAAGAAAAATCCAACGAGAAAATTTTTAAATAATTTAATAGCCACGAACATCAGCTTCGACGGCTTATGAATTACTTTCTGGGGTTATGTATTTAATTCAAAATTTACTAAAGTAAATCCAATGTAATCTAAAAAGATAAATTTCATCGATATAGTGTAGCCAATATACCAGAATTCAGTTAAGAATTTTTCTTCTTAGAGAGAAATAAGGGCAGAAATAACAATTAGCCATGACATCAAAATGATCAACTCTTTCCTCTACTTCTTCACATAGCCTGCAGCAATCAGAGGTATCCTTATTTATGTGGGAATCCTATGTTAAAGGCGAACATGCCCCGTTGGTCCGCCTACTCATGCTTAGGATTAGTTTCCTTCTCGTAGCATTGAGCTCTGGACATAAGACTCTTGCAACTCTCCAATCCGTTCTACACATCCATATACGGCTTAAGAGTGAATCGAACTTTTATTCAATAACTGCAGAGAAGAAGCCTGTTGGTGGTTTTACCGGCTTCCATTGTGTTATGGCTTCCACATTGGTTACTAGTGAATCGAAGTTTTGCTCAATAACTAGAGAAGAAGTCTTCTGGTGATTTTATAGACTTCTCTTGTATTATAAATTCCACACGGCTTACGAGTGAATCGAACCTTTCCTTAATAACTTCAGAGAAGAAGCCTGTTGGTGGTTTTAATGACTTCTCTTATGTTGTACCTTCCACACTGTTTACGAGTGAATCGAACTTTATAACTCCAAATCTGACTCTGATCTTGCCAATTCACCCAAAATGTTGTTCCCAATAACGTTGCAATACCGGGGTACCTAATATAATCTAATCTGATAATCTGACATAAGATAATAGATCAGTGCAGTGTCAGAACCCTTAAGATGTAAACGACTGCTAAGTTTTAAGGCTTCTGACACTGCACTGCATAGTTGATGCTTGATGGTTGATGCTTGATGGGTAAAAACTTAAGATCTTGCTGACATAGTTAGGCAGCAATCAAGTCCCTTATGAAGATTATCTCGACATCCGAGGCAACTTATTTATGGGAGAGAATTATGAGAAAATTTCGAATGTTTCAAAAGTAATAACTATATGGGTTACAGGACGATAAGATTCAGTCGGAAGTTCCGTTGGTAACCAGGACTGTTGGGAGACTGAAGATTTTAGATGATTTTGTTTAATTAAACTGTATATCCTCTGCTTGTTGTTAAGGAAGTCTAAATTTCTTTAACAGTATAGCATACTACGATCTAGATGTCTTCTTTTCTTGAATAGCATAGCCATGCACCCATCGCAATGTTGCAATTCTCGCAGGTTGCTGTCCTGCTCATTTGGCACTCCTTTACTCCTTCCTGAACTAAAAAATGATAGCAGGCAATAGAGAGATTTATTTCGAGGCAAGGAATGCCCTATAAAGACAGTTTAATGCTCAAATTATGGTATAACAATGGCTCCAACCTCTGACCTAGACTGACCCTTTAAAGACTTAATAAGTCCCTTTTAAACTCCAATACTTACAATAAATCGCAAACCCATTTTAGTTTTTCATAATTTCCCTGCTCTGAACACTCTTATTACCATTATTTTCAATGTATTTATACGGGGCTTATTAGTATTGACTGTAAAAATGTTTCGTTGATATTTTCGTTTTTGTTCTCTCATCGCGATTATACAAATTGTTGTGTTATTTATCTGAAGTAATTTTAACGCTAAATAAAACAAAATATTTATTACACATAAATTTATTTATAATAAACTGTTAGAAAATCACTAAAAATATAACAACAACAGCAAAAACAACATATAACTATAACCAGAACTAGAACAATAGACAGTTAAAATCGAATTTTTTTTGTTTTTGGCTGCTAGAAACATGAAATAAAATCATGAAAAAAATATTACAACTGCCATAAACAAATAGGAAATTGGTATTAGAGAGAGAGAGAGAGAAAGTAATAATATTAGCCATGTTAATGGCAATGTTGTGATGATGATGTTGGCAGTTGTAACAGTAGCACAGTGGCTATATTGAAAAACCATATTGTTTATGTATTTGTAAATATTTATCATCAATTTATAACTGTAATGTGTTTGAATGTGTTTGACATTAGACAGTAGGGAAGCATACGTATCATTACAGTGAAACCTCATTAGTTCTGTACTTTAAACAAAGCTTAACAACAAGGGTTTCATAAGCATGCAAAGGCCTTATAGTCGAGCTTTGAAAATATCTTCAGAGGCATTAAAAACAATTTTTAGAATTTTAAATTTATGTTTTCCCACTCCACAGTGTTACGTCGCTCCACAGATTTTTCGGTAATAAAATTGTATCTGTTTGTCATGCAGGATATTTTTAGTTTTGTTTCGGATTACTTTCGTTCTCATTTTTTTTTTTGTTTTAATTTCCAAAAACTAATTTGATTTCTAGCAAAAAAACAAACGAGTATTTCTAATTGTAAACTTTTTTTGCTCATAAACGAATATTTATTTGAATTAGAATGTTTACACGATTTATTAAAATTATTGAGGCAGAAATTTTTTAATTCGTTTTAAATACAATTTCATCAAATCATTTCTACTTTTTTGTCATTCAAATAAGTTGAATAAAATAATGAATATTTTTTAATAAATATTTAAAATGTTATCGAAAAAAAAAATTAAACGTATCGATCAATTTTATATAAAGTTTCTACACTCTACACGCAGCTCACAAGTTTAGAGTCTGATAAGGTCCTGATATTATATCGATAGTATCTGTTTCGTAATTCAGCTATAATATATACATCAATTATTTCGATCACTTGTAGAACAACAGCTCCGTTGTTAAGCTATTGCCTCCATTTGTGAATCTTTTCTGTGAGTTCCAGCCAGTGTATATTGTTGTTTAAAAATATATCTTAATGTAGAGTATTCCTCTAGTCAGTCACAACTCTCTAAAACATTTTTTGTTTTCTCTTTATTTAATCAAAAAAAAAAAAACCAAACAAAAATAAATAAATTTTGTTTAATTAAATCTTTAAAACTGTGTATTTTATGAATTTAGTTTTCAAAAATTAATTTAAATTTGTATTTAATTACACAAACAATAAATGTGCAGTCCGTCTCTCTTTATATCCGTATTCATTTAAAATAGTTTTTGTTTACTTATGAGTGGGTGTGCGTGAGTGTAAGTGGAATAGAAAAGTTTTTATTTTTTTGATTGAAATCAACTTAGATATGCAATAGCTCTTTTCTTTCTTTCGAATAAATGGAAATAAATGATATTTTTTAATTTCCTTAAGGAAGTAAGAAAGATAAAACGATGGTAATATCTTAATCTTGTTTTTTTTTGCCTACAAAAAATCCTGATGATATGTTCAAATGAAATATGATTTACTCTACATGAAGAGTTCTCAACTATTCTTAATTCGAAATGTTGTGTTTGCATTAAAACTCAATACAGTTGACAGCACTCTAGTAACACATACACACATACATACTTGGTTATCATAATCCTTCAGTTAAAATTGCGGCCTTCTTTCTCATACCACTGTTGCGTACGTTTATTTTATACAAGAGTGGCAGGCCCTACAGTTTAAAGTCGACTCCGATCGATAGAATCTTTTTCATGGAAATTTTATTTCATCAAAGAGAATTCATTAAATTCTTAAATAATTTTATTCTTTGGTACTCCTAATTGTCCTTTGAGCAGTCCTGTTTCAATAAAGAATTTAAAGGCAAATAAAAATGCCACACACCCATTAACAAACTCAGGCCCAGTTTAATAACCATAATGTCTGACAATTCTTAACCAAATCATTTGGTTAAAAGGGATGTTAAATAATCAAAGTGTTACGTTTATGGCTGTGTGTGTGTCTGTGTATAACCAAGTTCATAACGGTATTCATTTAACTGTTAATAATTTTGATAGGCCATTTTGACGTTATACGTTATGTGTCCTTTATTAATAATTTTATTTTTTTCCTTTATGTTTTAAGCTTCTACGCCTCTATGTGTAGGTGGAGGTAAGGACAGTTTTCTAATAACACATACACAACAACAAACGCACTTACTTCTTTTTTTTCCATTTAATGGTCAATGTCTTTATGACACGTTTTTGTTGTGTATGTATGTATATGCCTTTGTTTTTATTGTTGTTTTTGTTATTTTCATTATCAAGAGAAACAAATGAGCCAAAATCATTTGCAGGTTTTTGTTCTTTATTAATAAATTGTCTGGCTTTATTGGCTTTTTTTCCTTTTTGTTTGTTTCTATTTTTCGCTTTGCCTGCTTTTGTTTTTGTTATTTTGTTACATAAAAAGGTGTTTTTTGTTTTTGTTGTTTTATCGTTTCCATTATATTATACGAAGTCTGGGTGAAATTACTTTAATTTCTTATTATTAAAGAAATAATTAACAGTTAATTGAATTAAGTGTCACTGGTTTATGGCAGACTTAACACAGTAATCAACATTATTGGCAGTTGGAAATTAATAACAACAGAAAATTGACATTGAAAAAGTATAGAATTGTTGCCAAAAAGATATCGAAATATTCAAAAGATTTTGAAGAAGAGAAGATTCGATTTTAAATGTTTTTTAATACTTTTTTATTAACATAACTGAAAATTCACAGAAGTTATAGTCCATATTAAAATCTTAAATTTTAAGCGGAACTACGTGCAATAACCTTTATCAAGATCACACAAGTAAAATAAATATGAAATCAAACAAATGAGTTCTTATCTTCTTAACTTTAATTTGTCGTCGCCGTAGTCTAGTTGACTTATTAGACGTAAGGCCACGATTGAAACTCCAGCTCAGATGTCTCCAACAAAACGAAATGAAAAAATAAATATTCTTCGACTGCCTCAAAGGCTTGTTTTACTTCTAAATAAGATTTTTAATGAATTGTCTTCTTGCTCACCCACTCTGTATGAGAGATACATTCGAAAACCTCTGTGAGCGTGTTATCTCCATAGTATCACAAGAATGTGTGGAAGTAGTTAGTGGTCTGGACATAGAAAATCACAATCGATTGTGGATCCAATTCAATCGGTGGTAGAAACAACTGACGGAGCAAGTCGGACATAAGTCCTAACGAAATACAGATGACATCATCTATGATATATCTGTTGCTTTGGATCAGTCTCATGTCACTGAAAAAATATTTCTTTGGCGACTTCCTCTCAGCAGATTGCTGGCAAAAACTCTGAGAGAAAATAAAATTGCCATGAAAAATATTCCCAAAAAATCTGTCATTCAGAGTCGACATTAAACTGTTAATACCGCCACGCATGTATAAAATTAACACTACTAAAGCTAGGCCGTAATCCTGACTGGAGGGTTGTAATGACCAATTATATGTGTGTAAATGCTTTGCCATCTAGAGTATACCAGCATTTCTCGCACTAATTCTGAAGCCTTGCCCAATGACTCTTTTTAGAACTTTATGCACCTGTGGTGTTAAATATAATGGTCATTGAATTATTATGACAGGTTGTCATGATTTCCATTGATTTGTTATCCTTTTTCATTACCACATGGCATCAAGGCGCTTTTTTACTAAAACATTTCCTTTCTCCTGCACTATTTGTATATGAAATTTGTAGGTTTTGTTGTTAACACGCCTGCTCCCAATTGAAAACTATTCATGCTTAAATATTTATGCAGAGCCATAAACTATTTCCTTAAGGACTTATAAACCGTTCTTCAATTGTCAAACCTTTTAATCAATGAAATACAATTCCAAATACATTTATCATTATATTTGCTTTGTATTTATTATTTAATTTTCTAATATTGTTGTTATCGTTGACTGGAAAAATATGTTTGAGATTAAAATAAATATTCAAGAAAAATATGATTAAAAATGGGGGTGTTTTCCGACGAAAAATGTAGAAAAAAGTGGAGAAAAATGTTAAGAATTCGAGACTGTCCTTTAGCACTTCAATGAAGTGCTTAAAGACTGACCCTTTTTTTCCTTAGTGTTATTGGAATGGAATTTTTAAAGGACACCCAAAAAGGGGAGAAGCTTATTGTTTAACTAAATCCTAACATTCCTGAAATTCTATTTTCAAAGAAAATAAAACACCACCATCACCATCACCAATACCACCACCCATATAGTTTTCTTTGAAAGAAAATGCACAACAACACAAATAATTGTGGGGGAGCAAGATTTTCCTTTTGATATGGATAGACATGGCGGCCTGTTTAAATATTCTGACCGATTTTCAAAGCAGCCAAACACATAAAAATTGAATTGAAATGCATTAAACAAAGGCTACACATTTATTTCTATAAAAGGGGCCAGAGGACGGACATAGAACAGTCATAGAAGTAAAGTGAAAGGAAAAGTTCTAAAAAAAGAAAATTTTGGTGAGGCGACCAGTTTATTGAATGAGTGGATTTGTTGCGCTTGGTTGGAGTAATTTGCAGCAGATTGCTAAAGTTAAATTGGTTTGTTGATATGAAAACTGTTTATGGGTTTTGTTTTTGAAATTGTTTTTTCCCCCACAAAAATAAAAGAATTTTCAATTCGTTTCATTGTTCCCCAAAAATATTTCATTGCATTGCTGGTCACTTTTATACAACAAACGAGGGATGTTTTCCTTAGCATTCTTGTCCATAAATAAATTTTATTGTGAATAACTGCAGTTTTTCATAGTTTTTATAGAAATTTTTTTCGTTTTTTTTATAATTCTGCACGTTTATGAGAGAAAATTGTTCTCTTGGCAAGTGTGTATGCGTCTGGTCGTACAGTAGTTTTATATGTATGGTCTTGCATAGAAATGAACTGTTTAATAACAAATTAAGTAGTTTATGCTAACATTCATACATATATAATATCGTTTAAACACACACATACATACATACACACATACATACACTCTAATATAACATGCATAGTTTAAGTTGTTAACTTATAAATGCATACATATGCCATCGCATAATGTTATGTATGTCCATGCAAAACATTTTAATAATTTATTCATGATGTTAAATTGTTTAGTACTTTGGTGTGTTCTTTTCCTTTTTTTCACAGGGAAATATTACTTTTTTTATTGAAAAGTTGGGTACAAAAAATATTCATTTAATACATTAGCAACACCACAATATACTCCTTTTTAATGAATAGTTCCGCAATGCCATCCGTGTATGCCAACCTAGCCAAACTGATACTCTTAATGAGGTTGTCCATACAAAACTGCAATTATCTCAATTGATTAAGAATATAGAGGTGAAATCCTGGTTCGAATTCTTAAGAAAATAATACATTTTTACCCTGATATTGCTCTTACCATACTTGCATACTGCTCCGTACTGGGAATGAGCATGGAACGTATACAAATAGTTTTGTTCTTCTTATCTGTCTCGTGCAATGTATTTTACTTGGAAATTCCTTTCTTAGGCCCTTTCCTTACGACATGAAACCATGTAAAGATTTTGTACGGAACTTTAACCCACTAAACCACCTATGTACACCAGCTCAGTCTAATGACACCGCCGCCGTTAAACAATTTTTCGTTGGAAGCATTTAAATGTAGCAATTTTACATTGTACGAGGCTCGACGCAGTTCATTCAGGACCAATCTCTCATGCATATCCGCATTATCCCATATTGCCTTGAGCTTAACATTAGGCTTATCATACCTCTGAAGTAATTTTCCTCTCATGCGTAGTACGGTCTCACATACATACATAGCGACCTTATCCTATATTGCCTTGAGCTTACCATTAGAATATCATACCTCTGAAGTAATTTTCTTCTCATGAAATTTCCCTTTTAATGGTCTCATTAAGGACCAATCTCATATGCGTAGTAAGATTTCACATTTCCTTGAGCTTATAATACTCCTTACCCCAATCTCCGAAACAATTATTCTCCCATGAACAATACCTAGAACACTGTAGTTCCGGCACTCAAAGAATACATGCCGAGAATCCTGTATATCACACTTACAATGCGGGCAGAATGGTAAATTACAAACGTTATAAATATTGGACCCTATATAGGCCATGCCCATATAAAAGCTCAAATAAATAGGAGTTTGATTTAGCATGACATCTCATCTTATATTGGGCATCAGGTTGTATGTCCATCTTCCTTTTTCTCGGTGTGCTTGACCATCTTCTCTGCCATTCATCACTACTTCTGTCTCTTGGATCAAACGAGGAACACTGATTGTGTAATAAATCTTCAGGGGTTTTTTAGACAATGGGTCAATGGAAATTATGTCCATGATTACAAATACGGTCACATCAGAGATAGTTGTGTAGTCACAGCATGTTCTTCAAGTAGGAGGTCGATGTACTGGCTCTATTCTATACCCATACATACATACATAATTGGTCGTTACAACATTTCAGTCAGGATTACAACCTAGCTTCTTAAACCACTTAATGTTGTGTGTGTTACTCTTATATAACAGCTCCTGAAATCTGTAGTTTGGAGTAGACTCATGTATATAATTAACACATTCTACATGGGTGGTGTGAGAAACTAAATTCTAGTCCAAAGTAAAAGGTTGTAAGTAAGATGTTAAAATGAATTCAAAGACTTTTAATTCGCAACTTATTTTATTGAAACAATTATTAGAATTCATTAACTAATTTTAAGGAAAACTATATCCTCCAAGGATATTTTCATTCAGTATTACTGTGCTAGGCTATGGAAGAGCAGTAGTTTTATGCCTTCCTTCAATATTTACAATATTTTTCATGGCTGCTTTTTTATTATGACTTGTGTTATAATATTTTTGTTTGAATTAAAAAAGAAAAAAAAAACTTTTAAAATCTACAGACTAACTCACCATAACATAACAATCCTGGATAACGTAAAAAATAAATAAAAAAAGTTTCTGTATACTTTACAGGGAGCCAGCTTAAAACCATTTTAAAAACTGCTTAATTTCCGTTGGTAGTTAAACGGTATTAACTGTTAGTAAAACCATTAGGTTTAGACAGAATTAAACTAAAAGGAAACAGCGGAAAAAACAACATCAAAAGCAAATTCCTTGAAGTAATATAAACCAATTTACTAAAAGTAAACAATTTAATGGCAGGTAAAAAATCCTGGAAAAATGGTAAACGACTAACTATGAAATGCATATTGCAAGCTTGGTTCCATGGTTATTGCTTTGCTTTGTTTTTAATTAAAAAAAATTATTGATTTTCATTGCATTCTTTATATTTAAAGCAAAAATAAAGAAAAAAAGAGGAAAAATATTTAAAGCTGAAAAAAAGAAGGAAGAAAAACGTACAAAAAGAGAAGATGGTTTATTGTGTAAATTACTGGTACGTGTTAACTGTTCAATGCACGTTATTTACGTAATAGACCACAATATAGAAGTCATAATTTTTGTTACCATAATGCCCATTCTAGTAAAATAAAATAAAATAAAATATGATAGAAAGCAAGAACAAAAAAGGAAAAACGTTTCTTTCAACACACTAACTACTAACAGTACTTGGACAAGTTTTTCCTTGTGTGGACCAAAGGAACAGCATGTTTCAAACAGAAACTTTCACCACAACAATAAATTTTGTTAACGCCAGCCAAACAGTTTACATAATTCTTGGTAATACCCCCTATACAAGTACTTTCGAACGTAAACTATACGTTTACAAAGACATTTAATAAGACAAAGCAATTAAAAAGCAACGAAATAAATTTAAGAGATTTTCCATAAAGTCCTTTAACAGTTCAATAGTATCCTTGCATGGCAATTGAAATTGTTATTGAAAATTTTATAAATTTCTTGCAATGCCTGCAATGAAAAAGCCTTTATATGAACACACTACAATGTATCCACCATAAATACAACAACAATAAAATATCGAATTCATGTAGATACATATGTTTCCCCATTTTTCCTCCTCTCTAATGTGCCTGTATTTCATGTCTTATGAAAATAAAATTCAATTTTTTTTTGGTCATCGAACAAACGGCAAGCGTTTGAAAAACTAGCGCGATTGCACAAATTGTAATACCCAGCTGGTTTCAAAAAGAAAATTTAAGCCAACACAATGGCCGAAATAATGTTTAAGAATTTTAAACAGTTAAATAAAAGGATTTTTGTTTTTATAAAAAAACGGAAATAAAATTTCTCTTCAAATTTCTCCTAAAATAGGTCACAAGGCTTTATAATTTCGTAAAAATTTTACACTTTTATTTTCCATTTCAAAATATTTCACCTTAAATGACGTCTGTACAGGCATTAATTTTTAAAGAGAGCCTTTTACAACACTTTACTAAAAAGTTGAAACTTCTGTATATTCTCTCTTAACAAAATTAGGGATTATAAAGTATTTAAAAACTTAAAAATGAAATAAATTTAAATGACATATGAAATGGCATTAATTCTTAATAAAGAAATAACTTTTTAGAACACTTAAGAGTATGAGTAATATTTAATACAACTTTATTACTCATACGTCACATATGATTTGGTATGGCTGACATACCATGTAAACCGTTTCATTTTTAATACCCCAAATGATAATTTCATTGCTGAAGTAGGTAGTCATTTATATTGAGACAAGAAATCGCTAGGCGTGGATGGAATTACTGCAGCAACCATAAAAATAATGGCAAGCAATATTTATAAAGTGCTCTTGATCGGCCTACCGATCCAATTAGATTTGAAACAAGGATACATACATACATACATACAAGCAAACAGACGAACGAACAAACATACATACGTACCTACATACATGCGTTCAGCCAGGATTACTATCTAGTCTCTCACATCGTACATATTGTGTGTGTTCATTTTTTACACAAGAATTGCGGAACCTAAAGTTTAAGGTGGACTCCGAAAGACAGATTTTTAAGGCTCTTTTTTTTTCTTGCAATTTTATTTTCTCCTAGATTTTTTGCCAGAATTCTGCTAAGAGCCGTCGAGCAGTCGCCGAAGTGATACTTTTTTGTGTTTCATGTTGTTGGAGATATCTGACCTGGGATTTGAATCGTGGTCTCACCTTCTAAAAAGCAATATACTACATATTAGACTACATCGACTACAATATACATAGATTTAGTGTACGAAATTCAAAGGCAAGGAACATCTGATCCCAACTCGGTAATCGGATGCCTCAATGCCATACTTCAAGAGGGCGATGGGTTCGATTCCCACTAAAGCCTCTGTGGGATTGTGATTATGTGACTGTTTGTCGGACATTATACATATATGATTACTCACGATAGATAAAGAAAACTGGTCATTATAAAAAGAAGTTGTAGCACTCTACTACCTTTTTCCTTTCCATTCTATATTTGAACACAATGCACTCCATGAAAAGTGTTCATCGCCTGAGTGTTGGTCTCTGGAAAAGAAACAAGAAAATCAAGCAAGAAGAATTCTAAGGGCAGTCTGCGTATGAATAGCTAGGGTGGAAAGGCATCGACAATGGTGTCAAATTGATTACAGATGCAACGTTTAAATCTTTTCAAGAAAGGGCTACTTTCAGTAGAAATAGTGGTTAAAAGGAGACATTCGGAGGACAGGAAAAGAGAGCACAACACTTTTGATTAGAGCACTTTATATGAATTTTTATTTAAAACCCCTGACCCAACTGAAACGCTGTGGGATTCTCGGAAAAAACACAGAAATGATGGAAGAAATCTTGCTTCTTTTGATAACTATTACTTACTGCTACTCATTACCAATCCAAACGTTCTAGAAAGAGAGGAAACGGAACGCTCCTGAAGTTATCCCATGAAAAACGATACAATAAAAACCTTCTTAAGGCAACTCTATCGGAAGGAGACTTTTCATCAGTAAAATAATTTTAAGGAGAAAGTTTTCGAACCAATTGCGTGGGCCGGTAAAATATGCTTTGAATATTGCTGATACAAGCTGAAGCTAGGCCGAAACCTTGACTAAAGGGTTGTAATGGCCAGTTATGAACGTATGTGTGTATTGTTGATACATCCACTTCATAATTCTGAATTATATGCCTAGGTCTGGCCTTTTCTGAAATATTCCCTCTACACTCTCTCCATTATCAGTTTGCTATCCAGTGGTATTCTCAGGTATTTTACGTCTATTTTCTGTCGAATAATCTCTCATTTAGGAAATTTTTTCCTTCTTCTAAATGACACTACTGTGTATTTGCCCGGGTTTATATTCAGGACCTCAGTCGTGCATCAATGACTTTTAGTCTCCAGAAGTATTTGGATGATATCCCCGGGAGTCTATTCAAATTTCCCATAAGCTATGAAGACTAGAACATGGGCATCTCCTTGGTAGTTGATTCTAGCTTCAGATAGTTTTGTGAGGAGTTCATTGTGAGGCTCCAAATTAGTGGTGACAGGCCAGCACCTTGTTGATACCCTCCAGTTGTAAGTTCAAGTATAAACTTTTTATGGAACAAATTTTTATTTCTCAAATTAAATCTTTATTTTTGTAAGAAAATTGCTTCTTAGACCCTTTGCCTTCTTTAATAACCCTTTCCTTCTTTACTAATATTCGTAGTCTTGGAAATGGGGAAAAAGGAAACTGAAATCTTAGACAAATTAAAAGAATAAAAAGAAAATAAATTGGAAATAAATTGGAAATAACAAGAGTATATTAGTGGTCTTATCATGTACATGCCATAATAGACCAGTAAATTTTTATAAACTAAAGTGGCTAAAAAAACAACAGCAACAACAACAACAAATAGCCAAATAACTGCACAAAAGCCTGTAGAAGGAATAAGCAGAAGAATGGAATGGAAAATCAAAATAGAAAATGAGACTGAAAAGAAGATAGAAAAGC
Source organism: Sarcophaga rosellei (assembly GCA_930367235.1). Taxonomy (NCBI): domain Eukaryota; kingdom Metazoa; phylum Arthropoda; class Insecta; order Diptera; family Sarcophagidae; genus Sarcophaga; species Sarcophaga rosellei. Next base: position 72,411,190 of record OV884021.1, on the reverse strand, counting down.
AAAACTTAATAAAACAACACTTGAAAACTAATTAAAGCTTAATAACAAAACAAAAACAACGACAGCTTGTGAAAAAACAAGATGGCTAAAAAGTTTTTCAAGCTGTAAATAGTCCTCCCGTTTTTTCTATTTTTCATTGGCAATAATAACAGTTCAAAAAACAAACAAAAAAAACCCCGGTAGACTCTTTAAAATGAAAGAAAAACTCCATAAAACTTAAAAAGGATATACGGTCTGGTCTGTTTTAAAAATGTTTGTAACGATAAAGGAAAATGAAAGAAAACATACACACATAACACAGAAAATTAAAGAAAAAGTTAAGAATTGAAAGAATTTTTTGCCATGTCTAAACGTCTTTTAACTGTAAAAGTCCTTCTCATTTTTTTTATTTGTTTCAAGAGTAATTTTCTTCCACTTCCTTTTCAGTTTTTCCGTATTGGATTTTTTCTTTACTTTACTTTTCTTTTCTTTTCCTTTTTTGCTTAAAAATAATGAAAAAATAACAAATCAATGAATTATAATAACAAAGACTTTCCATGCTTTGGCCTTATCCTTCTCCAACTACATGGTGTATGCATATGTGGGGGTGTGAGTGATTCCGGGATCCCTTTACAATAACAAACAAAACAAAAAAACTGAAGCAGGATATAAAACAAACCCTTGTCATTGTCGTTACTTAAAATATCAATAGTTTAGCTAAAGTGGCAAAAAATTGTTAAAATAACACAAACGGCAGAGAGAGTAAGAGAGAGAGAAAGAAAACCAATAAACGCCGTCTAAAGGTAACAATGGAACAATGTTTGCCTTGTTTGTAAGGCAGGCTGCATGGTTTGGTAAAGGTGGTTTGAATGCAAACACAAACATGCTTTCACACTTGTTGTCTTGAATGGCATTGAAAGAAAAGTGGTGGTGGCATAACAATACAATAACAGAGACGTATTTATAAATCCGCTTAAAATGAAATTATTTTGTTAAAAGATTTGTCTTTTCGATTCTTTGTATTTCTATACGTTTTTTTCTGCTTTTGTTTATCCTTTTTAAGGCATTGTTTTTTTTCAACCATCTTGTTCTATATTTAACACTTCAGACGCTTTATTTTCTATACGATTGAAGGCAAGAATAAAAGGATTTAAGTAACAAAATCAAAAGGCCTTATGTAAAGTGCACAGTTGTTCTGTGCATAAAAAGTAATATTTTGTTAAGATTTCTTAACAAAAGTATCTGCAATGTGGCCTTTAAAAACCATATTTCAACAGTTTCTAAATGTTTTCCATTTAAATTACTTTAATTTTAAGCAATTTGCACCATTTTTGGTAATTTTAAAATTTCTTCCGAAAAAAGGATATATGAACAACTTTGCCAGGATAACAGCTAAAAAGAAAATTTTAATACAATTTTTTTAATTTTACAAGACAACGAGTTGTAAGCTAAAAACATTACAAAATTCAAAATTTTTGAATAAAAAAGAAATTAAATTTTAAATTTTTTAAAATTCTCAACAAATTTTTTTTTTAACTTCTCTACCAGTGGAAGAATATTATCCAGCAGATTAAAGAGTTTCCATGATTATCAAGTATATTTTGCTTGTTTATGGAATTTGCTAATTTTTTGAGTATTACGGAGTGGTATTGGTCGTCATAATCGATATACTGTGCAAGGAATTTTAAGAATTATAAAGAATTTTGAAGAAATTGGAACCGTAATGGATGTATTCAGGCCTGTGCATCATAGTATTTCTCTTAGAGAAAGTGTGGCGGAAATTCTGAATTTTTTGCTTCCACAGTTTTCAGACTTAACTTTAAAGACATTGTGGCATATTTTGGATTTCTATATAAAGTGCATCTATATAAATCCAATTTCTCTGGTAGAAAACTACCTTTTTCAACGTACTACGTACTATCAATCAATATTACAGTATACATTGTTATAAATTTGTAGGGTATTTCCCCATTCTCTATTGCCTACAAGGCATTCAAATCCTTTATTATAATTTTTATTTCCTTGTGTTTATCCGAAAATTCCTTTTTCCTTACATTGTTGTCTTACAAATTTAATACTTATTGTCGCCTGTTCTAACTTTTGTCTTTTTGAATTGTTTGTGTTTTTGTTACTTTCCTTTCTCCGTATATATTCCCATTCACTCTCATCTGTTTGTGTTGCTGTTTAAGCTTGAACGCGGCTTAAATATCAGAAAACAATTTTGAAAGGATAACATTTTTTTGGGAGCAGCATTGAAGAAAAAGGAACAAAATCAAAACAAAATGAAAAATAACTTTTCTTTGAAGTATTAGCAACAACAATAACAACATTAACAACAAGTAAAAACAGATAGAAAGAAAGAAAAAATAAAAGAAAGATAAAAATTTGTTAAACAACAAAAGTTTTTTTGATTCCAATTTTCTCATTTGTAATACTTCCACAGAAATTTTTTTGTTAAAGGCAAGCAGACATGATGATGATGATGAGGATGATGATGGCAAATATGTTAAGCATTTTGAATGTAGGATGTGTTGAAAGTAATAAGTAATATGGGCTCTTTAAATTCAAATCAAAAAGGAAGTAAAAAATAAAGAGATTCAAACAGAAATTAATTATCCTAATAAAAGATTGGTAAAATACATAAGTAGGGTAGGTTTTGAGTCTAAAAGAAAAAATTATGAAATTGAATTAAAAGTTATCTCCATATAGGCTAAAACAGTCTAATTTTAGAAGATTAGAAAAGGATTCATTAGCAAATTTTAAGGCATTATGATTAAGGAAATAATTTTTTTGGAAATTATTTTCTGTGTATTGCTGTGGTGTAAGCACTTATTTTTAAGGAAAAGCCTTTAAAAATGAAAGTTTAAAATCTTCAATGTCTTTAGAAATGTGTAAAACTGTCTTTCGAAATAGAATTTCGATGCGTCATCACACGTAATCAAGAGCATTTCGTGAGACCCACAACATGTTTATGAAAATGCTTTCATATATGCCCTTAGGCAGGTTATTAGTGGTAGGTAGTAGAGAAGGCTGTCTATCCAAGGAAGTTGAAGAAACACACTTAGGGCCGAAAATTCATCTCAGAGTTCTATGGTTATGCCACGTGGGCCAAGTCATCCGCTCTATAGTCACGGGGAATGTCACTGTATTCTGTCACCCATATGATGTAATGATATTTCGTTCTACCAAGCCATTCAAAAATCCGCAAAAGCTGTATCACATTGAAATTTAGTGCATATAAGCCACTAAGAACAATCGTTTCAATTTTATTTCACTTGGAATCACTTAGAGGCATTAAGAATAGGGTGCTCAGGATTCTCTTACTGCTGGACAGCGATAGATGGCGTGAACATTGTCTGACCTGTAAAAATCTATCACATAAGAATAGCATCCAAAAAATAAATATCTAGGATAGGGAGGAAAATACAAACTAAGCTTTTTCATTCAATTTGGATTTAAATTCTTCCACTTTAGTAAAGCAATCGTAATTCTTCTAGCCTGGAAATGTTGTGTTGTGAATTCCTTTCTAATTTTTAGATCATCAGCCAGGGGACTTCATAGGTGATTTCTTAACTTAGTACCCATTTCAGGGTGTATCCCTATATCTGGGGGATAAAAACCTTTGAAAAATCTGCAGAAATAGCAGCCTATCCCGTATTTATGGCAGTTTGTACCCAGTACATCAGTGTATCCTTAGGAAATATTCTGGTATTAAGGAACCGTTTCATCGCTATGATATAAGGCTCCATACAAGTGCAATTTCCCTGGCAATTTCATTTTGGGGGCATATTTCTAAAGAATATGGAGGCGAAAGAGTGTCTAAGCACTCACTGATTAATAGAGTAGATAACTGTGGCCCGAAACAACGAAAGGGTCTACACTTTGCATATGCCATGTAAAATTCTGTTGGGGATGGACATCAAATTAAAGGCAAAATAATTACGTCCAAAAGCTCTGTAAAATATCTAGGCCTAGAAAAAATTTTAATACGCAGTTACCTAAACGCATAGGAGCAATTTAGCAAATTAATAGCAAATACCGTGGGTCAGGCAATGCCGTCACCTATTGGGAGAACGATTTAGAAGTCAACAAATCAGTAAGATTACCCACCACTACACCAATTACGTAGTAGGCGTTGTTTCTAGGCAAAGATAGATGGCAGCTCCATTATCCTAGGACTTGCTACAGCTGGAACAACAAAATAGAGGCAGAAATGCCTTGTGGAAGCCATATGCTCCAAAGAGTAATACTGGAAAAAAACGTGAGCATACTGCTGATAATAAAATATAACATACCATGGAACCTAAGGAACGTTGAATGTTAAAATGCGAGCCTACTAACTTAAAACTGTGCATTACTTAAAATTTTTGCACTGTTCCATATGGTTCCTGTAGACCTATCGACAGAGAGCCAAATTAGCTGTCATTCTTGTAAATAGTTATATCACTGAAGAACCCAAAAGGAGAAGACAAGGAGAATTTTCTATGAGTGCAACGATTTTATTTGATTTCATTACTTGAATGCCAATTATTGCTGCCATTGCTAACGATTGCCGTGTAATATTTACCAAGAAGTTGAATATCCTATTAAAACAATTTCAGTTCATAAAATATTTCGGTTTTATTTATAGAATCTGACAAATGAACATAAAAAAACTTTGTTATAATTCCAAGAAATAAGAATTATTTTAAACACAATTTTTTTTTTTCGCCAAAAAATATTCAAAATTAGCAAACATCCTTCAAAATGTCAAATTTTTAAACCAAAAATTTCGTTCTTTTCATAAAAATTTTGTTGATTTTTAATTATTATAAAGAAAACCGAAAATACAAACAACATTTCATGTCATCTCTACCCAGTTGATGTCCTTTTATGCTTATGTTGTATGCAAAACAAAAAAAAAAATTTTATTCATGCCATTATTTAGCCGCCAGTAAAAAAGCAGATTATTTCATAGAAATTTCAACGATTTCTTAGAAATTTCCTTTACTACCAAACAAATATTACCAAAAAAAAATCCTTACAAAAGAAACTTTTAAAAAGTTCCTTGTAAAACGTTCAAATAGGGCCAACACTCGCATTTAAACAGAAGGCACACAAAACGAAAAAAATTCTGACAAATCAAATAAAATTTAAGAAAAAAAGAATTGAGTTTCTGTAGAAAAATGAAAATTGCAAGGAAAAACTACAAGACAGTCTATTAAAACTTTTGCCTGATTGGAGAATTGACAATAGAGAGCATAATAAGGACAAAACCAGTACGGCTGGTGCACAAACTGGGTATAAAGAAACTTTCCGAAGATAAATATCTTAAAGCTGGTAATATTCTAGTCTAGACTTGCGTTAAACCAAAACTCAATGGGAGTTTTCACCATTGCTTTATTGTTATTATTATTGCTGGCCAAATAAATAGAAATTAGAGTAACCTAAGAAACTAAGAAAGTTAAATATTACTTTAAAAGAAAGGTAATAAAACAAAACAAAAGGAAAAGAAAACATAAATCAATACCAAGCATTACTTCGTAAATCTCTTTATGAAGCTTGATTTATATAAATATTCTTAAATTAATTTCCTTAACAATCACTGTAAGTATTCCATCATTAAGTATCAAATTTCAATTAAAATCGCTGGGGGTAATTTTCATTTTCCACTATAAAACTAAAACGTTGCTAAAAAAAACTTTAATTTAAGATGAAAATATACTAAAAGGAACATGAAAATTTAAGCAGCATTAATTAAACATATTTTCCTTAATTTTCTTACATTTTAGGCGAACAAAAAATTAAATTTTTAAAAATCTCAAAAAAGGATATATGGGCTGCATTGAATGTATGATAGCTAAACCTAAACTGTTTTTAAAATATTATTTCTTATATAAAACTACAAATTGTGTAATAAAAGTTTTATGAAAATAGTTAATATTTTCTAATAAAAAATCAAGATAAAAATATTTTTTTTTAAACCTTTTCAGCAAAAAGGCTTTAAGCAGGAAATTTATAACCCAGAATATTACTCGCTTCATTACAGCTATTATCGCAGATGCAGAACTCTCAGTATATTCCAACATTATTAATTTATATTGCCGGAGTAAAAAAAGGATATCAATTCAATTTTATATTCTCGAGCTGAATAATATCTTGACCTTTACAGGGAGAAGGTCGATTACGTAGAAGTATTGAGTCTTATATAAGATCTCCAACACGCAACTGGAAGACCTTAAAAATTTGCCTTGCTTTGTAGAATTTAAGACAAATATTAAGGCAACCAAACCACCACTGCTATAAGCCAACTAGTTGTCAGAAAATGTGAATTTAGAAACCTTTCTCGTTTTATGCTAAAAACAGAGCACTAACCATCAGTTAAAAGGCAGTCTCCTCTACCTCTTCAAATCCATAGCTCTTGCATAAATCATTAATGGGGACATGCCTACCAAACGGACAGTGGCCCGTAAGGGTGCTATGGATGGTCATGCCATTTAAGAAGGACATAAGTGAGTCAGGGCTCTTTTTGACAGATATGAGTCCAGCATAATCTGACAATATTGCACGTCCCATCTTGCTGCCAACGAGATTGAACCTTCCCGGAACAGAAATTGCCAGCTCCGCATTAGTACTGGCTAGCTCATCAGCAATGCAATTTCCAACGAAATCTCTATGTCGTGGAAATCCTTTGCATTCATGCACAAGAACGGATATTGAGACTATGTTCGTTAGGAACTTATTTGCAGTTTGTCTATCCGAGTAAATTAAGACATTTTCGGGGAAAATCCCGCCACTTAAAAAGCCAGTTTATTATTTTAATTTTAAAGTTAAAACTTTGTATTAAGAAAGGATATTTTGATACTATTGTTACTATTTAAGTTAAAGTAATGAACTTAACAGCTGTCTCACAGCAAAAGTGTTAAAATTTCAACTCTTTTGGAGCATAAGCTATTACGTGTCATAAGAGACCTAATAATATAGACATTGTAATGAAAAAGTTTCTCTAGAAGTTACCAAATTAAAAATATAAAGATTCCTGTATTTCAATATGATAAGTATAAATATATAAATTGTTTTGCTATTATTGCTATAATGCCACTGAAGTTGTTTCTTAATAAACAATTTTTTCAACGATTTTCTATTTGTAATTTTTTCTTATTTTTTCATTTAAATTCTTTGGAATTGCTCTTTTTAAAGTATAAAACTGAAAAAATAGGATATTTATTATTATAATGAAGGAAGATTACGTATTTGTATTATAAATATTGATTTAATTCGAGTTAATAAAACAATTTTCTGAAAAACAGTTAATAGCCAGTAAAACATGCATATTTATTGGAAGTTATTTAATTAAAAAATATAAAATATTTTAATTGAAAACATATACATACAAATATTTTAATGGGATTTATTAAAATATTTTAAAATAATTAATTTGTTTATATTGTACTGAATACAGTAGATAAAGGCAAACCCCTACAAACCACGTCTCTTTCAATGAAGGAAAAATCTACATAGACGAAATTAGTTATCATGTTAAAGCGATGTAAACGTCATTGATGTTATTAAATGAATACATTTCTAACCACAATTATAAATTTTATATAGTACATCGTATCTAATAAATATAATTCAGTATACAAAACTATGTTAAGGTGGAAAAATTTTTAAGAAAAAATTGTGTTTCAAAAAAAGGATATATGAACAACTTTAAAAGTATTACAGCTAGGCAGTTAGTTTTGGTTTTGCTTTATTTGCAACACTAACCTACAAGTTGTAGTATAATTTAAATTGAAAAGTCTTTTAAATTGCTGAAGTAACTTTCAAATATGTAAAGGAAAAACATTTTTTTATTAAAAAATTTATAAACATAATTTAGAACCTTTGCAATTTTAATTAATTTATATAGTTTTCATTTAAATACATAAATGCCTTTTTGCTTGTTACACTGTTAATTGTATAATGATTAAAATTCGTTTTTCAAAACAAGGATATGAGGAAAAGGTTTGCAAAATAAAAAATTTAAATAATTTTAAAAAGAATTTTAAAATATTCCACACATTCCATATACAATGTATATTAGACTTTGAATTATTGTATAAAGTTCTTGTTGCATATTTATGTTAAAAAGGGATAAATGGTCAGAATTTAAAAAATAAAATTACAAGAAACAAAGCGTGTTGCTGATGATAGAAAACTACACGATATGAAAAGGAAAATTATGAAAAATTTATTCGTATTAAAAATCTTAAATAATTTATCAATTTACAACAAGTTTCAAATTTATTTAATAAAAAAAAATTCTTGCTAAAAAGTAATGTTTCAAAAAAACAAAGGATGATAAATGGCCATGTTGTTGAAAGCAAGTGATACAAGAACCTTTTTGCACATAATTCAGTTCTACACAGGAAACTACATATATGTTTTTCAAAGGAAATTTTTCGAAAAATCCTTTCAATAAAATATATTGTTTTTCACCTTAAAAATCTTAAATTAATTAATTGCCATCATTTCCACTCACTAAATATCTAAAGCTCGTTAGGCGATTGAATATTTTATGAAATTCTTGCTAAATAAATTTCATTCCAGAAAAAGGATATATGGACAGGTATGAGAAAAATAGGAAAAAAGAATTTTTGTTCAAAGCATTCAATTGTGCACAAAAAACCACAAGTTGTAGTAATAAAAAAATTTCAAAAAGTCCTTCTTAAAAATATTTCTAAGGACATAAAAATTTAAAATGTTTATGAAATTATTGCGTAAAAAATTTTATGTTTTTTAAACTTATTTTAGGCACTAACAAATTTATTTGTTTTCATATACAATGTAATTTAACTTACCTTTATGATGTCTTATGTGATGCTGGCTAATGCCACCCATGCAGCAGGGTTGTTCATAATATAAATTCCAAGTGTTTTCATAATCAGAATAGGCATAATCCACAAAATTAAGCAGCAGCAGTAAGACTTGTAATGCCACCATAATAGCAGTGGCTATTTTGCACTGAAATAATTTTTTTGAGCCCATTTTTATTTTGTATTTTTTTGTATTAAAAAACTTTAACGATAACAAAATAAAATAAAAAAAATTAAATTTTCTTTTTTTACACAAACTTCACACTTTTAAAGCACGCATATATTGCTTGCAGATGATTAAGCATTTATTTTAGAAAAATAATTTTTTTTTCAACACAATTGAGCACAAATTTTAATTTATTTTTCTTTTGATTTTTTTTTATAGGGAATTTGAGCTTTTAAAACATTTTTCCTTTTACTTTTTTTTATTTTAAAAATTTTTTCTTTTATTTTGAAATAAAGTTTTATTAGATCTTCTAAACTTTGTTTGTTTTATTTTTATTTATATAAAGTTTTCGTATTTATTTAACCTTTTTTTTCTAAGTGGATTTGCTTATTTGTTTTAAAGGTATTTCTCTGTGTGTTTAAAGAATTTCCGTAAATTCTTGTGTTTATTTTTGATGTTTTTTTTTAATTTTTAAAAAATTTCCGTAAAATTTTATTCTAGCAACGTTAGTGTTATCCTTACTACAAACCGTAACGAACTGATTTCTAAAAACACGACATCTCTAGTTAAATAAACTTCAAATATTTTTTCAAAATATCAACGATTACACACGAATAGCAAGAGAACATTATACCGTTATTTATAAACACCAAAAAACATTCTTATTGCCACCACCACTACTGCTGTGAACTGAACTAAGAGAGCTTGAGAGTAATTCTAGCAGTTTTTACTCTCACAACATTACGGCATTTTGTTGCCTTAACAAGACAGGTGTTTTCTATTGTACTGGAGAGAGCCCGTTGAACTGCTGTAAAGAAATAGAAAGCAAAACAAAACATGAGAGCAAGTTAATATTGTTTGTTGTTATAGTTAAATTGCGCTTGCTTAAATTATAAACAGAGTGTAAAATATTATACACACTCTCTCTCTCTCTCTCTCTAGCTCCTTTTAAGGGTGAGAGAATATTTCCCTTTTTAGAGAATATCCCTTTTATGGTTTATGTTTTCAATTTTGCAAATTTCTTTAATTTCTAGTTAATGGTTGTAGTGAACTTGTAATTTCAAATACTGTTGTTGTTTCGCATATTTTTTTCTTCTGTACTCTGCTATACACAGTTATACACATCCTGTGTGTATAGGAGTTGAGCTCAACGCAAGAGTAACAATAACAGAAAGCAGACAAAAACAAAAAAAGGAACAAAAAAAGGAAAATACGTTACCAAAACGACAATTGTAAAATAGTTATAAAAACTATGCATGTGTGTGTGTATGTGTGTACAAAAACGAATACAATATTATAGAGAGAGAGAGTAGGGTTAGAATGTGTGTACTCAAAGTTATTGTTGTTGTTGTTTTTGTTGTTCTGTTTTAAATAAAAATAAATTTCAAGGGTAATACCGGCTCCTATGCAGTTCGGTAATAACAAAATGATGCTGCTGCTGTTGTCTGTTTTATCCGGCTCTTTGTCCGCCTTTTGCAAAACTTACAAGCATACACACATATGTATACATTAATTTCAATGTAAGTTTGTGTTTGTGTTTGTTTTTTTTCATAAACATGTGCATTTAAAACATGAGTTACTGTGCTGGTGTTGTTTATAAATCTAAAAAATGGAGTTTGCATCCTTTTTTTCCATGTTTCTTTTAACTCGCACATACACACACCTTTATATACTTATTATTTAATCTTTTAAACACTGTGTTCTAACGTTTATTTTGTTTTGTTTTTTCTGTGTTTTTGCCTTGTAAAATTATTATTTATGCATGTGCGTGTAATTGCAAAATGAACTTCATATTCCCCAACACATTGTTATTTTCCGTTTCCTTTTCAATCCTTCTTTTCATTCTGTTTTTTTTAACAGCAACAATGTTGCAAGTTGCAACAGACACTTGTGATGGACGGATTTAAAATTGTTATTGTTGTTGTTAACAAATAATATTGTCTAGTAATGTGTCTAGAATGGAATTTTTTTCTCTGAAGTTTATTTGTTTAGCTTTCGTTGAAGTTGGCAAAAGTTTTAACACTGGAATTTGCTTGCAGGAATGCATTTTATTTTGTTGGTGTTTATTTTATGCAATTTGTTGGCATCTAATTTAGAAAAATACTGTTCGTTTTACAACTGTTGCCAGAAGACAGTTAATAGGGGTCATATTTTGGGTAGAAAAGCTTGTCTTGCAAAATGGCATTCAACATCAGCTGTCGCTGTAAAGCACAAAGTAATTAAGCGAGACTAGATATTCTAAAGAAATTAAACTTTGATACGCTATGATCAAAGCCACAATCAGTTGTTTATCATTTTAAGTTTATACATTTAAGAAACCAATATTTTGACACTAGCCTTATAGCATATGAATGAATCAAATGTAGTAAAATTGTGGGTAAAATTTCTGAAGTTATAAAATTTTCTGGAACATATCATAAGTTTAGAAATTGATACAAAGCTATAGACCATTTGATATCAAACAATATTTTAAAGCTATATGAACTAACACTGGAAAATGTAATCATCAGCATATTCAAGTAGCAAAAAACTCAAATAAATGAACACCTTTCTGAAGAGAATAATTTCGTTCTAGGAAAGGTGGATCACCAGCGACCATAACGTAGGAAAAAGATCATGGATGAAGCTGGATTTGCAACTAGAAAGGAAATGTTATATTTCCACGACCAACAACTGCCTTTGATCTCTGAGATTGATGCAAGTAATGTAATGAAAGTGAAGTTGCCATAGTCTAGTAGATAGTGTGTTAGCTTCTTAGATGTCAGACGACGGTTCAAACCCCATGTCAGACATTAAAGCGAAAAAATTAAAAAATATTTTTTCGGCTACTTATTGCTTAGAAGTCATTATTGTAGACCCCAGTGCAGTATTAACCTCATGGCTATCAGGAAGTATGATAATATCACTCACAGATATAACATAATTGGCCATTACAACCCTTCAGTCAAGATTACGGCCTAGCTTCTCACACCACTGATGTTGTGTGCTTTAGTTTTATACACGAGTGGCGGTACAGATTTTGAGAAACTTTTTCATGGCAGGTTTATTTAATCTCAAGATTTGTGCTAGAAATCTACTGAGAGGAATTCGCCGAAGAAATTTTTTTTTCATATTTCTTTTGATGTCTGACCTGCGATACGAACCCGGGCTTTACGTCTAATAAGAGAACACATTACCTACTAGACTACGGCGACGACTATATATATTGTCATCATGATAGATGATATTGTCATCATAATAATCATCATCAAAGTGCATTAATCCATCACTTATATTAGACAGATGCTGCAGGAGGGGGTTATACGCGCCGACTCCTAAAATATGCCTCCACATACAGGTTCATTAGATCTCGAACCATCCATAAATAAAATAAATCAAACTATAAGTATGCAATGAAAGTAGCCAGAATTGATCAATAAAGAAAAGGATCCAAAATGGAGCAAACTTGGCATGGCAGTGTTTATTCATCCACCATAGAGGATCTTACGTCTTCAGATCATTATTTCATTCGATCAATAACCTGTTACTGCTATTAATCTAAAGTCCGTAGAGGAATATAAAGCAAAACTGAATCTGTTTTTCACAGTAGTATAGTAGGCATGAGGCCACAGTTCAAACCCCAGGTCAGACATCTTCAGGAAAAAGTAAAATATGAAAAAAATATTTATTCAGTGACTTCCTCTCAGCACTCTTTTGGCACAAAAAATCAGAGATTACATAAAATTGCCGTGAAAAGCTTCTCAAAAATCTGTCGTTTAAACTGAACACACACAACGAAAGTGGTGTGAGAAACTAGGTTGTAATGACCAATTATTTAGGTATGTATGTGTTCCCACGTGTCCAACAGAGTCTGGAGATATTGCACGTACCTTCCTGCTGTCAACGAGATTGAGCCTCCCGGTAAAACGAGTGCACAATATGCAAAGTAACTGAGGAAATCGGAATATCTATGCCCTGTAACATGTCGTTGATTGCCAGCTATGTGCCGGCCCTGGCCAGTTCATCAGAAATGCAATTTCCAACGGATCTGATATAAAAGCTGCCTTTGAATGATACAAAATTTCTCTAAGAAAAGCTGGGCATTCATGGGTAAGGACGAAAGTTGGAACTACGTTCTTTAGGGACTTAATAGCAGAAGGGCTATCTCTCGATACTCAAATACTCTGTGTATTATTTTCGTAATCCTGACTGAAGGGCTGGATTGACTAATTATGTATATATGTATGTAATTCTACAAAGAAAACAAATTCAATATGGATGTAGTAAATCAGACATAGTCGTAGGAGAATGTGAGGTTGTTGCCATAGAACAATACGAAGATCAATGGCATTTATGTACTCAATAGAGAACCAATCTGAAGTACTGTGAAATCAGTATTGGTGTGAATGAAATACCAATAATGGCAGTAACACGATTTCTAGTGGAAAAGTCTCAATTGACACAATCCGAGTGACAGCTCAGCGTGTTTGTAAAAATGGATTTTTTCCTTACTTACACCAGCAAAAAATTATGACTTTGAAGGACAAATTTTTCAAATACAGTTAAATATTAAAAAAAAAAAAAAAATTTAAAACAATCCACATTTCCAGCCATAAAAATATGAAATATAGGCAACATGTAATTTCACTTTCTTATTAAAAAAAATATACTTTTATTTTTAAGCATATCCTTAAGCATTTCTTCGAAGTACCTTGAAGTACCTTGAAATTCTTTTAAATTTATTAAGGTTTTCATTTATTTTTTTCGACATAATATGATAGTTTCATGGTAATATTTTTCATTTTTTATGGCATTTGAAACCCACTTAATAACTTTGGATTTCAGTTTTTTTCTTCTTCTTCTTTTACGGAACCTTAAAACAAATTTGATACTTTTTCTTTACTTTCCCTTTATTTCCATCCTGTCTGGCCTTTATTTAAATCCCTTATTTATTTTACGTTACATAAAATAACTTTAAAAACATACTTTCTATTCAAAACTATGTTTTTTACATTAAGTTTTCCAAGAAAAATTCTTTTTTTTTCTTTCTTTTCAAAAAGTATTGAAAAGGAAAACTACTCCAGGAAAAAAAGAGAATCCTTAAATTTCTAAGGTGACCACAATGTTGTTATGTGTTTACTTTTGTATGCGTGTGTGTTGGTTTATGTGCATAAGTCTAATGGATTTTGTCTGCATAAGTATCGTGGTATGTTTTGAAAATTTATATTTTTTTGTAAGGAAGGGAACGAGTATGAGATTTGGTTAGAAAATATCCCAGTAAAGATTGGCGAAAGTGGAAACTAAAAATAAAAGGAAAACGTACGAGTATTCAGGTGTACAGGACATATCTATAGACATATATTATCCGTTGATGTGAGCAGCTTTTTGATGATTTGGTTTTAATTAGGAGGTAGCGCTCTCTGACTATCCTGTGATGTTTGATGGCCTTCGAGGGAAAAATGGATTATGGAGCATCAACAACGAAAGCAGTTTCACGAACTTTATCAATAAAATTAAGTATCTCGAGCTTCGTTGTTCCTTCTGTGCAACCAAATTTTTATAATATTTTTGACCTTTGTATTTGAAAAAAATTTCTAATAAATCCCAACGTTGCTCAAGCGTAAACCGATTTATTAGGTTCAGTGGAGATAATATACAGAATTTTGTAACAGAATAGAATGACATAAATATTGTCTGATTCTAAATAACCGAGATGGTTAATATTTAAATCTATAGATGGCCCACCCAATAATTTTAGAAATTTTACAATCATAATAAACATAATTATCGAGGATGTAATCAAGCATTCTAAACACTTCACCATGCCCTCTTCAAGATGAAACAGGCTTAAGTGAATTGCAACTTCACGTATTAATCTGTCCTTACTTACGTAATATGTCACAACAAACCGTTAATCAGGATTACAACCTAGTACCCTAATTTTTTATATATGAGTGGCATGACCTACAATGTGAATTCAACAACAAACGACCAATTTATGAAAAACTTTTCGTGGCAATTTTCTACTACTACTACTACTACTACTATACTCCTTTGCTAGGAAACTACCGCAGGGAAGTCGCAATTTGTCTTTCGTTTTGTTATGGGTTCGCGTCTAAAAAGCTAACTGGTTTATAAACTAGTTTCTCACTGCGACTCCATATAAGGGATCCATGGGATTAGGTAGGTAGGTAGCTGGAGGTGGCTGCCCATCCAAGAAAGTTGGATGGATACACTTAGGCCGCATTGGGCCCATTGTGTTACCACGTCCATGGGATTAAGGTACTATGGAAAATATGTCTGTACAATGCTGCACTAAGTGTTAAGGCTAATTCCTAATCCACTGCACTTCTTGGACAGAGAAGTTGTAACAAATTATTTGCAGAGAGGATTGCCAATCTCCCAGGCTGTAGTCCACAATTTTTCGGGACTAGAAATCTAAAATACCACCACGGACTTGTAAAAACAAGTAAATGGTTGGCTTGCATTAAAGATATATGGCTCAAGTGCCTTTCTTTTTTCTTGTATTCTTGCCTGATCCTCATCAACCGTTATAATAGGGTCCATGGCACATGCAGCACATCAGGAGCTTAGGTTAGGTTTGAGGATGTATACTTGCCATTTTGACATGTAGAATACCTAGAGATCAAAATGACCAATTGTAAATTCATTGTAGAAGAGAGAGAGAAAGGATTGTAAAGAATATAGGGAAACTGGAAAAGGAGAAGAGGTGATAAATGGAGGATTATAACATCAGGAGGTTATTGTGTATCGATAGACGTGGCGTCCTCATATGTGTCAATCAGATGAACAGGTTATTCAAGACACACAATGACAAATGGTTAAGAGAGACGTAGTATTTACGAAAAAGCTGTCTCACGACATTACTTGGTGCTTATGCTGAGGAGCAACGTGAGCCAAACAATCCTCCAATCGCTCATTTGATCATTTTATAAGCTTTCTGTACTATACTATACTCTTTAACTTAATCTTACTGACTTTCTTACTCAATTAGTCAAAAGAAACACTTAGTCAGGATTACAACCTAGTTTCTCACAACACACATGTTGTGTGTGTTAATTTTATATATGAGCGGCAGGACATACAGTTTAAAGTCGACTCTGAAAGACAGGTTTTTGAGAAACCTTTTACTCCTTGGAAGAAATACATAATTTTTGCAAATTTCGTTTTATTCGAGATGCCTGAGCCAAGGTTTCAACCACATTATCGCGTCTAATAAGCCCTTACACTTCTAACTGGACTCCAGACTTTTAGTCTAACTTAATCCAGTTTTATATGATGAGTTGTGCTACGAGAGCCTACACTTTTCTTTTCATTTCTTTACAATTTGTTGGATTATTTGGGGATTTCTTTAATTTGAATATTTTTTAATTTATTTTTATTATTTGCTTTGGACACACATGTGCTTTGTATTTATTTGTTAGTTTTCTTAATTTCTTGTTATATGTTGAAAGTAGCTGGTAATATCAAGAATAATTTCCACTCTTTTTTGTGTCTTTGTTTCTTTGCTTTTTTATTACCCTGTGAGTATTTTTATATTGTTTTGTGGTCAACCACAAAAATAGAAACAAAGAAAAAGGAATACATTGAGGAATAATTATTTTTCTTTTAAATAGTTTTAAAAGAATTTTCAATTTTTTGTTTTTTAAATTGAAAGTAAATTTTTTCCTGTATTCATATTGACAAGGCAACAAACTACTGCTAGCTACTCTCAGGCCGTTTCATATACAATGCCAATGAAAGTATGCAGCCATAGAGGAGTAGTTAAGGATAAGAAGAAAAAATAAACAGAAAAAATTAAAATGAATTGTAGAAAAATTTTGTTTAAATAGAAACTAAAATAAATAAATTTAAATACACAAAACATTTTCAAAATTAATAGAATTTTAAATATTTGTTTTATTTAAAAATGAAAATAAATAAAAGAAATAAAATACAATACAATGCCATGCCATGCCATTCCATTCACTACAATACAATGCCTTCTATGTTATAAGAATATAGAGAATGTGTTTCTTTTAAAACGAAAGAATTAAAGAATTTCTATTTATTTTGTTTGAGATTAAAGTTTTGTTTTTATTTAAAATTAAAACACACATACGTGCATGCTTACATACAGCCTTTGAACCAGAAATATTTAAACAATTTTTATTATTTTTGAAAATTAAATATAATTTTGAAAAAGAGTATTAAAAAATGTCTTTTTTTTTTGGTTTTTGGAAAATGAAGGAATTTTGGCCTTACTACGTCAGAGAGGAACTTTACATTTATTTAATTAAATTTGGTAAATTCTAGAATCAATTCTAGAACTGTTGATGTTTATTTTACCCAATTTGGTAACTTCTAGAACAACTTCTAGAACCGTTGATGTCCATTTGACCTAACTTGGTGACTTCTAGAATCAATTCTAGAACTATTGGTGTCCCTTTGACCCAATTTGGTAACTCCTAGAACCTATTCTAGAACTGTTAATGACCATTTGATATAATGTGGTAACTTCTAGAACCAATTCTAGAACTGTTGATGTCCATTTGATATAATTTGATAGGTTCCACAACTAATTCTAGAACTGGACTGTAGAAGTCCATTTGACTTAATTTGGTAGCTTCAAGAAACAATTCTAGAACTGTTGGTGTCCATTTGACGTAAAAAATAAAGGAATTTTTATCTTATTACGTAAGAGAGAAACTTTGCTTTCATTTGATTAAATTTGGTAACTTCTAGAATCAATTCTGGAACTGTTGATGTCGATTTGACCTAACTTGGTGACTTCTAGAATCAGTTCTAGAACTATTAGTGTCCCTGTGACCCAATTTGATAGCTCCTAGAACCTATTCTAGAACTGTTAATGACCATTTGATATAATGTGGTAACTTCTAGAACCAATTCTAGAACTGTTGATGTCCATTTGACTTAATTTGATAGGTTCTAAAACTAATTCTAGAACTGGACTGTAGAAGTCCATTTGACCTAATTTGGTAACTTCTAGAAACAGTTCTAGGGCTGTTGGTGTCCATTTGACGTAAAAAATAAAGGAATTTTTGTCTTATTACGTGAGAGAGGAATTTTGTTTTCATTTGATTAAATTTGGTAACTTCTAGAAGCAATTCTAGAGCTGTTGATGTCCATTTGACCTAACTTGGTGACTTCTAGAATCAATTCTAGAACTATTGGTGTCCCTTTACCCAATTTGGTAACTCCTAAAACCTATTATAGAACTGTTAATGACCATTTAATATAATGTGGTAACTTCTAGAACCAATTCTAGAACTGTTGATGTCCATTTGACTTAATTTGATAGGTTCTAGAACTAATTCTAGAACTGGTCTGTAGAAGTCCATTTGACCTAATTTGGTAACTTCTAGAAACAATTCTTGAACTGTTGGTGTCTATTTGACGTAAAAAATAAAGGAATTTTTGTCTTTTTACGTAAGAGAGGAATTTTGTTTCCATTTGATTAAATTTGGTAACTTCTAGAAGCAATTCTAAAGTTGTTGATGTCCATTTGACCTAAGTTGGTAAATTCTAGAACAACTTATAGAACTGTTGATGTCCATTTGACCTAATTTGGTAACTTCTAGAACAACATCTATAACTGTTGATGTCCATTTGACATAAGTTGGTAACTTCTAGAACCAATTTTAGAATTCTAGCGCTTTTAATGTTCATTTGACATAATGGGGTAAATTCTAAAAACAATTCTAGAACTGTTGATGCCCACTTAACCTAATTTTTTAACTTCTAGAATCAAATCTAGAACTGTTGATGTGCATTTCATGTTAAAATTGACATGTCTTCAAGGGATTGAAACCTTTGGTAGCACAATAATATAATACAACTACAATACCGAATGCCTGTAACACACATCCTCCATGGGGAGCAGAAGTGAGTACATGTTGGTATTCTATACTGACTGCAAATTAGGTCAAACAGTAGAAACAACTTTTTCTCTTATAACTGTTCATTATTAAAAATCAATCTCGTTTATAACATCAACTTGATAAGGCCTGAGAAAAAAAAGTTAAAAATACCGTGCATGGCAAGGGAATGGAAGGGAAACTCTGCCTTCAAATCTATTGAAATAAAATAAAACACCTGTTTTCATTGACAATAACTTATTTAACTAATATATTTATAATATCGTATCTATTCTCCAATACAAGCTACAGATATGGGTACATAGTATTGCCCCCTCCCATTTTTTTAAAACACCACAAAAAGTATTACAATGAATGGACATTCCTTGCTGTATGACACGAAACCCAAAAACATCAAAACATGTTTGGACACTTGTAATCATTTATTATTTATGGAGAATGTTTGTAATTATTGTCCCTTTTTTCAATTTTATGCTGTACTAAGAACGATAAAGTGAATTAATGATCAAACGTTAGGGGAAGCAGACTTAATAAGAGGTATGTTGGAGGTGGGTTAGAGGTGGTTAAGAGGCGGCTTGGAAGTGGTTGAAAAAGTTTAAAGTGGCGGGTGGTTTTATTTGAATTTTAACAAATTTTAAGTGTCTACCGAAGCCAGACAAGGCGCTGTTAATGTTTCTTTCAATCTTAATTAAAACCATGGCGGGACCTATAGTTTAATGTCGGCTCCAAATGATAGATTTGAGGAGCTTTTTATTACAATTTTTATTTATTCTCAGAGTTTTTTTACCAGAAGAATGCTTAGAGATTTTATTGGAGGAGCCGGAGTTAAAGTTAGAACTCATGAACTCTCTCTCTCTCTCTCTTTCAAGTGTTTCAACCTCTATATTCTTTTATTGGGTATTCAAATATATTTTCTTGCTTTAACCCCTTGTATAGCTTCGTTTTAAATTTCATCAAAATTTCCTTATGTTTCCCTTTAAGTCAGTCCACTAGTAGACTGCTTTCGTTTGAAACGTTGAATATATTTTCTTTAATGCAACAATCACATGTTTCTTCAATAACAACAGGTTGAAACGATTGGGCGCTCCCTGTCTAAAGAAAACATTCGTGAATACTAGGTTAGATTATGATGCAGGAGTTGTTCACAATGTGAACCCCATGCATATTTCACTTCTTCTACTTGGTAATCAACCAGTACTCCTGTTTTCAAAATTTGTTAGTGAGACATTTTCGAAGTACCCAATACCTGAAGTCGACCAGAACTAAGCTACGTTGTTTAGTATTTGATAGAGCAGAGCAGTCACAGAGAAGGCATTGTCCTTACTCTTCATTCAAACAACTGCTGCTCGTGTAAAGCTTATAAGCTGAGAATCTCAATCGGTGTTGTTTGCTGGTTGTTGTCCTCACTAGAACAGAGCAGAGCATCTCTTCATGTAAACAACTCCTGTTTGTGAAAAGGCCGTAGGCTGAAACACTCTTCATTTAAAGAACTCCTGCTCGTCAAAAGCCCATCGGCCAAGTTACTCAATCAGTGTTGTTTGCTGGTTGTTGTTCTCACAAGTACAGAGCAATGCATCATGGATATTCTGAAAGTAACAACATATGATCATGACATGATTATTCGCCCGTTGTGAGAAACTATTGGTCGCAACTCAAGTAGTACTTTCAAAGTCTAAAAGTACATTGTAATCTTCTTGGCGCAGTCTTAATCATGGAAGAAATGTGCTCCAAAGTGACCAAATTTAATCTGTCTCATCGCAGAACTGTAACAATGAAAGCGATGTATCAATTCAACCTTTTCCTCATCCATACAACTACTACCATAGCCATAACAAGGAGAAAACTTTTCATCTGTTACGCACCTTTGTGTACGAGGCGTCAAATCAAAATTTTATTTGTAAATTATTTTACTCCCACTGGTCCTACTGAAGTTCATAGTACGTTTTTCATAATTATCCACCAACGATCTAGAATTGTTGCGTACAATTCTCATTGGATGCTAGCTATGCGAGAGTGTTAATTCCATTTGATCCTCTATGTCTCAGCAGCGACTTACAGAAACGTATTTGACAGAGATATGCTAGAGATCTCGTCTGAGAGATGGAACGTAGGGATTTGATAATGCAAGATAGGCAAATTTGAGCGTCTCATGCAGAATGGTAAGGTGCGACCACCAGACTTGAGTGCCATAGGCAATAATTTCATCAAAATGTAGGATTATTACTACCATAGAAACCTGTGAAGTCATTCAATTAAATTGAAAATATTCCATTGAAAATCAGACTTTAAATAACTGTTATACTGTCTATTGTTAAAAATGTAAATCCATTTAATGAAAATCATTATCTTTTGATTGCCTCAATGTCACAGTGACGTACGAAATAAAATGCAAATCAATTGTTTTGCAAAACGATAACCACTACACCCTCTCAGCCTTTCAATTGAAATCCTATGCAAAAGGCAAACTGACGGTCACACATAGAATCACCTGTAGTTACATACATATACATACATATGTATGTGTGTGTATTTGTGTAAATATAAATGGTATTTGAATATACAATATAAATATTTATAAACAACTATTTAATTGCAAAATAATATCAATTTTCAATTAAAATGTTTCGCTCTCTACTCTATATCGTATGCCAAATGGTAAAATATTCATTCGAATGGACAGCTGAACAGCAGTACTCCATTTACATGGACAGACTATTGAACAGTGCGTATGTGTATGTGTGTGTGAGGGTGTGTATTTCAGGGTTTTAATTTAAATTAAATTTTAGACTTTTTGACTACTAAATTTGCATAATTATGCTAAAATCACGGTATTCAATGAAATTAGTTTTGAGAGATAACAAATCAAAGTTTACAGTGGGAGCAAAAACATAGCAGATGGTGATATTGTTTTTCTGAGTTTTTTTTAGTAATTTGGGTAACATTTAAAAAAGTGGGTTTTAGAGGCGGATTTGCAAGGAGTATAGAAAACTTTATTTAAATGGAATCAGTGACAGGTTTTCTATGCTAACATACTTGACTTATTTCATCAGTCATTATAATCCTTCAGCCAGGATTACAACCAAGTTTTCCACATTGCTGCCTTGTCTCTGAATCTTCTTTAACCATAAACCAAGTCCTTCAAATTTCATATGAGTACTCAGAAAGTCCCCGGAGTATAGTAGGTAGTTTGTTGGGCTATTAGATGAGAATCCTTGGTTCAAACCTTAGCTTAGATAATTTGAAAAAAACAAAAGAAAAGATTTCTATCTTCTGGCAAAAACATTGAAAGTAAATAAAATTGCAATGGAAAGTTTCTCAAAAATCTGTCGTTTGGAGTCGACTTTAAACTGTAAACTCCGTCACTCATGCACATATGTATAAAAATTAGCACACACAAGGGTGGTGTAACAAACTAGGTTGTGATCATGACTAAAGGGTTATAATAACCAATTGCGTTAGTATGTAAGAAAGTACTTAGAATGAACTGCAACAACTACATCGTACCAGACTACGTTTGATCAGACTGTAGGTAGACTGTAGACCAAACCTACACACACGATTTTGGTTTAAGTGGAGTCTCAAACCCTAGGCTTATAAAACCTCAAGGAGATTTTCAATTATTTTGGGGGTTATACTACGTTTGTCATTATCATTTACTCTGCTGTTTCTAAGTAAACCAGTATCCGGTTCTCATATGATATGAATGCTTTCTACCTCAGAGTCAACTCGTCCTAGATGTCTTATTATAGAACTGATAGCCCTTGCAGCCGCATAGGAAGTAAGTTAATAACACACCCATAGAAATCATCAGTAAAGGACGTTTATCCACCACTTATACTAGGCAGACGCTGTAAAGGTTCGTGACACATATCGAGGGAGTTATACCAGCCGATTCCTAAAATATGCTTCCACACACAACTTCCACATCAGATCTCGAACCATCTGTAAACAAATCTCTTTGTTTTCGTCCTGACAGACGCTGTAAGGATTCGGCAATTATATCGGGGGAGCTATTCCTAAAATATGTTTTCATATACAGCTCCATATCACACCGAACCATCGGTGAATAAAGACCATCTTTGTAGAGTTGAGTCCTACGACTTTTCATACTTTCTACGCCTATTCGGAAGAGGTGTTTTGAAAGTTCTCAATTCCTTCGATCGTCAATCCGTGCTATTGTCCAGAAGTGTTGATCAAAAGTAACAACCGACCTTTTGCAATAAAGATCCCAAGGAAAGAGTCGTAAATTTTATCTTCGTTTTGTTCAAGAGCTGTGAGCTGGGGTTTGAAACATGGCCTCTCTTCTCTCGACTGCGTTGAAAAGGAGTTCTCAATTTTATTAAATTCATTGCTTAATTAAAGTGTTCAATTTCCATTTTTTTCTAATACTTCCCACCTTATCTCCAACTTCATTACGCTATTATTTGAGTTTTTTCATTCACTAGTTGGCTGGTATTATTTCATTGGTAATCATTGTTTAGTTTTTCGATTTTCTCTCGGTCTCTCTCTCGCTCTAAATTTTGTTGACTATTTGCTTTAACTTTGATATTATTTCTGGTTGTTGTTGTTGTTTAGTGCCATATATAGATTTGGTGGTCGTTGGCCATACGTTCTAAAGCGTATGCCTGCGTATATGTACGTATGTTTTATAAGACCATTTTCGTTTGTTGACTTCCTGTTTGGCAAACGTTACATTAATACCAGAACGCGAGTTAAAATTAGCAAATAACAATCAAATATAAAGCACACATCAATCCTGTAATGAAGAACGTACACATACATACTACGTACAGCACGCATGCACGTACGCATACATAGGCTTACGCATTATTTTGCAATAAAAACATTGAAATAACGTAAAAAGGACATTCACACACATATGCATACGCACATAGTATAGAAAACGCATAGTGAAATGGTTTATTTTTCCTGGCTTGACTTTTAGGTTTTAACAGCAATAGCCGAGGCTTAATAATGAAAATGAGTACCAGGACATACGGGGGTAAGGGTGTGTGGGTGTAAGCGTTTGTACATGTGCGTTTTATTTGACTAAAGGATTTGCCTTATTGTTGTCAACAATCACCAACAACTGTGAGTGCTACAGTGCACTAAAAAGGATATTCGTCTACTCTGTCTGCTCTCTCTCTGTATGTGGTAAGTGTTTATGACTGTGTGTGTGTGGCAAAGTCAATATTTTAACTGTAGCTGTAGCGCTATGATTTGCTTTTCGGCTTATCAATTGTTTTGCAATCAGCAATAAATTTTCTTTTATATTCCAACCAAACAAAAGACTCCTTTGGATTTTCGCCAGGCATTATTGCCATGCTTTTAAGAGGGTAGCCAGCTAGCTGCTGATGCTCTCTATTATCGCTGGCATTTATAAAGTTTTTATTAAAATTATTGTTAATCGTTGGTAAGAGGAAATAGTGTGGGACTGTTGTTCGTAAAAGGATATTAAAGAAAACAATTAGGAAATAATAAAAGTAGTTAAAATGTTAATTAAAAGAACTTTGAAAAACACAAAATTCTTAATACATTTTTGGTAGTTAGTGGTAAATATTTGGCAAATAAAACTTATGGTTATGGTATTCAAAATGGCTTTGTATGATTGCTGTTTCATGTGTTATAGTGAATAGAGGATAAGTCTATATATTTTTTAATTCAGAAACTAATTTAATTTTAATTAGGGTAAGAGGATAACACGATTCTTTATTGAGAAAGTAATCTCAACTATGTAGACCGGTAGATAGGATTGGCAGTCAATCGGATATATTAAACACTGTTAGCCCTAGTTTTGCTACACAGTTTCTTTTAGTCCTAGTACCCATGAGAGGTGTTAATAAATACTCTCAGATGCCCTAAGTCTATCCACAAGAGATTAGTAGAATCACTTGCATAGTAAAAGCCCAACGGCTATGTACTTCTACGACATAACTCTTCGGAAACATAGAAATCATTTTCTCCCTCTGTTTTGTCTCTAAATATCCTGTAGAAATAATTTGCCATGTGACCAAGACCTCTTAAATTCCACATGAGTACGTAGAAAGTCGTTGCAGAGTAGTAGGTTGTGTGTTGGCTTATTATACAAGAGACCGCTAAGAAGATTTATATCATGCATGAGATTATCCAGGAATAACATGAGTTTGGAGGCTGGTGTTTTAACAGGGTAATGCAGACTGAAAGTACAACACTTTAGAATGGAGGTTGTGGCAAGCTCAATATGTAGGTTCTGTGACGGTGACAATGAATCATCGAAATTCATTCTTAATGCCTGTGAAGCATTAATGTATCCCGGAAGGATACCCCTGGTTGCTTATGATGTGCTAGGCTGATTACTCTATGATTAGACAAGTACACTATACTCTTCTCGCTTTACGTTTAGACCTACAAAATAAAATCTATGGAACCTTATTTTCATTCTCAAACATCTTCGACAACATACAGAAAATGGGAGCTAAGTGGCATAAGAAGAGTATTTATAGGTAAGCGCAGAAAGATGTGTGCAAGGTCCAAATAAATTACATACTAGCCAATGAATTGTCGTTGTTGCTACTGAGCAGCTTCCTGAGGTTTGATATCCTATAAAGTTGAATTGCAATTCGTACTTTGTACTCCAAGACACTTCTTCACGAGAATAATAACAATAATAACCATGAACCGTGAAAATAAGCGTATTGTGAGATGAGTAATTAATGGGATGTTTTGAAGCAGAATAATGGCTGCCAAGCTTATATGATTAAACATTTTTTTTTGAAATATTGGACATCTTTTGAATGCAAGACGTAGTCAGCCACAATTGCCAATTCCAGGCCCTGTATAGTCCTTAATTGTGACATACCGCCTGAAATGTTGAAAAAAGTGTGCCGAAATTGTAAAAATTACTTCTGAAAAATTTTTTCCAGCTCTCCACTGGTGTTTGATTTCTAAACACTTCCTATATAATTTGCATTTATACGTGTATAGTAATGAAAATAAAATAGATTTTCTAAAAGTGACTTTTGCTTTTGGCCCATTTGATTTCATGTTTACAAAATTGTTGTGTTTAGAGTCAAAAGGCTAGGCAATTAAAGATATTTCAACACTAACTTGTTATGCAGGGTTAAACATTTCAATGTGAATCTGTTAACAGAAAGCCAAAAAAGGCTAATGTCAATAGGAAAAAAAGGACATTGTTAATGCCATAAAAAGGCCAAGAGTTTAATTTAAAACAATAAAATACTGTTGTTTTTTCTGCAATACAATACCTTAGTTTTTGTTACGAAATTTTATATAAATTTTGTTGCCATAAAATCCATACAAAATTTAATTATTTTTCCTGTTCTTTTTTTTTGTATTTGCAATGGCAACAAATAACTGTTAAATAAAAATAACAATAATAACGATTTTATTGGATAAAATGTCTCTTTTTGTTGTTGGTTACTGGCGATAGAAATCAATGGACAAGTTAAAGCCTTCAGTTTTTCATAAACTAACACGCAGTTTGGTATGGTAATAAAATATTCACCTACAGGACGAAAAAAAAAATCACATACACACATACATTTCTGTGTATATGTATGTATAAATATGCGTAAATATTATCGCCTTACACATACAAATATTAACATTATAAGCTGATCCTATTTTATTGCATAGATTTCCATTCAGGCCACACAGTTTAATTCGAAAAGTAAGGATGTGTACGTGTGTATGTTTGTTGGTTTATTTGACGTCTGACCGGCTTGACTGTTCGGCTGATGTGTCTGATGTGATAATCTTTAGGAATTAATGAATAAACCATTAACAAATAAACTAGAAATCTCTGTGTGTTATCATCATCTATACACACACCAACATTTTCTAATACGGCAAATACATAAGCATAAGAGAGAGACAGTATATGCTTATGCTTTATTCGCATGTAGATATTTGTGCTGATACGCACATTAGTCCGATATTATGCTTGGCTTTACACCGCCACCCTTATCAGAGTAACAAATTTTTATCAACATGAACTTGTCATCGTTGCTTATCCTTATAATTGTTGTTGTTGTTGTAGGCCTTTCCTTCTTTATGTGACATTAATTTCATACTCATTTCCAATACAAAGAAAGACATTTTGTTTTAAATTTATTTTTACAAGATTATGGGAAGGAATATCGATTATGGGGTAAATGTTTGTATAATTGTTCGGGTCAGTTATAAATCGAGTTGAATGAGAAAGTGGCCATCAATTTAAATGAGGAAAATGTTGTCTTAATAAATCTTGTTTTAATTTTGTATGTATGAAACTCAAGGCTTGTAGTGGTTTTGGATTTATTGTATAAAATCCAATTCAAAGTCATGAGCTATACTGATCACTGGTCTGCTTTGAACGACTCAGTAATAGCCATAAAGGTCTATACATTGAATTGATACAAAAAACAATAGTAAGGCTATCGCCTTAAGGTGTAGCATAATGCAGATGTTATTTGGTAGATCAATTGATCACTCCCCTTGTCCAACATATTATATCCCAGTAATGCCTCCAGTTTTTCCATGCAAATCTATTACTTGCTTAACTTACTCACTCTATAAGTCATTACAAGCCTATAGCCAGGATTACAACCTAGCTTCTTGCACCACCCATTTTACGTGCGTTAATTTTATTCACGAGCAGCGAGAGCTACAGTTTAAAGTTAACTCCGAACGTCATGCCATGTTTTCATGGAAATTTTATTTACTCTCAGAGTTTTTCTGCTGAAAGAAGTGGTAGAAAAAATGTGTCTAATCTAGAGTTTAAACCATGCGTTCGTGGCTAATAAGCCAACAGACTACTTACTAGAGCACGGCGATACCAAATCTATACCATATGGATCTAAAGCCATATCGAGTGTCGGTTGAGGTTTCTCTAGGGTTTAACTAAAGAAATATTCGGTCTCTTAGAGACACCGTCACCGCTAATGTAATGCTGAGTAATTTTAACTTTTGTCTGTATAATAAGGCAATCCTAGTTGCTGATATGCTATGTAAAGCAGCCACTCAATTGCTAAATTATGAACATTTATCGACTAATCGCTTTCTTATGCTTATATACCTACTTATATACATACCTACATATATACATACACACATATGTACATACATACATGCATTGTTGGTCAACCATTCAGTTAGAATTACGATCTAGTTTTTCTCACTTAAACCTGATGAATATCGACAGGTGCGGAGGTCAGTCGTCAGCCAGATGGAACAAGGAAACTTCTTATGCCTTAATGTGACATATTTGATCTTCAAGGTGAAGCACAGCCGAAGGAACGAAAAGCAAAGAAGCACCAGAACAGTATATAGACATATGCAATCATACGTTGTGTCAAAATATGGCATGGTGATCTTGATTACTCACTCACTTGATGCATGGAAACTAATGCGGAAAAGTTAGTTTTGTGCAAACCTTCTTCTAAGGGATGTAATGACGTCATTTGTCATTCTTCAGCATTGTCTGCATTTAAAGGGAGGTTACTGTATAGTTACGCTCTGGTTAGTTTAGCTAATCCGACAACTGTGGACGCTGGAAGGCCTTCTGGAAGGTCTTCTGCAAACCTTCTTCTAAAGGCTGTAATGACGTCATGTGTCATTCTAAAGCACTGTTCGAAAAAAGAGGAATGCTCCTGGGTAGGTATTCACTGGAAAGTTTAGTTAACCACGCATTTATGGATGATGGAAGGCCTTTTGGCTCCACAATAGTTTTGACAAGACTAGGTATCTGTTTAAACTTGTCTAGAGAAAGATCATCTCACTCTCGACAATATTCTTGTGCAGACAGCTCTCTCGACAAATTATAATTCAAGCCACATCCACTGATACTACTTAGGGTCCAAATTGCATTATCAATGGATTGAGTTCATCGAACTGTTAAAGAAGATTATACTCATGGAGTGACTATATTTACTTAAAGTCTGTGGACAGAAGAGTTTGTGGATAACTTTGGATTAAGGTAAGTTAGAGAAAAGGTTGTCAACTCAATAGTATAACAGGTAAGTTAGAAAAAAGGCTGTCAATTCAACAGTATAGGCTCACTTAAACCATAACCATATTTGGGCCTGTCTAATATACCACAGACTTCCATGTACCATAGACCTGGTATCATACGAAGCTAGTGTAGATCATTGCCAGAACATTGCGAGCACCTGTACTGTAGAAACCCAAGTCACTGTGCCTTTATGCCAGAAGTGGACAGTTTTCCTCGTCTCTTCAGCTCCTGTATAAAGTACTGGCATATGACCAGAATAGAAATACAGTAATGATAGCAATAATTATGGTACGCTTTGTCTGTTGTAACGCCGTTAATCTGCCCATAGTTAGATTTTATATGAGTATATTACCAATTCTATAGACTGTCTTAAACCTGTTATAAGCCAGTTTCTGATTAACCCAATGTCCATAATTACCAGATCATTGAGAGTATCTGTATTGGAGAAACCGAAAAATTTCCTTCGAAATGACACTGTGCCTGTATGTCAGAAGTGGACAGTTTTCCTCATCTCCTTCCTTTGTATGACTAGAATAGGTATCCGGTAATAACAGCGACAACTATGGCACGCATGTTCTGTAGAAATTTAGCAGACTTATCGTACACTCCAGCCGTAGTTAGATTTTCTACGATTGTATTATCAACTCAAAGTTAACAGTTGGATTCCAATGATTCTCAATTGCGTTCCAATGATAGAAAACCATCCGAAACTGCAAGCTAGTCTTATCGGACGAGCTATAACCATCGATTCAGTAAAGGACTTAGGAATTATTTTTGATTGACATTGACACATCAAAGCTTTTTTCCTGAGGACACTTATATGGCTTATTATTTCCATAATTATATTCTTATTTGTCCTGTTGAAATGCGACTTACAAAATTTGTCAAATTTTTATTGGTTTATTGCCTTTAAATTGAAAACATTTCTTTACATTTCTTTAAACTGCAATCAGTTGGCATTTGTATTCAGAAAATACTTTTTACTTCAGCCTAATTTTTTATATTGTAATTCTAAAATCCGCTTATACTTTTAAAGAGCAATATGAAGAGCTACTCGTCAACATTTATGATCCTTTTCGAGACTAATTTGTAGTAAATTTTATGCAGGAAAACAGGCCAACACAAAAACCAACAACACAACAATAGAGAGAGTTTTCTTCCCATTCATTTGTTTTCTTATTAGCAAAAAACCATAGAAAATGTTTTTGAAATGTTAAAGTTGTTGTTGTTGTTGTATTTTAAATCAATTTTATAAAAACCAACAGACATTTTGAAGAAACTAAGCCGTCAAGAATAAAGACACACGGTACAAAAAGCAATACAGAATGGCATTGAGCGGTAATTGCAAAGGCTAGAAAGCAACAGAATACAAAAACCTGTCTAATGAAATACAAGTCTTAGGATTCCATATAAAACCCCAACAATTGTACAACTAGGTTGAAAGCAAACAGGCTTAAGAATATCCTTGAAATACATTTCAAATGATTTTTTACTTTCAATTGCTGACAGTTCGTGGCTGTCAGTTTTAATTTCAGTTTCAAATTAAAAACACACAGCACTGCTTTGGTGGTTTGCTGGTTTCTTGTGAAACACAGTGAAGGCCTTAAAAAGACCAAATATGTACTTGATTACATTAATTTGAAATTCTAAATTTAATTTGAATAGAAAATATCCTTAAAACAAATCCTTTTACATACTCTCTACCTCTTAAACCAATGCACGTACGTATTTACATAACCAATGCTGCTGGTGGTAATAACAACAATGGCTACCAACACATGGTAAGGCTTTGTAAGAAGGCATACAACAAGAAAAGTGAGAAAGAAAACCAGTTAAAAAAGGATTTCCAACATTTCAAGAGTTTCCATTGACTGTATGCTGGTGCAGCTATTGTTAATACTGCTGGTGCTGGTGCTTGTGTTGCACGGAGCCGAGTTAATAGAAAATGGTATTCAATGTATTTAAATGTTGTTGATGGCACCAGCAAACAAAACAAAAACAATCCTGTGACCCATACACTTGCCCACCCACACAAAAGCTTGGTTTTTTATACACTCAGCGTATAAAAAAAAGTTCCACAGCAAAAAACG
The DNA here is from genome assembly GCA_930367235.1 of Sarcophaga rosellei. Taxonomy (NCBI): domain Eukaryota; kingdom Metazoa; phylum Arthropoda; class Insecta; order Diptera; family Sarcophagidae; genus Sarcophaga; species Sarcophaga rosellei. Next base: position 72,380,249 of record OV884021.1, on the reverse strand, counting down.
CCTTCGGTAAGGCATTTGCAGGCAAAACAGCAGGACACAAAATTCAATGCACAATACCAGGAGAAAAAAAATTATTAAAAAGCAGCAGCTATAAGCAAAAGAAACATAAGGGAAAGAAGATGATAAAAAAAACAGAAAAACAATGCATGTTTTACATGCTGAGACATTTAGCGGAGGCCAGTTGTAATGGCGATAACAGGTCCTTTTCTTTTCTGTTTTGGTTCTCCATCATCGAACACTGCATGCTTTCACAGTTTAAGCTGATATTGTTAGACAACATTAAGCATACGTTTATTTAATGTTAGAGAAAAATATTATACGAGAGTAGATAATCTATTGGATTGGGGGAAAAAATTGAAATGTTAGCTTAAACACAAGGCACACAAAACGAAAAAATTCTGACAAAACAAATAAAAGTGAAGAAAAAAGAATTGAGTTTCTATAGAAAAATGAAAATTGCAAGGAAAAACTACAAGACAGTCTATTAAAACTTTTGCCTGATTGGAGAATTGACAAGAGAGAGCATAATAAGGACAAAGCCAAAACGGCTGGTGCACAAACTGGATATAAAGAAACTTTCCTAAGATAAATATCTTAAAGCTGGTAATATTCTAGTCTAGACTTGCGTTAAACCAAAACTCAATGGAGGTTTTCATCACTGCTTTATTGTTATTATTATTGCTGGCCAAATAAATAGAAATTAAGAAAATTAAATATTACTTTAAAAGGAAGGTAATAAAACAAAACAAAGAGAAAAGAAAACATAAATCAATACCAAGCATTACATCGTAAATCTCTTTATGAAGCTTGATTTATATAAATATACTTAAATTAAATTCTCTAACGATCACTGTAGGTATTCCATCAGTAAGTATCAAATTTCAATTAATATCTCTGGGTGCAATTTTCATTTTTCACAATAAAACTAAAAAGTTAATGAATTCTGTTGCTAAAAAACTTTAATTTGAGTGAAAAATATATTAAAAGGAACTCAAAAACATAAAAGCATCATTATTTAAGGAAAGGATATGGATTTTAAGGCTTGACACCACTGTAGCGAAAAATTTTTTGCATAATAAAAGATTTTACAATTAGATCGTTGCATCACCTCCTCAAGGCCCTATGCTCCCTAGAGGAGTAAGAGGAACATATATATATATATCACCTCCTCAAAACTCTTTCTTGCGGCACGTCTCTGCTTGATGTACCGCCGTAATGGAGGCAGTACAACTATTTATGACAAAATTTTATCATCAAATAACACAGTGGCTCAAATTTAAAATTGTTGACAAAGTCCTCTACGTCAATGCAGACTACTAGTAAGAAAGTCTCATTCACCAGAACTTTCGCAATGAATTCTGCCAAGGAGCTCAGTTAAGTTTCAGTGAGTTTAATGTCAATTTAGAATGTAAGATTTGAAAAACTCATTGCTTATCTTTATTTCAACTAATGAACTCATAATCATTTAAAACGTGAAGGCTGCGTGCTATGTTTCCTTTTACTATGCATCCTCGTATATTCTTGGTTTAAACACAACAATGAGATTTATTTTGTTTTTCTGCTCTTTGTTTTCTCCGGCAGATTTTTTTTTATTGTTAATCCTTGCAAACAAGTAAAATACGTTTGTTGAACAAACAAGAAACATTCATTCAGAACATTGATGGTGGCAAATATTCTCGCATACACATATACACACTTTCATACAAACAATCAAACTCAAATGCAAACACCGGCAGGATGCATAGATGGATGGTTGGATGGATGGACGGATGGGCTGGGTGCAGGCCTTAAATGCTTAAATAAAAAAAAGGGTCGATCAAATAAACGAAATGTATGTCTCAAAGCAAAGTGAAAAGAATAACGTGAGAGAGAGAGGGAAAGAGAAAGCATTTGAAAAAATAGAGAAGAATTACAGCTAAATGTTGTTAATGTTGTGTACACGTATAAAAACTTTGTCAGGCACGGGTTCGACTTAATGTTGCCCTTAATTTCGTCGTTTTTTTTTGTCATTCGTTATTATTGCTATTGTTGTTGATTACTTGTGACTACTCTGTGTATAATGCATCCTGAGAAAAGTAAATATACAACAACACCACCAAAAAGGAATTTAAATACCTACGCGTTACGCTCACTAAGGATACAACTGCTGTCACCCATATGTTTAAGGTTAATGGTGGTGCTACAAAGAGCAAAATTTTGTTTTAATTCGCATAAAAACAAACAAACAGGACACTTATCAGTCAGTTACACAAACATTCACTTAATAAGCAGGCCCGCTTTTAACTCGTGCCTTTATTATCTCTTTCGCATGTGAGTTTTGGCTGTGAGGACAGAAGGTTATTGGTGGTAACCAAATACTGCTGGTACCAGTGGTGTTTTGATCCCTCTCTCTCTCTTCGTTTTTCTTTTTTTACATTTTTATCACTTTGGTTGCATATTGAAAAGGAGGTGGAATAACAAAAAAAAAAAAGAAAAAACGCACGGTTCTGGCAAGCAGAGGCTGCTGTGGACCACAGTGCAGTGGTCTTGTGGCATAGAAAAAAGATTCGCTTAAAACACACTACAATGCAATATAACAAAAGCAACAAAAACGACAACAATAACAGCGAACAATTGCTGTGTAATAAAAGGAAAACATTTAAAGGTATATGGGCCCTTAAGCAATCGCAAAATCTAATATTATTGCACTTTAAACAAACCGCATGGCTTATTAACCCTTAAATGTGCTGCAATAAAAGTGTACATCGTTTAAATTGTTTGTGAAACCATAAAAATGTGTGTTTCGCAGCACCAATGAAGAAAGGCAGTAAAATAAGGATTACAAATTGCAAATTTTCTTAAAGGGGGGCCTATTTGTTCTCCAATGGCATAGGATAGGTGGAAGTAACCGCTTTTTTAACCTCAAACCTCACTTAAGCATACGAAGCGATGGCGCTGAGGTTAAGTGAAAACTTGTAGTTAAGTGATCCTAACAATCAACACCAGGGCTTTGCACTATTAGCATCAGTCCCTAAGTCCTGTAAGTTTTAAAGATAATAACGAAATTTCGAGAAACTAGAAACTCTACATATCTGGCCAGATCTATGTATCATCAGATTGTTTTCAACTCTGAAAATATTGCTCATAGTAGAGAAAGTGTAGCAAATAACCTGAATTTGCCGAATTGGTGCTCTCAGCAATTGAGCCCATCGTATGGCTCATTGTAGTGTATTTCCTACTTGGATTTTCACATCAATCCCTTTAAAGTTTTATGCAGGCATAAATACTTGGTCGTTACAACCTTACAAATGAGTGGCGGGAACTTTTCCATGGCAGATATCTACTGAGAAGAAATCGAAGAAGAAATATTATTTCATTTTGTGTTGCGATCGAGAGTGGGATCAAGCGGGAGCTCCAGTTTAAAGTCGACTGCGAGCGACAGATTTTTTAGGCACTTTTTCATGGCAGTGTCATTTAATCCAGATTTTTTATCAGATGTCTACTTAGAGGAAGTCTTCTAGGAAATATTTTTTCATATTTCGTTTCATTGGAGTTGTGTGAGCTGGGGTTTGAACCATGGCCTTACGTCACACTACTGCAACAATTTTTGACGGCTGACCATTCCAGAATACATACGTTTGTAATTTTTCTAACAAACTTTTCTTCAGTGGTGCTCATTAGTCATGTAACAAAGATTGTAGAAATGCTGTGACACCCGGAAAAATCAACCATTTTCTGGACATATCGTTGGGTCGTATGTTTTTGAAAATGAACCTGTAGAAATCGTTACCATCAATTGCGCGTGTTATGGCCTTATGTCAACTGATATTTTTCGACGATGCCAAGTCTTGTTTGATCGTTTGACGGCGTGAATTGATCACTGAAATCACGCAATATAAAGTCCTTTCAACTTTTTCTGGAATGTCATGCCAAGTCTTATATGATGATTTGATCACGGCGTCAATTGATCACCGAAATCATGTAATGTAAGGTCTTTCATCCCCTGCTAAGATGCCATGTGCGAAGATAATTTTTACAATACCTTGTAAAGCTAGCCGTAACTCATGGTCATAATAAGGTCACAGAAATGGTTTATTGCTTACCCTCAAAACCACACAAGGGTTAATTTCTGTGTGTAACTCCCTTACGTTAGAATATTTATTGTTGTTGTTGCCTTCATTTAACAACAAATAAGAGATGAATGTAGGAAATAATTTATAAGTGAAAATTGCAGGGGGAATCGACTTCTTATCTTTCATTGAAACAACAATAACATCAATTTATGTATTTATGTTGTTGGTTTGTATTTTAATATCATATTAACATTTATTTTTATTACATATATCCATACATATATATGTCATGGTCATGGTATTTGTCCAATGTTAATGCATTTTCAATGCTTTTTATTCACCTATACACTCATACACTTACTATCTTATGTAAACATAACTTCATTTATTCATTTGTTTATTTGTTTTCGTTTATCTCTCCCTCTCTCACACACTCTCGTTTTATTCACGGGTTTATTTATTTATTTAATCGTCATCGGGCCCACCATCTTGCAAAGTGTTGTATCTCATTGTATTCATACATTCATATGCATTTGACCTGACCTTGCGTGTTACAGGGACATTTTTTTCCGTATTTTTGCATAAAATCTTCCCACACAATAGTTAGTTGCTGTTTGGTCCCTTTTGCAGCCCCCTCTTTATTTTTTTGCTAAATAAACAACAGCCCTTCGCATACGTTTCCCTAAGCCAGGTTTTTTCTCTCTCTTTTTGTATAAGAGTATATGCATGTATGTATGGGTGACTTATTATTGTTTTTTATGCACCCGTTGTTCATGGTATTTTCCCTTTAAAAAAAAAATATATCCTCACCCAAGTGGGGGTTTTTCTCTTGTTTATCTCTCTTTTTTATTGTAAAAGAGTGGTTTTTTTGTTTGTTTTCGTATTCAAAAATGCATTTTCATTGTTGTTTGTCGGTTCGTATGCTTGTTTATTTGTTTGTTTGTTCGTTTTATTTCAATTTCTTCATGCTTGTTTTTGTTGTTGTTGTGGTTTGTGTTCTATATATGTCTGTATGTATGTATGTATGTATGTATTTTACTGTTATTATTGTAATACTTGTTTATTTCGACTAATGCCGATTAGTGTCAGTGTCAAGGATAACACAGCAGTAGCTGTAGCAGTACAGCAGTTACGACAGCAGTTGTGTTAGTATTTTCGAGTGCATCATTGAAAGTTTAGCATATGGAGTGTGGCAAACAGAGTTCTTCAGCACTTGTCAGGCCAAAAAAAGAAGGAATTGAAAGGGTCCACAAAAAATTAAATAAAAAGCAAATGTTTACAGGATAATGGAATAGAAAAACTGGTAACATTTCTGGATTTTATTTTACCAAAGAAAAATAGAAAAAAGGAATGAATAATAATGTCTGCATGGCGGTTTTCTTGGTTGGAAATTGATTTTTATTAATGAAAACAAAGAAATTAAATTAAATTAGTTGCTAATGATATACTCTTTGGGGTTAATTTTAAAAATTATTTACAGCAAAATCTCAGGGAAATCATTACATTAGAGAGAAACCTCTAGAAATCCTTACAATATAACAAAAAAAATATATTTAAGTCGCATGAAAAATGCTATCAAGTTTAGATACAAAAGCTGCTAGAGACAGACTATCAAATAATAAACATACTTTGACAGTCATGTCCCATGCAACACATCTAATCATTAAATAAGGTGTCACTCTACTGTTGAAGTATCCAAGACTGTGCAAGACAAAACAAAGCATCCTTGTTACTATACAGTGTGCATTGTGTTGTAATACCAGAAAGATCCTCAAACCTAACGCATCAAATACCAGAAAGTCATAGAATAACATGGTTTTTGCCAGAATGTTTGAGCTCGACATGCCTGTAATACAGATAGGGCTAAGCAGAATGAAGTTGAACAACCTCTGCAGCTCCTTCAAGGTAGGAATAGACTTTGCCGAACTAAATACCGTACGAGGTCTCAGACAAGATGAGCTCTTTATGAAGAGTGCTCTGTGAGAGATGGGAGAGTATCGCAATGCCACCTTTTGCCTCAAAACTGTCCAGTGGCTTATATACGCTGACAAAATTAATATTGTTGGACACACCAAGAAAGATTTGACTGCTGCCTATAACAATATTGAACGGTAGCCTACAAAAATTATTTTGGCAGTAATTAAGAGCAAAACAAAGTATAATTAATGTCAACAATCCGACATACATAATTGGTCATTACAACCCTAATAGTCAGGATTAAAACCTAGCTCTTCACACCACTTATGTTGTGTCAGTTTTATACAGGAGTGGCGGGTTCTACAGTTTAAAGGCGATTTCGAACGACAGATTTTTGAGAAACTTTTTCATGACAGTTCTATTTACTCTCAGAGTTTTTGCCAAAATTTTGCTGAGAGGCAATCGTCGAAGAAATATTTCTTTAACATTTCGTTTTGTTGGAGATGTCTGATCTGGGGTTTGAACCAAGGCCTTACGTCTAATAAGCCAACAATCTGCCTACTAGACTATGTCGACTACAATCAGATAATTACAAAACCCACAGGGTGTCTGATGTCAGTGATTTCGTTCACCTTGCGGCCGCCATTACCAACAAAAATTGTATCAGCCTGTAGATCAAGTATAGGATCACACTGGCCAACAGATGTTATTATGATCTTAATACGAAAGAAAGTAACAGAGATCCTTTCTCATCCTCCCCATGCTTCTCTATTGGTACAAAAGCATGATCGCAATTAAGTACCGATCTACCGATAGTCTCGAAAGTAAACGAAACAAAAGTCTACCATATGATCTTCGGCCCTGGGCGAACTGGTGATGATTTCCGTATTCGATCCAATAACAAGCTATGTTAGCTCCTCAATAATGAGGACGTTGTGCTGCGAATTAACATACGCGGGCTGTGCTGGCTCAGTCATATCCTTCGGATTGAGGATGATATTCCAGCAAAACGAGAATTAGCCTAAATTGGCGTAGAGAACGATCTCGTTTGCGTTGGAAGGGGCAAATCGAGGAAGCTCTTCATCGACTGATGGGAACAGTTGAGTAGGGCACATTGTAACCGATTGGTGTAAGCAATTCAGTAGGACGTGAAATGAGCGTTATGCTGGCATCTTCAAGAAAAGAAATACGAACAAATATTTCGTTTTTCGGCGTCCATCTCTCTAGCAAAAGTTCTGAAAGTAGACTAATAGCCACGATAAAACTTCTTAAAACTGTTGGTCTCGCAACTCATGGACAAAATTATGTCATACACCATGGTTGGTGTGGTTCTACATACAGAACTATGAACAGCAGAAGAAAGAGAGAATTGCTAGTCACGTGAGAATTAGTATAGGATGCCAGTGGCTCTTATTCGCAAACCTATTAGAAATCTGTAAGCATTTTGAGCCTCTTGTTGTGAGTTGAATGCCATGCACCAAATGAAATGCTACAACATCAACAACAACCCTAGGGTTTACTCAACAATTCTCTTTCAAAATTTTCTTTACTTCTGCGAAAGTTTCACTACGTAGTGAAGGGTCCACATTTACGATAACTTTGGACTTTTTACGGTCGGAAATATTACCTTTGAGGCTATATCACTAAGAAAAAAAAATAAATCGCTTTAAAAGCCCCTCTATTGTTACCACATTGTCTGACGTTTGCTGCATCCTTTCAACTGTTTTTGTTTCGTTTTATTTTTGGCCATACAGTGTCTGTGTGATTTACTGAAATATTTAATTATCCACTTAAGGCCTGAAATATGACAAAACAATTCTTTCATTATCCTTTTTGCCTGTGGTTGTGTTCAATAAATAGGCCAGAACTTAAGAACCAATACCTTTACACGACCACATAGCACAACACAACACAATGACAGAAATTTATTCATGCAGATATTCTCACTCATAGTGATTTTAAATGCTATTGTAGCTAGTGGATACAAAAGAAAGATTTTTTGTTTGTTGAATGTATTGAAAATATTGTTTAATGTGCGTGCAAGTGTGTGTGTGCGTAAGAGCATAAATTTGCTTCACTTGAATGAAAATCATTTCAGAAAAAGATGTATTGAAACGTTAACAACAAGTGAAATGAAATGCAAAATAATTTCTTCCGCCTTTCAAACGTAATTTTCAACAAAAAAAAAAGAATTTTTCTGTCATGTTTGTATGTATGATATTTGAAGTGTTTACGTGTTAGTCCGAAATAAATGCTTTTCAAATGTGTGTATGTCCCTTTATTGTATTTAATCAGGAGTGCGTTTAAAATTTAGAATATGTTCCATGCTTCCTTTTATTTTCTCTTCTGCGGCACGGTATTAACAAACACAAAAGCATTAAAACCGTTAAAATTAAGGTAGCAAATATGTTTTAAGCCTGCCATGGTTTTGCATGTGTGTGTTCATGCTCTTCATATGCTTGAGTCCTTTTGTATTGTTTGTATTTCTATTCATTATTATGTTTGTTTTTCATATGAATTCATACTTATACACTTAAGGTACTTACTTACTTACATACATACGTACATATACACAAGTATGTTTGTCAATTTGGTATGTTTGGTTTTATGTGTGAATTATCTTAACACAGCCTTTTTTGATATCCTTTTTTGGACTCACACCCTTATAATTGTGGTGGTAATTTTTTTACACCATATTGTATACGATATTTCGAAGCAATTTTATGTCGTTGTTGTTGTTCGTTTAAGAGTAAAAACTGTGGTCTTTGTACTTAATTTTGTGGTACTTATCATTTGAAGTTGAAAAATTAAAAAAGGTCTCATCTTCATTATTAATATTACGACGATGATCATAATAATTAACATTAGAATTTCGAATATGTGGGCTTCACAAAGCCTGTGTTGTTGTTGTTTGCTTTTTAGGGAAAAAGAAACTCTTGTTCGTTTTGGGAATTCAAAAGCGAAAATGTGTGTTAAAATGAAGTAAATAACTTACACACAATGTACAGTAAGGATCCTTTACCTCAATGTACAATAAATTATTAATTTTTGTCCTTAAAAACACCAGTAAATAATACCTACAATTATTGTGTGCCAAAGGATGTAGGCAAAGGATACAGAGGAGTACAGAGGACTGTTAGTGACAAAATTATAATAATCAATTCATAAAATAATCAATTCTGTTAGCAGTATAATTGCAATACAAGGTGTCTAATAAACGTAGGTAGCAGGCACTATGTAAACGTAGTCTTAGGCTATACTATTAAGGCGCTAATCCTGGTTTGATTGAAACATCAATTCTCTTATTAAGGCATATGTATTGATTTCTATATCCGGTGTAAAAATCTGTTATACGGAATCGATTTTAAACTGTAGATTCCGCTACTCATATATAAAATTAACACAAATGGTAATAGGAATAGAAGGTCCTGAAGAAATTTCTTCCTCTGTACAGTAGACAAGACGCTACTTTGCTTTTTACTGCACTGTACCTATTTAGAGAGTGGGCTTTTCTTCAGTGCTAACCACTGGAAATTAAGGACTTGTACCTTGCCGACGACCACTAAAATTTTCATTGCCAACCAGTGGAAGACCTCAAGTTTGGAGCTTGTCTGGGGCCTGACTTGCGTCATGTTGAAAGTACTTAACGCAATTGAAGGTATTCTTGTCGTTGATATGTTAATTAACGATACCGATCATGTAATTCTAGTCGCCATATTCCAGCATGTAAAGTGTTGGCTTATTAGACATAAGGTCTCTCCCCTGATCAGACATCTCCAACAAAACGAAAATTTGAAAAAAAAAATTCTTTCGGAGACTTCGGAGCAGATTTCTGGCAAAAATTCTGAGAAGTAAATAAAATTGCCCTGAAAAATCAGTCGTTTGGAATCGACATTAAACTGTAGATCGTGCCAATCATATATAAAAAATTAACACAGTGGTGTGTGAAGATAGGTCGTAATCCTGACTGAAGGTTTGTAATGACCTATTATATATGCATGTATGTATTGACTTCTAAACAATTTATAAATTGTTCGACAGCATTTAGGGTAAGTGCTGTTGGGAAAACTAAAACAAGTCAAGTTTTGTCAAGAAACATCAGCAACCTGTGCTCCATTTTCCCTTCTTTACTTCGAATTCAAATTAAAGTTAAGCAGCTTAGAATTCTATCCATACTGCATGCTTGAAGCTTAAAATGATACTGCATGCTTGAAGCCTAAGATTTCTAAAAAAGCTGTCCAGCTATCTTCGCTGAGTGCCAGCAATGTGATAAACGATTTGACGATATTCCTAAGGAAAGAACGATGTCACGTTGGTTGACCATGTCGCACACTCTGTGGGTTTTAGGTCAGAGCAGTATGGAGAATTTCATCATGGGATATTCGTAAAATGTGCTTCATATAGGCATATTTCGCGATCAATGTATGCAACCTATACTCTCTTGCTTCGATCCTACCTTTCTTGATAGCACACTACCTTCTACACGCAGCTTATACAACTGTTGTCAAGCAATGCTCACAAGTCTACATACGATGCCCATAGTAATACCAAGTGGGGCCGATGCACCAGCACTAACTGAATAACTGGTATAGACGATAAGCTTCAGGTTTTGGCAATTAAGCATGACTTTCTTAGCAGTTTCTTTCTATACTACGCCACTCACTAAGTGTTATTGTATGCTTCTTAATGGTCAGATCACTTCAAGGAACTTTAAAATTAAAGCAAACACTGGTCAACGAGCTCAAATAATATATCTTATTTTAAAAAACGATAAAAAAAACTCTTTTTGTTTTAAAATTGTATGTCCTATAGAAAAATCATTTTCAATTTTGTCACTTACAGATGCCGGATATATTGAAGAGTACTTGCTGACCTCTCTTCAACTACTCCTTAATACTTAAATATTTTCCAATATAAACTCAAGCTAGATCATACTGCACTTGACTGTAATATTATTGGAATAAAATCCACTTTTAAATTATTTTTTAAAAGTCACACTCACACATACATATACATACATACATCGCATACACTTTAAACATTGTCTTCTAATACAATTTCAAACGGACCACACAGATCTTTGTTACACTACTACTATAATATGAGTAAATGTATCCTGCTTAATATAGGAGTACGAGTGTTTGCGGTTATCAAAATAATGCATGAAGCCATTTATCGATTTATTATCGAATAACGAGTAAAAATTACTTCTTCTTTTTTTTGAGTTATTTTCTGTCTGTCTTTTTAATATCAACTGATTACTCTATTATCCAGAACCAGAAATGTGTGGCAATAAATGTATGCCAGCCATACTTATACAAGTAAACAGAGAGAGAGTTTAAATTGTACAGAAGAGCAAGTATATGCATGTGTGCATCTGTGCATGAGTATGTGTATGAAATGTTATGGTTATTGGAGTTTGTTACGAGTATGACTAAATACGTTATTAAAAAACAAGTAGGAGTATGAGTATAAGTTGGAGTGCGAGGTACAAGTAAAATGCAAACATCACCAAGTAATTGAAAATTGAATTGAAATCAAACTGAACCAAAATTATTTGATAGGAATTTGTTGTCGAAGAGTACATAAGTATTTATAGAAATTTATATGTATGTATGAGAGATTTATAGAGTTGTGTTGTATGTTTCAAAGCTTTGTAGGAAACTGCAGTATGTGTCTCTCTGGATGTTCATGATTTGGATTATTTTTTCATTTGTGGATCATATAAAATTGATTCAACATGCAAGACTGAATGCACTGTTATGAGTGTACGAGGATTGCATGTGAAAGGATTGCTGTTTGAGGCATCAAAGTTATTTGTGGATTTGATTAACAAGTTTGATTTACATTAGTTTTTTTTAGACCAAAATGGAGAAGAATTTATAAAAGAAATTTCTAAAATTATTTGCCATGTATAAAGACTTATTAATCATATACAAAGGCAATCAAATTTCCAAAGGGCAATGCTCTTGTCTACATTCTTGGAGTTACGAAAAATAACCAATCTCAGTAAATTTAAAGCCGCCGTAGCCTAGTACGCAGTGTGTTGGCTTATTAGACGTGAGGCCACACTTCAAACCCCAGGTCAGACATCTTATACGAAAAATTTCTTCGTTGACTTTCTTTCAGCAGATTTCTGGCAAAAACTCAGAGAATAAATAAAATTGCCAAGAAAAGTTTTTCAAAAATCTGTCCTTCGGAGTCGACTTTAAACTGTAGCTCGCTACTCACGTATAAAATTAACACCCACAACATAAGTGATGTTAGAAGCTAATCCTGACTGAAGGGTTGTATATACCAATTATGTATGTATGCTTCCTCGACCACAGGGGACGTGGCTTTAAGGGCTCCTGGAGTTTTGTACTTCTGTACTGTCTGTCTAATCCAGGCATAATTCGTTTCTTTTATATCCTATTCAAAACGAACTTGGTCTGTTCGGCTATTACTGAGTTCTAAGCCCAATGTGTATACCTTGGCTTACAAGGATTTTAAATTCTTAGCCATGCAACAGCTTTAACTTCTACGTAGCAATACTGCCGTAATGAAAGCGTTAAAGATTACAAGTTTTATTCTGTCTTTTAATCGTTGTAGATAACCAATTAGTATTCTGAACATTCGCTTAACCGCTGCCAATCCGTCTGAGTGAAACACGAGAAACTGTTGCACATGTGCCAGTCGAAAGACAGATCTTAAGCCTGCTTTTAGATAATCTACCAAGTATATTAAATAAATTTTCCAGCCTGCCTCGCATTATATATTGTTTTTGCTTTCAAAAGAAAAATCGCATTCCGCTGGTTTGTTATTTTTTAAAATGATGCACTAAAATGGGGTGTAAAGTAAAGACCACTGGTAGTATGGTAGGATTATAAGAGTAGATGGCTATGTAGGAGTCATAGTCGTATAAATAAAAAACTTGAATTTGATACTTTTGTTTGAATCTTTAAATGTGTGCATATGTGCATATGTGTGTGTATGTGAGCCTTCACATGTATGTATTTCCTGATTTTAGTATTTTTTATAGCATACTTTTCTGCTCATTTTATAATGGTCATATACTTCTCTATTTTAGTATCCTTTAACATCATTTCGGTGTAATATTGGATTTAATTTTTGTTGTTTTCTTTCCCTCTCTCTCTCTCTGTCTCTCTGTCTCTCTCTCTCTCTCTCTGTCTCTGTCTCTCTCTCTCTCTCTCTCTCTGTGTTTTACTATTTTATTTGAAAAGTTTGTCTTTTCGTTGGATTTGTTTTTTTTTGTTGTTTTTCATCAAAGTTTATTTCATTATTGTGTCATTGGTTTTGTAAGGACAATGACAGTAATAGCAACAACAACAACAACAAAAATAAATTCTACCAGTTCTAGCTTCAGTTTGCCATGTTAGAGAAGAGATGATACATCAATAAAATAACAGGACTATAGAGACTAGCAGAGACAACCGGACTAAAAGCTAAGGAGTCTTGCGATTTTCTGTCTTTTTCCTTTTTCTTTGTTTTTTTGCTCAGCATTTTGCCAATATGGTCAATAGGGAAAGACTGATGACTACCCTAATAAAATAACAGTACCATAGAGAGTTCTACCAGAGCAACAGAGAGAGAGAGTGAGAGATAGGTATGGAGGAAAAGAAAACTAGCAGAAGGAAACTGACAAAATACAGGCAAAGAGCAACTAAATAAAGCCGTGAGTGTGTGTGTGTGGAAAAGAGGATAATTGATAATAAAATAAATAATTGAATTATCCAGAGCCATCTCGTAAACATTGCTTGCCTTCTGCCTCCTTCTCCTCTTTTTTTACTCATACTGACGTCAGCTTTAAGTCAATTTTTGTAATGCCAGCCAAGTATATACAGCCACACATATGTCTATGTATATATGCCGCCAATAAAAATGTTTCAACATTTAATATACTGGGAAAAAACAAAAGGATTTTAAAGTAATTTTAACATCATAAAGATGTTGGCAAGGCAGCAATGGCAACAGCAACAGTATTGCTAATAGGATTTAAAAATGTGTATGTTTCCCCTTAAAAATTTTAATTATAAAAAACAAAAGTAACAAAAGCAAGTTAAAAATTTCTTACAATTTTTGGGAATTTATGTTTGCTATGCAAGGATCAGGAGTACTAAAAGCCGCATTAACTCTCTTATGGATATCATTGTAGATATTGTAGAAAGGAAAGAAATTAATGATAAAAAGATTCAGTCATACCGTGAAGAAATAACTGCAGAATGTGAAAAGCAATTACAATGGCTGACAAAGGTATTAAATTAGGCGCTTTGACCATGCAACAGACTTTACTTCCACATAACAATACTGACTTAATGAAAGCGTTAAAGGTTACAAGTTTTGTTCTGTCTTTTAATCGTTTTAGATAACCAATTGCGGTATAGTATTCTGATCATGCGTAACATCAGTATTGGATCCATTGTCAATACCGCACTCGTATCAGTTGACAAGTTCCATTCCTACTCTCTCTCAACATTAAACATACGGGAGTTGTACGCAAAGCTTATTGTAAAGTTTTAAAGTTGAAATTAAGTAAATAATGCCACATTTTTCACTGCTATACCAAATGGCATGACAATGGCTTTAATATTGAAGAAAGGAAAGAAATAAATGATAAGAGTATTCAATCGCACTTTGAAGGAAAAAGTTGTGACATGCATGTTCCACATTGCCTTTGCCCTACCGGTCAACGATGCACGATAAACCACAAATCTTCCTGCCAGAATTTAGAATTTGACATCAAACCTACAAACCAGCAAATTGCGACAGTCCTACTAGCTTAATTGATCTTTACAACCCATCAGTAAGGATAACAACCAAGTTTCTAACACCACTCATGTTGAGAATGTTAAATTTTTCCATGAGTGGAAGCACCTACTGTTTAGGTGCGACAGATTTTTGAGAGTTTTTACTAGAAGTTTAGTGAGTGAAAGTATTTTTTCACGTTTTGTTTTCGTTCGATGTGTTTGAACACGGGTTTGAACGTCTAATAAGCCTACTAGACTACGGCGACTTTAATTACACCTACAAACCAGCAAATTGGAACAGCCCTACTAACCTAATTGATCTTTACTTTACGCTTTAGCCAGGATAACAACCTAGTTTCTAACACTACTCATGTTGAGAATGTTAAATGTTTATATGAGTAGCAGAACCTATTGTTGAACGTCGAAGCCGAACAACAGATTTTTGAGAGTTCTTACCAGAAGTTTGGTGAGAGAAAGTCCCCGTAAGAAACATTTCTTTATATTTCGTTTTGTTCGAGATATCTAAGTCAGGCAGGGAATCACAAGATCTCATCTATTAAGCCAACACACTATCTAATAGGTGGTCAATCTCACGAATAAATTCATTTCAATTTTCAATTGTATCAGCCTTGAGTAGTTGCAATCTAGTAGGTAGTGTATTGGCTTATTAGGGGTGAGACCATGGTTCAAACCCCCGGTCGGATATCTCCAACAAAACGAAATACGACCAAAAATATTTCTTCGCCAACTTTTTCTCAGCAGATTTCTGGCAAAAACTCCCAGGATGAATAAAAATCGCCCTAAAAAAGTTTTTCAAAAATCTGTCGTTGGGCA
This sequence comes from Sarcophaga rosellei, assembly GCA_930367235.1. NCBI lineage: Eukaryota > Metazoa > Arthropoda > Insecta > Diptera > Sarcophagidae > Sarcophaga > Sarcophaga rosellei. The sequence continues at coordinate 72,364,699 of OV884021.1, read as the reverse complement.
ACGACTTTAAATTGTAGGTCTCGCCATTTATAGATCAAATTAACACTTACAAAATAAGTGGTTTGAGAAGCAAGGTCGTAATTCTGACTAATGGGTTCTAATGACCAAATTATGTGTCAGCCTTAGCATATTGAGTCAGTATTTTTGTTATCTTTAGGATCCTAATGAGGGCAATCAGGACCTGTATAGGACTCTTATGAGGGTTATCGCAGAATGTCTTGCTACCTACTCTACAGAGGACCAATATTTTTGAACAATATGAGATGTTATATACATACTGCTAAGGACTGCTTTACATAAGTGTATCTGCCTAAAATGTATTCAGGCTATGCAGCTATTATTTCAGCTTTCAATAAGGGCAATCGAAGATTGAACTGTTCCATTCCTATCATTTAAAAAATGAGATGAACTTCATCACGAACAGGAAACGTTGTCTCTTTAAAAACGTTTTGATAACCCTGTTGCCCCTAATTTAAGATCCAACAGTGCTAGGCAGATTGTTCCAAAATTTTTGATTGATTTTCGAAGAGTCTACTGTGACATGCACTTGCTGGATTTCCCACAGGGTCGCTATAAAATCCATGTCTGTTTCATAGCGTTTAAATTTCCAAGTGCATTGTTTAAAATATCCCGTACTCCCATGATATTTGTAAGCCAAGCAGGTGTATCATTTCTTTTGAGACACACTGTATACGCGCTTTAATAAAATGTTCTTTCTTTTTTTAAATAAATACGTGATGCCCAGATTTACTTGGAATTTTTTTGAAAAATTCAAAATTGTTTTGCACAATTCTAACGGTCTGTTAGTGACTGTGACACATGTTGAGGATTTTTAAATAACTTCATAAACACACATTCGAAGATTTGAAACAAAGGACTGACAGTTTATATTTTTAACACACACATCAAATCAAAAGTATGCCAATGAACTTTAACTGAAGGAGAATCGTACACAGCAAAAAAAATGCCTAAAAAATCTGACAGTTTTATTGTGTTTGAATGTCAACAAATGCTATAAAAAGCTTACTCATACAGACACTCAAACCAAACCAGAAAAATTGCGTTTGAAAAAGGATTAGACACAGTCAAATACTACTTCAGAGCACAATATTTCGAAATAAGTCAGGCGTAATATAATGCAGGGCATTGAATTTTGAAAGCAAAGACGGGTGAAAGGGATTCAGAAGAGAAAAGGGAATGAAAAAAGAATAAGAAAACACATGACAAAAATATGATTGACAGAATTAACACACACTTGATGAAATGTTTTCATATTCGTGTTCATGTGCTGTCCTCTGCTGTTCTGTTCTCTGCTGTTCTGTTCTGTTCTCTTCATATTCATAAGATTGTAAACTTATGTGTGTGTGTCAGAAATTATGCATATGTATGGGTACATACATACATCCATACCGATACATTCTAACATTAAAGCAAATTTGCAGATGACAAGGCCGATGATGAGTGATAAGGCCAAGAGTGAATATACCCTGGCATACCATTCCCTGAGAATCTTCTGAAAATGCGTGTCTTCGTCGCATGTGTATGTAAATGACAACAACAATTACAACACTTCACATATACTTTTAAGGTTGAATTTGAAAATCTTATTTGATTTTCACAGCGTGTATACGAAACTTATTCGCTTTTATTCGTAAAAGAAGCCTTTAAACATGAAAACGATTTTTGACAAGAAAGAGAGCAAAAATACAACAAAAAAAAAACAGCAAAGAACGGGTGTGTGGATGGGCCCTTGAATGTTTTATTAAACGCTGAAAATTTCAATTTCATAGCTTGTCCATCAACGTTCAACGTTTAAAAAACTTTTAGGCGTTTATTGTTAAGAAAAAAGCAATTAAAAGAAATTAATTTTGAAAAGCATAAAGGAAAAGGGTTCCTTCGAATATCCTGTGTTTCTAAGTCATCATTAAAGGATTAACATTATTTAAATGGCTTAACATTTTCCACTTACACGTTATTTTAGCTGACAAACTTTGACAAACTTCTTGTCAAACTTTAGTAATTTAAGTTCAAATGTCCTTAAGTCATTGTGTAAGAGAAACAAAAGAATTTTTTACTTACTGGGCATTCATTATAAAACAGACGATGGGAGCTACTGTATTCTTATTAATCTAGTCCAAAATGGTACTAGACAAGGGTTTTGATTGGAGTAGGATCACGTTTTTAGCACGGTAAACTTGTTAAAGTATTTGCCTACGAAATGAACATTCTGATTTCGACCATAATGTTTAACAAAAAATTTTGCATACTGAGCCTTCAATCTAAAGCAGATGATGAGAGCTACAGTACTCCTCTAGTCCAGGATGGTACTAACCAAGGGTCTTGAGAGCAATACGACCATGGTGGTAGCACGGCGTACTTATTAAAGTGCTTGCCTTTCTGAACTGAACATTCCACATTTGAGTACAGTGGATGATAAAAGAAAATCATGGTTGTTTCGAATATGAAAGACCGGAAGTATTCTTACATACATATGTGCCATTTCGAATTATTCTCAGCTGGTGGCAAATAATCTCAGTATAATTTACTACTTGCTCAACCAGAACTACAGATATTGTGTAATACTGAGAAGGTATACACATATTAGGACAATGCGCTTAAGTTTTATACCAACAGTTTCAAAATGCTGGATAGAATAGGATCTTGATAAAACACTTCTATGTAGGCCGCTTGACCACTGCAGTGTGTTTCAGATGTAAGGCTTGCTGGTTGATAGAATTTCCTTATGATTAATTTATGCAGGCATGCTTCAACATCAACGAAAATATGAAAATATTTCTTCGGCGACTTCCTCTCAGCAGATTTCTCGCAAAAACTCTGAGAGTAAAAATTGCCATGAAAAGCTTCTCAAAAAATCTGTCGTTCGGAGTCTGTCGCCACTCATGTATAAAATTAACGCACACAACATGAGTGTTGTTGAGAAGCTAGGCCGTAATCCTGACTGAAGGGTTGTAATGGCCAATTATGTATGTATGCTTCAATAAAGTCCTTTACAAACGTCACCTTTACGTCCTGCCTTATTCATGAATACCAGAAATTTCTCAGAGAAATGTTGCTTCATTCAAAGGAAACTCCAGGACATAGAAAGCAACGTCGGAATTTACATTGCTAATGAACTGACCAAAATGGATGCAAAGCTCACAATTTCCGATTGCCTAAGTGAAATAAGATAGATTTTGGTCACTGTTGCAGCGATCTGTCTAAGAGGAACATAGAAGTATGCAAGAATAATATAAAATAGGAGACTCAACATTACTGGAAGTACAAAATCACGTGGAATATTACTATGCACTGCTATATTGATCAGATTAAGAAGAGCTCTCCAATTAGCTTGAACTGCATGACCATCCATTAGGCTTTTGTGGTTGCAACAGTTTACTGCCCTGCTGAATATTCATAGGTTCAGTATTCCCTCTTGTGATTTCTGTAGATGGAAGTACAGATTAAACTGAGTGGGAGTAGAGCAGTATAGGAGAAGAATATAAAAGAGAAGGCTCAACTTTGTTGGAAACATAAAAGCACATGAAGTATTACTAGGCACTGCTGCAGCGATCTGGCTAAGAAGAGTTCTCCTCTTTACTTGAATCGCATGAAAGGAATATCCATAGTATTCCGGTACTGTAGATGCAAGTGCAGTTAATCTGATTAGGAGTTGAGTAGTATAGAAGAAGAGTATAAAAGAGGATGCTCAACTTTGTTGGAAGTATAAAAGCAGAATAAAGAGTCTTAGCTTTACTTGAACCGCATTACCATTCATTGAACTGTTGCGGTGATAACAGTATACTGCTCTGTTGAAAGGAATATCCTTAGCTTCAATATTATCTCTCTCTGTAGAGGCAAATGCAGGTTAACTTTAGTAGAAGTACAGAATTATAGAAGAAGAATATAGAAGAGGAGTTGGATTATTAGACGTGTAGTACGGTTTAAACACTAGGTTAGATAAATAAAATTGCAATGAAAAGTGTCTGAAAAAAATTAGTCTTTTGAAGTCGATTTTAAACTGTAGGTGCTGTCACTCATGTACAAAACTGATACTTACAACATAAGTGGTGTGAGAAGAAAGGTTGTTATACTGACAAAAGGATCGTAATGATCAATTCTGTATGTATCTTTAACTCCATGTGACATTACTTAGCTTTTGCTAATGGTAATCCAATGGCAATGCAAGGCCAGTATTTAAAATTTTTCTTTGGGGAAAATTAATCATCAGAAAAGATTTTTGTAGCATTATACACTAATGCCAAGGATTTATTCTCATTGACACCACATATATGTAATTCTAGGGTATGAGGGCTGTACAATAGATCGTCTAGTTGTAGTATTTTAGTATCCCTACAGAGCAATAATTCTTCTATCAATCTAGGATGAACAAATCATCTGTTTTTGAAACTGAACAAAAAATTCAAAAAAAAAAAAAAAACCAAAACCAACCAAGTTACTAAAGTAGAAGCCCTGTTTAAGTGGAACTAAAAGCAAAACTAGTAAATTCATGGGCAATACTATCTTATTGCTTTCAGAGACTGACGGTGAATTGCTCAGCTCCTATATAATTGGTCATTACAACCCTTCAATCGGTATATATATTTCGATTCTCACACCACTTATGTTGTGTGTTTTAATTTTATCCACAAGTGTTGGGACCTACAGCTTAAAGTCGACTTCGAATTACAGACTTTTTTGAGAAACTCATCATGGCAATTTTTATTCACTTTCAGAGTTTTTACCAGAAATCTGATGAGCGGAAGTCGCGAAGAAATATTTGTTCATATTTCGAGATCATGTCTGACCTGAGGTTTGAACCGTGGCCTCAGGTCTAATAAGCCAACTCCCTACCTACTAGACCACACAGCGTTGAAAAAAGGATACATAATCCTGCTTTGAGAGTGTAATACACATACGATGATGATAATCAAGTGTGCAATAGAAAAGCGTACTGTTAAGTAATTTTAGAAAAGATTTCATTGCCAATTTGTTAACAAGAACTTCGTTTAAAAATAAAAGCTCCTGCCAGTAGTAATTTGAACTGCCTAGTTTAAAAGCTGTTGTTCATAATCTTCCTGCAAGTCAAATACAAACACAATTAAAAAGCAAAAATATTTGATCTCCATTTTTTTGTAATTCAATGCCAACAGAAACATAAGGAGGAGAAATCCAATAGCAAATCCTATTTCGTTAAGATTTTTGAGGTTGAAAAAAACAACGAAATATTAAAATCTTAAATTACCCTCAACCAAACAGAAGGACCTTCCACTCTAATTGTTATTGGGTGGTGGTATGGTGGTATGTATGCAGCTGTTTTAAATTCTACACTTTAAAAGGTTTCTCCTTCAGTTGCCATTTTTAGAGCTCTGATGTGTTGATGCCACTCTTTGTTTCTTGTGAAATCCATTTAAAACTGAAATTAATACACAGCGAAGTGAACAGGAACGTGAACATTATTTTGTTGCAAAAAGAAAAAAATTTGTAAAAAGGACCAAGGGAAAAGGGGAGAGATAGGAAGAGAAGAAGATGGCGTAGAGCGAGAGTGAGAGCTTTTAAAATAACAAAACGTATTAGTGTCAAATCAGCGTAAATTATAACAAATATTACTTTGAACATTAAGCCATTGCGGAGCAGAAAGAGCCATAGAAAAAAAGGGGAATAGAAAAACAAAAAGGTTTTTGGGGAGGGATGTTCAGATTATTGCTTTTAAAATTTCATACTCAAAATTGATTTAAAACAATGTATGTTAAGGTTTAAAATCCATTTTTGCATTGTGCCCAACCTCATTATTCAGTTGCTACACGTTTTTGCTAAAATATTTGATTTTCGTTGTATTTTTTTTTTTTGGGTTAAAATGTTTCCATAATTGCTTAAGCATGTCTAACAATATTCTTTTTAAACTAAATTCTTATAAAATTTACCTTTTATTTTAGTTTTGAGGTCCCCCTCTCTCTCCCACCCAAACTAAATACAACACAATGCATGTGTTAATATTCACACAATACCCGGGAAAGCGTATTTGAAATCGTTTTTTTGGAAATCATTGAATTAAAATGACTTAATCAAGCATAGACATCATGTGTTGGCGGGCTGGGAAACACATGGATTTTATCACATCATATCCAAAAACTACTGCCTCATATAGTGTAGTCAGGGAAACTACCACTTTAGTTTACTCTACAAATACTTAAACGCATTTGCGTCTTTTAACTTAAGTTCGGTTAGTTTCCTTAAACACTCTGTTCAAATATTAAACGTTTTTCATTTCACTTTTCTTTGTATTTCCCCCCGATTTTATATCCTCGTTTATTAATATTTTATAGATTTTCTTTGGCGAAGTGAGAGAGAGAGAGAGAGACATTTATGTCAGAGGCTACGTGTTTTTGTGTAAAATCTTCACAATATTTGTAGTTTTATTGTCGTCATTTACCTTTTTTTCTTTTGAGCGTGATTTTGAAAATCTCTGTTAAAGGTTTTTACACTTCATTTCCTTGGGTTGGCTTCTTATTTTAATTTAAAGAAGTATTAATATATACGAGGGCTGTTTGGTTATTTAATATGATATAAGCACGACAGTTCCTCAATCATAAAGGTCTTGCAACAGACACTTGCGTACTTTGACAGTCGATAGTGGCCATCTTGTTAAAGCTACATCCGCGAAATTACTTTCCATTTAGTCAATCTGTTATGTCATATCAAACCACTATGGAAAGCATTGAGCAGCATGTGCAAATATTATAATTGTTCGTCCCAAATACATATTCTGTTGGCGCAAGGCACCGCAGTGCCCCACGAAAAATCATTTTTAACGATGAGGCCTATTTCTGACTACGTGCACAGACAAAAGTGATGAATTTGGGACGATGCCAATCCACATGAAATCCAAAAACGCCCAGTGTATCCTACAGAAAGGCCTGATTTAGTATCGATTTTGAACTGACGACGTCATCAGACCAAATTTTTTAAAGAATGACATCAGAAAGATCATCAGTGGTCGAGCTGTTCTCTTGGCGTGTACTGCACGATTCTCAACTTCTGTTGATCTGAATTGGATGAGCTGGCCACCTACCATATGCGGTTTCAAAAGCATGGCGCTATGTTCCACATACAGCTCAAACCCAACATACCTCATGGCACCGTCCAAATTTATTTATGCTTCATAGTAATGGAAATTTTGATGTTCTATATCGAAAGAAGACATGGCGGATGTTAAATTTCACACCAAATGAGTGATGAGGAATTTTCGATAAAAATAAGGGTCAGTTACTGACTGCTGAAGTCGCAGTAGTCTAGTAGGTAGTGTCTTGGCTTATTAGACGTGAAGCCACAATTCAAGCCCCAGGTCAGACATTTCCAAAATATTTCTTTGGCGGCTTCCTCTCAACAGGTTTTCTGGCAAAAACTCTGAGAGTAAATGAATTTGCCGTGAAAATTTTCTCAAAAATCTGTCGTTCGGATTCGGCTTTAAACTGTAGGCCTCGCCACTCATGTATAAAATTAACACACACAACATGAGTGGAAGCTAGGTCGTAGTCCTGACTGAAGGGTTGTAATGACCAATTATGTTATGTATGTACTGACAGCTCTAGTGTCCATTTATATAATACACTCTGTTGGCTACGTTCGTTTACCCTCAGTTCTTGGGTCAGTTGAGCTTTGTGCGAGGCAGGCCAAAGTCACGACGTAATATTCGCCAAGTTGTGGTCTATGAAAGACCGAGTTCTTGTGAATAATGAGATATCAACCGCTTGCGATTCTCCTGCACATTCTCACGGAAAGTGGTGATGTTTTCGCAAGAACGTGCTTTACGTCGGCGTCCAGTTGTAGATCGATCGTTAACTGAACCATTGGACTCGAATTTATTGCGATTAGTCCGCTCAGTAGGACGATTATGGTGATCTAAAAATGGGAGAAGTGCATGGTACGTTGCCCAATAGAACAGCCATTTGATGAAATAATTTTATTTTCTGCATGTATTGCCGAGTGCCATCGCCATAGTCTAGTACGTAGTGTGTTGGCTTATTAGACATGAGGCTATGGTTCAAACCCCAGGTCAAACATATCCAAAAAAAATGGAATATAAAGGAAATATCTCTTCGAAAGTGAAATCAGATTGCCATGAAAAGTTTCTTAAAAATTTGTCGTTCGGGCTCGACTTTAAACTGTAGGTCCCGTCTCTCATGTATAAAAATTGACGCACACAACATAAGTGGTGTGAGAAGCTAGGATGTAATCCTGACGGAAGGGTTATAATGACAAAATTATGTATGTTGGTTAATGCTATATCCGTCCATGGTGATTTGGCAAAGCAGACTGAATTATTGGCAACTATTGTGACAGATGTAGCTTCAACCATCAAAGTTGGAAAGTCTCGTTTAGGAGGTCTGATATAAAAGACGGTTCAATTCCAACTCAAATGGTTCGTTGGTTGATATCGAATCCTAATATCCACCATAACTAAGCTATCTAATCACTTCAAAACTTATCAAACCGTCTACCATTTTAAAATTAAATTCCAACAGTTGTTATGACTGTAGTACACCCACGTAAAAGTTTATGTGTATATGAGGGCATCCTGAAAGGATCTGTGTTTCGTCAGAAAAAAAAGGAATGGAAATATGTCTGTAGTTGTTACCTTTCTAGAAATCTGTGTATGACTACAACTAGTTTTAATGTTTACAACAAAAATAAAAATAAAAGCGTCTTTGCAACATTACTTATTTATGATTTGAATATTTAACATTAATTTTCAATTTTCCCCCGACTTATTTCATTCGTTTAATACTTTTATTTTTGGTTTGATTAGGAAAGTTGTTTACATTTTCAATGTGAACATATTCAAGACACGTGTCTGTTGAATATCGTAACGCTAAATGATTTCCACTAAGTCGCTGGAAAAGTTAACGTTTCACATAAAATCTTAATTAAAAATTTAAATATCACGAATGAAAATAGAAAATGAAATTAATTTCTTGAAAACCACCAAAATGTCAACGTCAATTTGCATATGAAACTTAAATTTGTTTAAATGAACAATGAATAGAAGCTATTTTTAGATTAATTTTTAAAAATTTAGAAAGACAGTTTGTGTTTTGGATGCCGCTAGGCTAACCCAAAGTTAATCTAAATGCCTAAAGGGAGGAACCTTACTAAAGAAGGTATGTGCGGAGAAATTACGCTGCTGCCTATGGAGACTAAGATAATCATTGGGATTTTTAACATGCGGCTCTCTTTGATATAATGAGTCCAACAAAGTTCAAAATCAAAATTTTTCTGTAATATTTCATTCAGACTTACTTTGGAAACCCCACGTTGTATGTTTCAATCTAAAAAGAAATATAGAAAAGTATTGTATCAATAATAACGTTATGATATAAATTTAAGCAAACAGTTTTGTAAATTTTGTTTCAAATTCCAAAGAAAACAAACAAATTTTCGAATCCATAAAATTAAAAGTCTTGTGTCTCCTCCAAATATTTCATCTATAAAGCATTCTACCACTTGCCTTTCAAGAGAGCGCAATGTTAACAGTGAACAGCTTGAATCCCCTTCAAATAATCCATCTAGAAAATGTTCTGCCACTTGTCTTCCAAGAGAGGCCAATATTAATAGCAAACAGCTAAGGAAAAAGGCTTGAATCCCCTCCAAGTAATCTATCTAGAAAGCATCCTGCCACTTGCCTTCCAAGAGAAGCCGATACTAACAGCAAACCGCTGAGGAAACTTACACAGCACTACCTCTTCAAGAAGAGTAGAACTCAATCAACAAACGCTTTTTATCACTACATGCAATATATACACATAGAGGTCATTATTTTCATTCAACGGCAGATACAACCGCTGTCATCTTAAGACATGCTACTGCAAGACCAATCACCTACTCGGCACTAGACAGAACCAAAGCATTGAAGTAATGGAAAAATCGTGCAGATACATTGCTTTTGTTACTTTCAGGTGCTCAAAAAAGAAATATGTTAGGTTAGCAGACAGCTTGCCGTTCACAGGCAAGTTCACTTAGTGGCCTATATGGCCCAGTGTAAGGTAAGTCCCCTTTTCATGATTCGTTGGTGGTGGTGGTCTTCATGCGTTCTGTCTCTCTAAAATATACTGACGTCTGTTTGAAGTCCAGAGGAGTCGTATAAAATGTGTTGTACCGATTCCATTTCCTCCAAATCAAGGCACCTTCTGCAGTAATCCTGGTGGGCCAGAGCGGGCCTGTCAGCGAAACTGCCAGTATCTCGTTAGATTTCCATTAGAATGAGAACCGTTCTCTTGCCGTACTCAAATAGTTCCCTGGTTCTACAGCTATCCACTGCTGGTCACAGCAGTTTTGTAATTCGGCAACCAGGTATATTGGACCATCAACTGTTTGTCGAAATCCATGCTGGTTTTGATTCAATTTGGAAAAGTATTCTTGTAGGAGTGCATATATCCCCTCTCGCCTCCTCCTCAGGCATCACCGATCACTTCCGTTCCAGTTCCTCCGTTTCCCCCTATGTCACAGTAGCCCAGAATCCAGTAAAGACGGGTGTTCTATAGACGTTTATGGTCTAGATAGTCCATGTAATTCCTGATGCCATTTGATTTGACGAAATGCGACCCCAGTACTTTGATTACTGCTTGACTGTCTACACATATGAAGACTCGTATTTATTAATTACAATATAATTACAAATTACACCTAATTATTACGAGCTGAGTAACTTGGACCATGTGCTCGGTGTAGTGTAACAGACCAGGGCCTCTGGTGGGAATCGAACCCACGACCCTCACCCTAACAGTCTAGTACACTACCCGCTGGACTACCAAGGCGATCATGAAGACTTTTATTATGAACCTTTGCCCCAAAAATGAAGCCTTATAAGTAATTTCTTGAATATATCGTGTTCAGATATATTTTGGTCTTCTGAGTCCAAGGTTAGATTAGATTATGCGGCTTATCTTCCCCAAAAAGGCAAGAGCCTTACATAGAGACGTGAAATAAAAGGTTGTTTTTTCTCCTCCTAAAACACAGTTAAAGTAGAAGTCAAAGAAGTCAGATAAGCATAAACAAGCATGCAGTAGAAGTCAGATAAGGAGATTGAATTCGCTGTGAACAATGTGGAATATATCTAGTTTTACTAAGGCAATAAGAATAATGCGGGGATTTGCGGAAGTCGGCGAAGAGGACGACCTTGTTTGCGTTGAAAGGACCGTTGAAAGGATCGAGGAAACCCTGTCATCGATTGGTGTGACCAACTGGAGAAAACGTGCAAGAAGAAGAGTCGGCTGGAAGGATGTGTTAAGGTAGACAGAAATTCGTTAATCGGGTTGATAATGGCTGACTAAGTAAGTAAGTAATTGGAATCCGGTAAAAGTCTGAATTATAAAACCCTATATGTTAAATGTATTTATCCTGCTGCCTATTTGTATGGATTCTAGTATGAAATTCGTATGAACTTGCTTCAATTCATTTGCATACGTAAATGGTAGGAAGCCTCTCTAGCGTTCAGAAGTAGCGTAATGTAGGTTATAAAAAAAATATGCACAGTGTCATTACCGATACCTATAAAAAGGTAATTGTACGATAAAAATTAGGCTCTAAGATAACACGAAATTATGAACAGATGTTAACATAGAGTTGTAATGCTATTCAAAGCAAAATATTTAATTTGCAAGTAATGCTACACGGCAATTTTCCAGTCAAATGCATTTTTGTAAAACAAACGATCTGAAAACAATTCTTATCTCTGTAAACCACAATAAAGATAACATCATTGTTTATACCATTTTAAAGACTATATATGGAATAAATATATGTTTATAAACAATTACCCTCAAACCCCCCGGCAGCAACTGATTACTGGTGTTCAATTAGTTCAATTAGGCTGCTTATCTCTAGCGATGCTTGCAGACGTTTTCGTTGTAGCAACACACTTAAGCTGCCTTATCGGTTCGGCAAACAAACAATTACTATCTGGCACAACGCATTTAGAAATTGATAAAAAGAAAAAACAAGAAAAACAATAAAAATTAACTTGTTATCGATAATAAATAAAAATTATTAACCATAGCCGTAAAGTATTTTAATTAGTATCAACCAGAAGGTGGAACTTTAAAGGTGTTTTATTGGAAATATTTCGCAAATCAATGTGGGCTACACTTTAACAGCCAATGGCTTCAAAATGCATTGGAAATTCGTGTTAATTTTCTTAAGCATTTACATTAGCAACGTGAAAACAGCGCGTATATTATCAATATTTGGGGTGCCAATACCCTCGCAATATGCCTTTATAGAGCCTTTGCTTAAAGAACTGGCCGCCAAAGGCCATCATATCACATCGATAAGCAATTATCCGCAACCACAGCCATTGAAAAATTTTCGTGATGTGGTGGTTAAGGAAAATAAACATTTGTTTGATGGTAAGTGAGGGAAAATGTGCAAAAAAAAAATGCAATTAATCGATAAGTCTTTTAAAAATCTTTCCTTTAGATTTTCAAAACTTCACAGTGGACAATATTGCGGCCAATTACTATGAAGTGATCGATGCCATGTATAATTGCACTTTTCAAATGTGTTTGAATGTACAAAATAATGCCGAGGTGCGTCAAATATTCGACAATGAACACTTCGATTTAATTATATTGGAGGTATTTTTTTCGGAATCCTTTACGGGTTTAGCAGAACATCTAAAGGCACCCTTGGTAGGTATATCCACATTGAGCACCCAGACTTCAATTGATGTTTTAGTAGGCAATGTCAGCCCCCTGTCTTATGTGCCGAGTTGGATATTGCCTTTGCAACAAATGAACTTCTGGCAACGTTTATTAAATATCCTGCTGCACTTGGTGGAGTGGGTCCATTATTACTGCGAATATTTGCCCGTGCAAAAGCAAATCTATGACACATATTTTCCGCGTAATAAAATGTCCTTTGAGGAGGCTCGTAAAAATTTCTCTTTAATCCTGTTAAATGATCATTTCTCATTGACCATGGCCCGGCCTTATGTGCCCAATATGATCGAAGTGGCCGGTTTAAATATTAAAAATCCAGCGGATCCTTTATCTCCACAGCTGAAAACAATTTTGGACAAGAGCTTTACAGGTGCCATACTGATCTCTTTTGATATCTCCATAAACCATCAACAATTGCAGATTTTCTTGCAACAATTCAAAAGCATGAAGGAACTTATATTATGGCGTACACCACAGCAACTCAATCACATTAGCCTGCCCGCTAATGTCCTTGTGAGTTCGAACTTCTCGATATCCTCTATTCTAAGTCATCCAAATCTTAAACTCTACGTTACGCACGGCAGTTTTCTAAGCACCATTGAAAGTGTATACTATGGCCTACCCATTCTGGGCATAACCACCTACGAAAAGAATGATGATTTCATGGACTACATAAAAAAGGTAGGCAATGGCTTAACACTTAAGCTGCAGGCCATGACAAATCGGTCCTTAAACAAAGCATTTACTGAACTTCTGCATACGTCGTCGCATTTTGCCAATCATGCAAAAACCTTATCCGTACGCTTTCGTGATCAACAGAATACCCCCATGGAAAAGGCTGTCTATTGGATTGAGTACGTGTTACGGCATAAAGGTGCAACACATTTGCGTAATTTGGGTCAAAATTTAACCTGGTGGGAGTTTTATAATCTGGATGTATTCGTAGCCTTAGTATGTATGTTTGCATTGGTAATCTTCATGGCATTCTTTGTGCTTAAAGTGTTAATGCATTTAACGGATAGAATTATCCATATTAGCGGTGTAAAAATAAGTAAAATTAAGAAAATTTAAAGAATTTAAAAAGATTTGTAGAAAATTATGTGATAAAATAATAAAAAATTAAGACATAAAATTCTTGTAATCGTAGCGCAATAGTCCGCCAACATGAGTAAGTATTTAGATTCGTGAGTTGGTCTATAAGTTCGTGAATTTCCCGCCTCTGTCATTGTTTTCAATTGAATTTTGTGGGTGAACAGCCAAGATTTAAGAAGAAGTTTAAGAAGAAGAAAATTTAAATTCTAATAGAAACCTCGAGAGATTATTTCTTGTTCTCATATCTGAAGAAAAAATCCCGGAGAAAAATGGCATGAGGCTGCAATCAAGTTCCTTATGAACTTCACCTCGATATTCGGCCTCATTCATGAATAGCGTGTATTTCACAGGGAAATGTAGAATCATAAGTGAATAGTATATGAGTAAGAATATCTTTTAAAACCTAATTGATGATGAAGTAACGAAGGCCGGTACGAACCCTAGAATCTACCACAGGTTCCGATCTCCTCAGTTAAACCTGGTACTGTATGATGCGTACCGGTATCACCTTATATTTTTAAATTAAAATGTTTCAGAAATTACAAAATATTTCTTCGGGGACTTCCTCTCAGCAAATTTCTGGCAATAAACTCTGAGATCAAATAAATTTGCCATGAAAAATTTCTCAAAAATATCTGGCGTTCTCATATATAAAAATTAAGGTCGTAATCCTGACTGGAAGATTGTAATGTATGTATATGTAATGCCCCCACATCTTTCTGGGTAGAGAGCGCCAAAAATGTAAAATTTTCCATAATTTAGGCTTATAAATTGGACTCATTTAGATTGGTTATGTATGGTTTGGGAACAGCTGTGGTTTGTGGCTTATTCGCATACACACGCAACTTAATAAAACCCCACAAGAAAAAGTTTAAAGAGGACAAATCGCTGAACATCGGTGGTCAGCTCAATTCACTTCTTCGTGAGATGACTATACCCTCCTCAAATCGCAGAGTGCAGACTCTTCAATGTGAGATTTGATTGAAGAGAACGGCTCATTGTCCAGATCATCTAATTCAGTTCATCCAATTCAGTTCATCCAATTCAGTTCAAATAATCTCCAGATGAGATGGATATACCTTATATATATATATACTCGTGTAGAATCTCCCATGTGGCATGAGCTATGTGGCATGAGCTATGTGCTACGCAGCGGCGTTCTCATCAATTACATGTCGTCGTTTTCTAGATTATCCACTTCAGTACCATATTGGCAATCGTCGACCTACAATGCACGCTGCAGAAAGTGTTGGCCTAGCCAAAGATATTCTAAATCATTCGATCTCGCTGGTCAGTTTACATGATATCCACGTGCGATGACCATGACCTTAAATTACTCGTACAGAGTATCCAACGTGACATGAGATGTGATGCATTTTGTGCCGTCCTTTTCAAATCACACGTCGTTGTTATCGATTTCCTCTTCCAATTCAGAATAAAATAAGTTGGTAGACATCGATCTACACTGCTCACCGTAGACAGTGATGACCTAACCAACAACGTTTCCAATCCATCGATCTCGCTGGCTAGTTCACATCATCTTCTCGTGAGATGAGAATGTCCTCAAATTGCTTGTACAGAATATGCAATGTGGCATGAGATGTGATGCACATTGTGGCACACTGTTGAAACCACACGTGGTTGTTGTCCAGTTGCAGGACAATTCAGAACAAAATACGTAGGTATGCATTGATTTATTGTGCTTGTTGTAGACAGTGATGGTCTGATCAATGCCCTTCTCAAATAAATACAAACCGATGACGCCTATACCCCAAAACCCATGTCAAACAGCGACTTCTTCGGGTTGAATTGGACGCTGTTGGATTACATGTGAATTGGTTTCATCCCATGTTCGACAATTTCATCCAGAGATGGGCCTCACGGCTGAAGACGATTTTTCGATGAGAATTAGGTCTGCTTTAGAGCTTATTCAGCCAACATACATATATAACATACACTTAGGTATGCTCCCAATCATACATACATAACATACATAATTGGCCATTACAACCTTTCAGTCAGGATTACGGCCTATTCAGCTAACACACGTCGTTATCTATGATAGTTAATGGTGATTCTCCAAAACAGGCTGAATACATAACAACTATTTTTAGCAAATGTAGCTTCAATAAGAAAGTCATTGTGAACTGAAACAGTTAGAAAGTCCTTGTTGGAAGACCTTTTGTTTATTTTTATGTTTAATAATTTATTTCAGAAAATTTAAACGAATGAATCCCTTAAAATTAAATGAAAATTAAAATGATTATAAGGAAAGCTTTTTTTTAAAGGGATGCGGCATAGGAAAAAGCAAAGAAATAAACAACTCCCTACTGCCATGACTAGAAAGACGGAAGACACATGCAAAACAAATATTCTGTGATTAAAAAATAAAAAAATCATAAAAAATTTAGCAAAAGTCTCTAGCAGAACATAAAACGCCTCCTGTTAGACGAGTTTTTTACTTCCTTGTAGTACTACCGGCAGGGGAATGTAATGGAATTATAAATGCTACAACAAAACAGCAACAATAAAAACAAATAAAGAATGAAAAAACATGGCAGCTGTAGCATAGTAGTAGTAGTAGTAGGAAAAGCAGGCAAAAGCAAAAACAGAAAGAAAAAAAAAACGCTTGTATAAGAGCTTAATTGTTGTTAATGCCTTTTTAATTGTACCATTAATTGCTGACGCCTTGTCATAGGGTTTACGAATACAACAAAATAACAACAAAACAAAACAAAAATTATTATAATAAAACAGCCCTAATAAAACAACAATAATAGCATGAAAAAAATATAAAATAAAATTAAACAAAAAGGCTACAATTATAACAGAATATAAAATACGTATTGAAATCAAATAGAATTGCAGTCTAAAACGAATGGCAAGGAACCCTGCAAAGGAGATTCTATAGAGTAAATAAAAATTGCCAAGAAAAGTTTCTGAAAAAAAATTGTCGTTCGCAGTCGTCTTTAAACACTCATGTATAAAATTAACAGACACACCATAAGTGGTGTGAGAAGCTAGGTTGTAATCCTGACTGAAGGGTTGTAATGACTAATTATGTATGTATGTATGGTTATACTCTTTCAAAAGAGTATCAAGAGTATCAATCAGGAAGTGATTTGGAAACAGGACCATGTGTTTTTTTCCAGAGTGAATGAATGAAGTATTCGGAACCTATGAAGAAGCTTGCTGATCATTTCCAAGTATAAGTCTATGCCATCGAAAGACGTGTACAATTCAACTTAATGGAACAATGGAGAACTCGAAGATATTAAGGCAGTTGGATAGCTAACAATAGGACTATTCTCTCCTCCGAATCCCAGTTGAAGTGGGATCAATGATCAGGCACATGAGTCTATAACAAGGAAAAGCTTCTTCGCCACTGATGGGCCCGCTATCTGCAGATATGGAAAAAGGTATATCTGACGAATGAGAAAATAGAAATAGGCAAAACCTTTTCTCAGACTTTAGGCTAGTAGCCGCTCTTTTGACAGGGCACTGTAAACTCATCGTACACTGGTTCTAAGTGACAATCGTATCGAACGTATTTTTTCTGTATGGATGATAATGAATTATCAGAACACAACATCTTATCGTACATTGGATTATAATGCCAATCAAATCAAACTCAACATATAGATACTGTAATGATGACAATGAATCATCAGACCACATCCTTGAAACCTAAGCATTACTAATGCATCCCTGGAGTAAGCGCAAGTGCCAGGCAGGCAATTGTTGTTATTAACACAGAGCAGCAATCTGAGCTTAATCAAAGCAACAGGTTTCAAGGAGGCAATATAGGAACGAAAAAGTTTGAGGGAAGTAAAATAGCTCATGTGCTCACACCACTATGGCATCTCTTCACGACAGTAATAATAGTAATAGTTGATACAAACTTGGCCACTTTTCGAGAATTGCGGAGTAATTATGGTCGTCAACAATAGCAAAAATTTGTCGAGTGTTAAATTTCATATACAACAACGGTAATGAATTATCCTTAGTAGACATATTTTTGATTTTAAGGCCGTCAAATTGCCCGATTTTGTTCAAGTTATACATTCTGGAAACTAAGCATACAGTAAAGCTCAAAATATTGTTACGAAAATGGAAATAGTTTAACATCGTTTAACATTAAAATGATTAACAAGAGCTACAAAAATAAAAACAATGAACTTGTTTACATGTTTAACAAGTAAACAAAAATATACCAGCAAAAGGGAATAAACAAGTAAACGAGAATGCAACAACAAACAGTGTAAACAAAATACACAAACAGCAATGAAACAACGATGTTTACATTTAAGGAGATTTCGAGTAGGCGAAGCTACGAACTTTAAGAACATTCATCAGACTGTTTACAATAGCATATAAAAAGCGGAGTAAAAATTCAGTCAGTCTAGTCGGAAGACGTGTTGCGCGTTAAGAGAGTAATCGTGGTTTGAAGATCTCCGTTATAAAGATCTGTCGAAAAATTGTTATTGTTTACGCAAAAGAGTTTAAAGAACAACAATTGTCGTTGTTTACAATAAAGAATTTCATTACAATAAAGAATTTCATTAAAACTAAATACAAATTTATTTTTATTTGATTTGTCCTTTTTGGTAAGGCCATCACATTGTCGGTCTTGATCTTATTTCATTACATTCGCAACCGTAATTTTAAAAATAACTACCAGGTTATTAATGTTTTCCATTCAATAGGAAATAGTGAATGAAAACAATCATTAACAATTGAGTACAGGAACAGAGGAGAATAATAAATTGAATATTTTCTTATTGGAATGCAATTTAATAAAACTCCATATTCATGTAATCAAGCAGAGAGAGGTAAACCAATCATTTCTATACACATAAATATTTAATATAAATACATAATAATATTGTATAAAAATACATTTAAAACTAATGCATATGTGCTGTATGGTATCGTACAATTTTATTTGTATTAAAGAAATTAACATTCGAATTCATATGAAATATTTATAATGCGTGCGGTCGTATATGGTAATACAAACCTCCTGGCGGTGTTATGGAAATAAATAAAAAAAAAAAACTAAAAATAGTTGCGTAATTAACCCTTTTATTGACAGGATAATTATTATTTGACTCTCCATTGAAAATAATTACAAATGCATTTACAACGAGCGTAAGTGGTGTATTTAAGTGAAGTATTTCTGAAGATAATGTTGCACGGTATGGGTAATGTAATGATACAGTTCGTCGTAAGTTATCGATTTTTATTGTAATTAAATGTCTTCTAATTAATTAGTATTTTCGAATTTCATTTCGATCAAAAGATATCAACTCGATGCCTTATTAAATACATATTTTAGGTAAGAAAGCTACTTCTTAAAATAATTAATTTTCGTTTAACGTCATTAGAAAAAAAGTTACGATATGATAGTCTCATACGTCTTTTCAACGTAATTAACAATTTCACGACGGCAATCCACTACACCTAATAGAGCAAAACTCAAAAAGTTCAACATCCATTCCCTATCTATTATTTTCGACATAACTATTGCCTAAGTACCCATATTAGTTATCAGATCGTGTTTACATACATATATTAATACATACATAATTGCTCATTACAATCCTTCAGTCACGATTACGGTTTAGCTTCTCACATCACTTATGTTGTGTATGTGAACTTCATACATGAGTGGTCGGATCTATAGTCCTCGATGTACTTAAATGCCTGCTTCTACCCTGTTGCCTTGGCGAACCTCAGACTTTTGCTTTTTTGCTTCTGTAACATCTTAGCATCACACAGTTTCCAGATGTTCTTTCCGGTCTTCCAATTCCCTTATCACAAAATCTGCAAATTGACGGGATTTCTATTCTGTTCAAATGTTCTTTGACTCTACTTCGCCCGTACAGAAGGCTACATACAGTTCTAAAACAATACTCATGTTTTTCTCTATAATTGATTGTCTTAATATCTTCTGGAGTGATAAGAATCACTGGTTCAGTCTATCCTCCTTTTCGGTTAGTATAACATTCTAAATTCTTACTCCACAAAGACTTTCTGGTCCTATCAGCTTCAATCCAGATGAGCTCATTAACCTTAATTTCCTTATGACCAGGAATATAGCTGAGTGTGATTTTACGTTCTCTTCTGTCTCACTGAATCAGCTTGTCCAGATAATCTCATATTAACCTTGAGCCAACCGTGTTAGACCTAAGTGCTCGATTGGCGAACTGATTCCCAGGTAGTATTACAATGTCTCCCGTCTTCTGTAACTTGTATCTACATTTGTCGAAGACAGCATACTCTTGAGTGTGCTGATGATTTCAAAATATTTCAAGCTGAGTAAAAATAGGTCAAGTACTGGACCTCTGTACGCCACGGTAGGGTCTAAATTATCAAATTCAAGTTTATAACATAGTCAAGTCGCAAACCACTTTTCAAAGATTTTAATGTACAGTTCCGGCTACAGTTAACGAGGGAGGTATGTGTGCCACTTGACTAGATCACTATATTTAGCGATATATCTCGTGTTTAATCGATTTTCAATAGTTTCTGCTGTACAACAGATATCCATTTCCTTGATTAAGGGCAACTGCAAACACATTTGCCCTGTGTGTCACAAATGAAGCAGTATGTTTGGATTACAAGCAGAAGACGGCGTCTGATGGATTTAAGACAGTTACATATGTTAGTGGAGACCAGACACTTAGAGACTGTGGTTAGGGTTATTGTAAACAAAAGTAATCGATTTTCTAACAGCTCTGGACTAAATAATATGATTGAATATGGCATTTCTTTGTCACCTACTGTTTTAGAAATGGCGGCGTTGAGTGGTATACAGATAGATTTAGGACATATAGCCCCATTCAAGTCTCAGCGTCTTTAGCGGCAGTCTATGGCTTATTTACGTACACCTGCGGTTTAAGAGAACCCGCATGAAGAAATGTAACAGTTTCTAATCGTTGGCCTGTTAAATTTGTCATGCAGAATATCCAATTTGGAATGAACAGTGTGAAACGTAAAGGTGTCCTTTTGAAACTACATGTCGTTTGTGTGCATGCCATCCAATTCAAACCAAAATAAGTCAGTAATCATTGACCTGTAGTGCTCGCCGTTATCAATAAATTCCTCAAAGAAAGATGAACTAATGAGGGCGCCCCTCCAAAATCAATACTAAACACTTTAGTTTCCAACTGCTTAATAATTATTGGTGATGTAGAAAACTAGACTGACTAAATGACTACGAATTTGGCATACGTAGCTCAAACTATATCGGAAGTCTATATTCGAAGATGCTATACTTTAACGCTTTGTTCTTTGGCTTCTGGAATTTTATATCGTATTATAGTTTCATTATTCTCACAATACTTTAATACTTTTCTTTTAACAAATTCCTGTATTAAAATATTATACTTATAAACCTTGTAACGCTATTTTAATAACATTTCAAGTAAAACGAAGCGAAACAAAAAACAAAACAAAAAATTGAAGAAAAACTTCAAGCCGGCATAAAAATTTCCCCGTATCAGCATAAAAACCTGCATTGCATGTTTTTGACGACTGATTAATATTTTTTCTGCTACTTTTTTCTCTTTTTTTGTTGTTTCTTGTTGCAATTTTTCATGATTTATTTTATCCAGTTGGAGGTAAATTTTTGTTTTTTTTATAACCATTCCACAGGACCTGTGTACAACATTCAAAGGTAATTTGTCTTGCGGACGACTTCAGTTGATGTACGACTGACTGACTGCTTTTATATTCTTTTCAGCCAGGTATTTAAAAAAAAATTTCTTTCTTTCCCTCTTTTATTCCTTTTTTTTTTTTGTATTTTTTTCTCATTTTTTTTCTGTCCTGTTGGCCCCTTCTAAACGTTACGATAATGATGATTGCCTGTTGGTTAGATATGGTTTTCAGAGTTTCATCATCATCAAAAACACTTTTTATGTGTACATACTGCTGGTGGCAGAAAACAAGTGAAAGAGAAGAAGAAGAAAATAGTAAAAGCGAAACCATATACCGTACTGAGGCTGTACATCTCCTTTCAGGCCAATTACATTCTCCTGGTTGTTCAGCAAAAAAAAGAAGAAAAACCCTTGTGGTGCTGATGTGCTAGTTTTCAAAAATTTTCTTTTTTAAAATTGTTTAAAAAGAACAAAATGATGTTAATACTGCTCCTTTACTTCACAATCAATTTTCTATTTCTCTTCCTTTCTTGTCGTTCTTTTTCTTTTACAGAAGAAAGAATCTGTATTGATTTTGCTTTCCAAAAACATCGAAAACATTTTCAATGTTAACATCATTCTACCTCTCTCCCTTCCTCATTCATCATCATTATTTGTTTAATATTTTCTCTTTTGAAAATGTTTTCAAATATTCCTTTACAGTTAACATTTCCGTTGTAGAGAAATTTGTCTATCTGTACGCTTTGTGTTGATAAATGTGGTCAATGTTAGTGCCATTTTTAATTTTTATTTGCTTATCGTCTTACATTGTTTTGTTTTCCTTTGAATGGACACTCTATAGCTGGACTGTGTCTCCCGTTTCTTTGTAAAATTTCTTCACAAGCATTTATTAAACGAATGCCAAGCACAGTGGTGGCAAAAGAAATATATTTTGGATTGGATTTTTAAATAAGAAGGCACTAGATTCCAAACCATTATAAACTGCGTTGGTTATGAATGCATAGAAGGATACATAAAGATTTAAGCCGGTAATAATGTCAGGCAAGGAAATTACAGAAAACATACTCTTAGCCATTGTCACGTTAGCTACAGGACTTCCACTTACAAACAGTTCAATACTATATGTTGCTGTGTCTAAGGGCAAATCGTCTGTCGGACATTCAGCCACTTTTTTGTGCATCCGTAACACAAACCAATAGCCAGGTATTATGAATGAAGCACAAAACCTGCAGTTCTTAGAAAGTTTTTCATATAATACCTTCTTCTTTAACCGCCTTTGGTTATCCATGATGATGTAGAGTTTAGAAGTTACGCTATCGAATGATTTATTGTGCTGCACTTAGCCCACATCACTTTAATCACACTCCTATAATTTTCCAGAATGCTTTGAGGCGTGTTTGCTTCTAGGAAGTCACCATAGTCTACCAGATAGTGTTATAGAAGCTAGGTCGTAATCCTGACTGATGAATTGTAATGACCAATTATATACGTTTTGTATGTATGTTTCCTTCTAAGGTATTTCATCTCTGTTCTAAAAGAGTGCTCCCTGAGTTTTCATCTTTCCTTTCCATTACCTAATCCTTTCCTTGTTCCACCGAAAACTTCAGACCTTATTAATGGCAAATTGATACAAAATCTGCCATCCAGCTGGATGACCTGATTTTCCCTGCCTTATTAATTAAACTTTCGATTCCAATCTCAAGTTAATCTCATAGTAGTCGAATTCTTAGATGGCGACATGACTATCAGATTGTATTACAATTACACCACCTCTCGTTGATGTAAAGTTGCGCAAGAAAGAGTCTTGGGGAAACCCCCATGGGGAATATTTCATTCCAGGATCATTCATATCACAATAAATCCTTGGACCCATCCTAACAGAAAATTAAGCAACTACTTTCACTTTTATTACTCATTCTCGTTCCGAAACATTTCCCAAAGCCACAGGGGACAGTTATAAGCCACAGTCAAGTCATGCCCCTAATTAATCTCGTGTTATATTTGACCCACAGTACTCTACTTATGCCCTCTATAGTGTCTCGTCCTTTGGTGATTACAACACTTCAGTCAGGATAAAGACCTAGACTCTCAAACAACTTATGTTGTGTGCGTTAATTTTATACATGAGTTTCATGGCAATTTTATTTGCTCTCAGCGCTTTTGCCAGAAATCTGCCGAGGGGAAGTCAACAAAGAAATATTTTTTCATCTTTAGTTTTGTTCGAGATGTTTGAGCTGAGATTTGAACCACTGTCTCCCGTCTAAAAAGCTTACACACTACTTACTAGACTACAGCTTCTTCAATGTCCTGCTCACGTTTCAAATATATGAGTTTAAGTTTGACAATGTTTCTTAGCTTTTCCAAGCTGATCGATGTTCTCTTGTCTTGTCCCACTGTTTTTTAAATTACACACACGCAAGTGTGAAAGTGAATTTACTTCACAGTACAACAGGATATCAAGTTTTCAGAAATTTCCGAATAAAACGTTGCCTATTTTTTTTTTCTTGGTGTCCTTTCCTATTCACTTTTAATGGTCCGTTCCCATTTTTCTATTGAGTGTCTAGACATTATTGTTGTCTAATACACAGATTTGTTATCCATTCTCTTGAGTTTTTTGTTTTGTTTTTGTTTTTCTCCATCACTTTCAACATTTATGACAATTTTGTTCAGTCGTTTGTTCGTTTTGGTTGTTTGTTTGTTTTTGTGTGAAAAATTGTCTGCCTTTCAACGGAATGTTGAACGAGGTTTTATGTTGCATGGCGTTGAATATATTCCTTCGTTCCACACACAGCTATTGTTGCCATTTTATTTCCGTGTATGTTTGTGATATTTATTTGTATGTATGTGACAGTGTAACTGTGTACAAAAAACAGGATTTAAATGTTTTTTTTTTTGTAACTGTATGTGTGTGTTGAGAAGCTAGGCCGTAATCCTAACTGAAGGGTTGTAATGGCCAATTATGTATGTATGTGTGTGTATTTGTATTGTTTTTATGCCGTTTTTCATGCCATTATTTCATTTGTATGTGTTTGTTATGCCATAAAGAGCCTCTCTTTACTCTTTCACAATATTTCAAGTGAGTATAAGGGTGTGTTTGTAATTTTTAGTCTTTCAACTGTTAAAATGTTTATTGGTATTTATTTTTACAACAACATTTAGCAGCTCACTCTCTCTCTCTGTTTCTATTTCTCATTCTTTCTTTTTTGCTTTGATGGCATGTGCTTATGTATGTGTGCGTTTATTTTGATGGGATTTTAATAGTTTTGACCTTAGATTAGATGCGTATTACCATTAGAATTAAATGTTATTTGCGGCCAATGATTGTTCTCCTTTATATTCTCTTTTTTGGTTTTGTTTTTTTTTTTTTTTTTGTTATTTCGCAATTTGACTTAATTTTCATTTGGAATGAGGCAATTAGGCTGGTTTGTTTAGACATTTGATATTGTTTTTCTAATATTGATTCTTTTATGGTTTGCTCTTAATTAATTGTGTTCCTAGTTCAGAAGGCATATGGTGTAGGAAAAGAAGTAAAAATAATTATTTAAACCAATATCTCCTTTTGTCAGGATTACTATATATCATCTTACTCCACTCATGTTGTGTATGTCAATTTTATTCATAAGTGGTGCGACAAATTTTTTGAGAAACTTTCATGGCAATTTTAATTACTCTCCGGGTATTTGTAAGAAATCTGCCTCTCATGTATAAAATGAACACACACAACATAGCGCTGCTGTGAGAAGCAAGGTCGTAATGCTGGCTCAATGACTTGTAATGACCAATTATGTATGTATGTATCGGGTCTTTCATAAGCGTTTGCTTTAAATCAAACAAAGGGTGTGGATAAGATATCAACATGTTTTAATTCGTTTGAAACACCATGTGTAAAATATAACATCGTTCAAATACCCAATATGGGTGCAGCGCATTCAAAATTTCAATTTTCTATGATTCTTGTGCATATATCAGGCTAAATTTGACCCATGGCATGGGTTATTTTGCTTTTGAGGAACGCTATCGTTTGTGGCTAATTCGCAAACACCTGCAACTTAGAAAATTCCTACGAAAAAGCTCTAACGGGGACAAATAGCATGTTGTCAGTGGGTAGTTAATTTCGCCAACGCGTGGGATAATCTTGTCCTCAAATCCCTCATGCATAATATTTAATATGGCATGAGATGTGTGAGTCGAAGAGCCTAAATTCAGGGTAAAAGAAATCATTCGACTCATAGTTGTACAGAACTTTAATGATGGCCTGGCCAAAGTCATTTTCAATTGGACGGCCTTAGATGCAATCTAGGGAGTTTCTGTTTGAAGGTCCTAAAGTATGATGCTATTCATATGGCAGTAAGCATCCTTACAAAACTTCTTCTAAAACTGATAGCAGTTTCCTTACATAATTGGTCATTACGAGCTAGGTTCTTCTATCATTTATGTTCTGTGTGTGTGTGTTAATTTTATACATGAGTGGTGGGATCTACAGTTTAAAGTCGATTCAGGCCAACTGATTTTTGAGAAACTTTTCATGGCAATTTTATTTACTCTCGGAGTCTTTGCCAGCAATCTCCTCAGAAGAAGATGTCACAGAAATATTTGTTCAAATTTCTAGTTGTTCGAGCTATCTGACCTGGGTTTTAAACGGAGGACTCACGTGTAATAAGCCCTTACCTACTACACCACGGCGATTTCTTTAGTATCAATTTTTACTTAATTGGTCATTACAAGTCCTTACTCAGAATTAAAACCTAGTTTTTCACCCCATCCCTACATACAGTTTAACTACGACTGCTGAAGGGAAGTCGACGAAAGAAATATTTGTTTTTATACATTGCTTTGTTCGAGATGTCTGAGTTGAGTTTAACGCACACGGACTCGTTTAATAGGTTAACATTACTATCTACTAGACTACAACAACTTCTTCTTCCATGAGCCTTAAGGATATGGGGAATACGCAGGGGCATATACGATGCGACCTTAAAATAATAGCTTTAGAGCACTAAAATTATTGTTTAACTCAGGTTTTAAGCAGAATCTATCTTGAAGGGATTGGAAAGCTAAGAGCACTTTTTTGATGCAAGGTTTTCTGGAGGCCTCAACATCACTTATAATTTTAATTTAATAGTAGAGATGGATGCTTAAGTTCACTAAATTGGTGGTTTGAAAGATTCTAGAACAGGATGTGAAATAGAACTTGTATTTCTATGGGTGATCTAAACTTTATCTTTATTCTAGAGTATAGAGTACCTTAACCGTGTGTCTATTGCCAAAATGAAAAACATCTCGTCTCGTTTTGTTTTCTTTTCTTTTGTTTTGTTTTGTTCATTTATTTTCTTGTTATTTTCATTCTCTTGTATTTTTATTTTGTTTTTCAATGCATAAGAAATACAAATGCCAACAAAGATTATAAAAAACAACAAAACAGAACCAAAGGCTGAAAGAACATAAAATAAAAGGAGAGGCATAACTGGCATAATAATAAATGGAAAGAAAATAAACCTGCTGCTGCTGCTATGGCTAGAGCTGCTGCTTGCTGTTAAGCGAACATGAGTCGACAACATCAACAGATGACAATGACAGCAACAGTCTGGTTGCATTGTTGACTGGCTTGGAAACAGGCTGGCAGGCAAATAAGTTAGTCAGGTTGCAACGTTGCAGGAACATAACGACGACAACAACATGTTTTTCTACTCAAACGAAGAACCGTCCTTCTATGGACTTGTTTTTCTATTTTTCTTGATTTGCAAATGAAGAAAAACAACAACAGTGGCAGTAGCAGAAATATTGAAAAATAAATGAAGAAATAAAAGAAGAAAAAAAATGTTGTATTTTGCTGTTGCCTTTTTAGGAATTCCAATTTAATTTAAATGCAATACCGGATTAATTAAATGCTAATTGAGTAGAGTTAACAAAAAGGGACTGAAAGCTTAGGAAATTAAATTTATTTCTGCAAAACAATCAAATGATAAAAGAAAATTGTTGCAACAAACGGGGGCATTGATTTTACAATTAAAAGACGCGGATTATCAATCAATAGAAAGGGAACAGTAACAATTTAAAGCCATTACGAACTTAAGAAAAAAAATCGTATGCATTACACTGAAACAAATTAAAAGAAATCGGATTTGGAATTTTAAGACAGTTAATATGGCAGTCTTGATGTTATATTCCTACATGCTGCAGAGAAATGAAAGCAAAGGGAAACTGCCTACAAGCGGAAAATTTGGAAATTTTTTTTGAAACATAGCCAAGTTCAAATTTGAAGAGATAACCAGTGACATCACTCAAGTTAATTGGACCAAAACTACAAGAATACCAGGAGAAAGATACTCCACAAACATGGGAATATTCGGAAACATGAAATGAAATACCAGGGGATAGTAACTGCATATCAAGGGGAACCAAGCATACCCTAATGATATACAAAAGGCTTGTAGAAACCGAAAATGGTTACAACCGAAAACATTTTTCATGGATGACGGTATACATCCAATGGTCCTGCCAATTGTAACCTATGGGGCCATAACATGGCATCGATTCAGTTGGATTGGGAAAAAATTCAGAGGCTGACATGTATTGGCATAACCAGACTAAATAGAGCATGACATAAGCCGATCTTTGAGGCTCTGGTGGTAGCCCTCGGTAGGCTTTGGGCATCATCTCACTGAACGCAACACTAACATGGGCATTTGCGTAAGTCCGTTGTGTTCGGCAGATATAAGTTAATGGACACTCTGCATTACAAGCTTTCTGTGACAACAGTAAAGTATCCAAAGAGGCAAATTCTATAAAATCCAGCTTTATTTATAGCATGCAAGGTTGTCAAAAGATTGCTCATAATCTATTAGATAAAGGCAAAAGAGCTATAAAACATGTCACAACATTAAAGAACTTTTTCGGCTGCAGTCTAAACGTCTGCAAAAGGTCTAATTCTGAAAAGTGACAATAGAACGACAAGTTGAGAGAATTCCAACGAGGAGAGTGGTCATAAGCGAGACAACTGAACTGCCCGTGTTCTAAGCTGCCCTTGGAGGTATTGTTTAACCGATGATGTTGGGAGGACTCTTACACTCACTGAGGCTTTGCACTGCTTTACACATCGTCAACAAAAAAGTCTCTGTTGCCTTCTCGTCCTTTGCATTGGGTAGTAAAGCTTAAGGCCTTTAAAACTATGTTTAGGAGAAGTCGAACACGTAATTTGTTTGGAAGCAACGTGACATTATGAATCGAGTTACTGACAGTTCCCGTCTTAGCTATTCCCCGGACACAACTCTTTAACTGTGGAAAATGCTTTGCAACATGACTGAAACCATTGTTGGTTATTAGGTCGTCGTTCGGACTTATTAGATGAGAGCTGGTGGTTCAAACACTGGCTCAAACATCTTGAACACAATGAAATACGAATAAAAAACAAAATACAATTCCTTCGGATTCTTCGAATTTCAACAAAAATTTCTGTTATTCAGAGTCGACTTTCAACTGTAAGTACCGCCTCATCAAAATTGAACATTCAAACTTCATTATACTGTTTGTTCTGAAGAAGAAAGGAACATATGACTTATGCAACACAGGTAGTAAAAATTAAAAGTATTTCAATATTCTTCAAACTCATCTTGACCAATACGTGTGAGTATTTTTCGCAAGGCATTAACAAAAATAGCAAGTTTGACTCATTATTTGAGGTGGGGCCGCGCAACTTCATGTGTGAGATTAACACACTCAACAAGGCTGGTGTGAAAAACTACGTCGTAATCCTCACTAAAGAGTTGTAACATACATAAGTAAGTAACATGAGCGAGAAGCGGCAGTATATGGAGGAATCCCTTAGATAAAAGCCATAAGCTTTCCTTAAAGCAAAAACATTCTGTGGTATATGGATGGATCGAATACTATTCAATTCTATTGGAAGCTTGTAGGTAAGTGGAAAGACTTTTCTCCTATATGGTTAACTCCAAATAAGTATATGGCTGCCTGACCACTTGAAACAACTAGGCAAGGCAAATATGTTTACAATTTTCTGGACCTCAGATTATTTATTTATTTATTTATTAATTACAATACAATTACAAATTATATTCTAATTTTTATACGAGCGGAGTAACTTGACCATATGCTCGGTGTAGTGTCACAGACCAGAGTCTCTGGTGGGAATCGAACCCACGACCCTCACACTAATAGTCTAGCACACTACCCACTAGACTACCAGGGCACCCTGGACCTCAGATCATGTTGGAATTCTTTGCAATGAGTTTCTTTTATTGGCTTTTATTATGCCGCCAAATCTCTAAGGAAAAAGAAAAACACATTCAAGTACACTTAAAAATACGATGTAGTTAAAGAATAAAAATCTAAAAATTAATCGCATTTAAAGTACAATTTCATGTTTGCTTTAAAAAGATCCAAATAAAATTTAATTAAACTCCCTGAATCGTTTAATTGGCCCATTAAAATTGCGCCTACTTGCTATGGGGAGAGAGATAACAAAATTCAACTTTAAAGGAATTCTTTTGCTTAAAAGCAAACGAACGAACGAACGAAACAAAACTTTTAAGATCACTTTATCCATTCGATTTAATTTATTTGATGGCTGTCATGTATGTTAAAGGCAGGCAGCCGCTGTTTAAATGCAATTTTTAGTTGCAATTCTTATACTCTTTCCCTTCGTTAAGGTATTTTCTTGAGTTCATTTCTTTTTTTTTTTTTTTTTTCTATGTAAACAGCAGATCTTTTGCAAAATTTTGTTTCTTTTTTTTGTATTTTTCGGTATCCGTTATAAAATTTATTATAAATGACTGTACGTACGTACGTACTGTCCTTTGTTTCATTCCATTTTTGTTTTTATTATTCAGTACGTTTGTTTGTTTTTTGTTTTCTTTTTCGATTTGTACTGGAAAAAACACAGAAAATGCATTTTTAAAAACCATATGTTTTTTAGTTGTTTTTGTTGCTTTTTTGTTGCATGAAATAACCATTGATCAAGGTACGAGTGCAGAGTCTTACTTACATTTGTACGTAGCGAGTATATGTACATGTGTCCGTCCACAAAGCATAATGCAATATTCGTTTTGAAGCAGTAAAACCAGCACAAAAAAAAAGAACCAAAGCCTCAGATAAAAGAATAACAACCAGTTGTTTAATGTCTGTTTTGCTCTTTTTTTTATTGGAGTTCTTTTGCTATTGGAGGTTTTAATATAGAATGTGTACAGTGGAGAGCAAAAAATTTCAATTTCATAAATATGACCCTTGAAATATGACCTTAATTGTCATAGGCACTACATTTTGGCGACCCTTCATTGATATTCTGACTAACATTCTATTACCAAATATCATTAGGTATGTAATTAGCATACAGTCCTTTACAAACTGGCTCAATCGAAGGCTATTGAAAGTTAATCGGGTGACTTTAGAAAGATTTTGCTGTATAAAGTTACTTGGCGTTTGAGGTATCTCCTTTCTACTTGATTTCTTCTGAAATCTTCCGCGACCAAGGGATTTAGATTAAAACCAGAGCGTTCCCGTAAGTGTACTTGCGTCGCTCACAGAATACATACTTACATACATAATTGGTCATTACAAAGGTTTAGTCCTGATTATGTCCTATCTTTACACATCACTTATGCTGTTCGAATGTATAGGCCGAATGCCATCCATTTGGATATCATAGTTACTATGCCCATACCTCTTTTGTCTCATAACCTACCCACAACCTCATTAGGCGTATTATCAAATGCGCCTTCTGTGTCAAGAAATGTACATATGATTACCTCCTTGACATTTGAGGAATCTTGAATGGTTTCCATTAAATCCACAGGGGCTGCCTCATTAGATATGCCTGCTCTATAGATATGTTGCCCAGGATACAGATGTAATCGTTCGAATGTTCCACTTTTTATAAAAATCAAAGATCACTTAGGTACTATTCCGTCATTCACCGATAACTTCTGGCTGGTTTTTCTCAACCGTCATCCAAATCATTTTTATCCAGACACGTTCTGTCAATAAATTCTTGGTATTCAAAAATTCTATGTCTTGAAGCCCAAGCACCAGATCTTCTGTTGTCTATACTTCTTCCCTTCATCTTCCGCAGAAGTTGTGTGCGTGACTGCTCTTAGGTTCTGGTGTATTTACATTTCTTTGAGGACAACGTTTGCCATATTATTACTGTCAACAGCAAGCACTATAGGTCGATGATAGTCTAAAATTCAATGAGTTAGAAACCAACTAAATGTCTCATTGCTAATTGCTCATGCCTCATTGGGAAGCGAATTAAGGGCATATTCAGATCACATGGAGGATATATGAATCGGCAGCGTAGATAGCACGATTTCATATCGTTAAACTTTTTCTGTGGAAATTTCTTAAGTAGCAGATCAAATTTATCTTGATCAATGCGCCAAAGTCATGAAAATTATTATGCCCGCTGCAATCTTGTGCATGGTGTAGCCACTCACGGATAAAATTAACACACACAACCTAAGTGGTGTGGCAAGCTGGTTTGTTATCTTTATTGAGGGGTTATAATGATTTATTATGTATATATGTATGTATGTATTAGCATATAACAAAGCCTCTCCTATCCAATAACTTTTATTACACACTGTCATCGTCATTAGCATTTGCATCGTTTTTATGGATACCTTTTGCATTTAAATCGCATTTTGAGAAAATAAAAGAAAAACCCGACTCAATCTAATGGAATGTTTAAAGTAAAGCAACAACAGAACAGTAAAAAAATCAGATGACCGGCTTATGATATTAATATCAATGAGGGAAAGGGGAGAAAAAAAATACGAAACAGGTTTTAAGCATTAACTTGGTCTCACACAAATCCACTAATAGATACACGGCTATAGACAAAGAGTGAATTTTATAGAGATGGAGTTATGAATACAACCTACGAACAAATGCACACACACACACACAGACGCAAATACACTTCATTATGCATTAAATTTGCCCCTGCTACTGGTGGAATGACGAAATTCGAAATCTGCGGTCGGCATGCTTTGGGGCGAGAAGAAGGGCCCAGCGCACGAGAGGAAGACCGACATGGGAAGCCGAACGTGCTGCATATGAAGATCTAAGGCATCAACTTAGAAGAGCCATTAAAAGGAGCAAGAAACTATCCTTTCAGCGGATATGCCAGGAGGCTGACGTCAATCCTTTTGGGACGGCGTACCGAGTCGTCTGCAAGAAAATCGGAGCTCGGAAACAGCCTAAACTGGGTTGTCCAGTTTTGCTACGGGAAATTATTGGTACATTATTCCCACGGGGCCAGCCCTACACTTTTATAAGTAGGGAGCCGGAGGCCGCTCATACCATACCCGAGGTAACGGCAGAGGAGGTACTTGCAGCATGCACTGGAATAGGAGATAGGAAAACACCGGGGCCAGACGGAATCCCGAACAGGGCACTTAAGGCGGCTATACGGATTAGACCGAATATGTTCGCCAAGGTGTTCCACAGGTGCTTCGTCGAGGGTGTTTTTCCACGTAGATGGAAGGATCAGAAATTGGTTCTCATTCCAAAACCTGGCAAACCACCAGGGGAACCATCATCGTATCGTCCCATCTGCCTACTTGACACGATGGGAAAAATACTGGAGAGGATAATATACAATCGACTACTGACATGTGCCGAGGCAAGAGGAGCTCTCTCGGACCTGCAATACGGATTTAGGAAGGGACGGTCCACTGTTGACGCCATAAGGAGGGTGGTCGACATTGCAAAAGACGCAATAGAAGGAGAAAGATGGAGATTTGGCACCAAGGAATACTGTGCGGTTGTCACCCTTGACGTTAAAAACGCGTTCAACTCAGCGAATTGGGGGCGGATTATGAGAGCCCTCTTTAACATGGCTACGCCGCCATACTTAATGGAGATTCTGAACAATTACTTTCAGGACAGGAAAGTAATATACCTAACGGATGAAGGAGAGAAGGAATACGTAGTAACGGCGGGTGTCCCGCAGGGCTCTGTACTTGGGCCACTACTGTGGAACATTATGTACGATGGTGTACTTCGACTGCGATTGCCAAACGGGACTACAATTGTGGGCTTTGCAGATGACATTGCCATAGCCTCGGTGGCTAAGACGGTAGCGGAAATAGAGGAGAAAACGAACACAGCGATTCGAAATGTTGGAGCATGGCTGGATGAGGCAGGTTTGACACTTGCTGCACATAAAACGGAGGCCGTCTTGATAAGCGGCCGGAAGATAGTGGAGAAAATGGAAGTGACCGTTCGAGGCACTAGGATCGAATCAAAGAGAGCGATAAAATACCTGGGAGTGATTATCGACGACAGGTTGAATTTCAAGGAGCACGTGAAATACATCGGCGAAAAGGCGTCTGTAACACAGGGAGCACTGGCGAGAATGATGCCAAATATTGGAGGACCAGGTCCATTCAAAAGGAGAATAATTTCGGCGGTTGTAACGTCGATAATGCTATATGCATGCCCAATATGGTCGGAGGCACTCTCCGTGGGCACGACAAGGAGAATACTGTCCTCGGTGTATCGTTTAAGCGCGATTAGACGGATAAGTGGCTTCAGGACAGTATCTGATGAAGCGGTATTGGTATTGGCAAAGACAATACCGATAGACATATTGGCGGATGAGATGAGGAGGATATACTTTCGCCGTCTCGAGTATCCAGAAGAAATAGCAACTATAAAAGCGGAGGAACGAAGGACTTCCATGCACAGATGGCAGTCACGATGGGAGAGCAGTTTAAAGGGAAGATGGACATTTCGCCTTGTCCCTGACGTAACCCTTTGGATGAAGGACAAATATTGCGAGCTGAACTATTACGTGACCCAGTTCCTAACTGGTCATGGGTGCTTCAGGAAGTACCTGCACAGATTTGGTCATGACACTTCCCCTATATGCCCAAACTGTGTAGATGAGGAGGAAGATGCGGAGCATATTCTAACATGCTGCCCCAGATTTAGATGGCCCGGAGAAACGAGTTTAGGACCAAACCGGCTAATGGAAGAGCTGATGAACTGTAGGAACCTATGGAGCCAATATAGCCAGAGAATGGCTGAAGTTATGATAGAACTCCGTAGACTAGAGAAACGGAGGCGAAATTTGCCTTAACGTGATGAAGCTTTCGAGCTAACCAGCCCTCCGCGAAGTAATACCTTACGGCAGTCCCGCGGGGGGAGAGTGGTTGAAGTGTGTAGGGGGTGGGTTTAGTACGTAGGCACCAGTGATGGTGAATCGTGCACTCTTTTGTTGGAACAAAAGTGTCTTTAGAAGATTCCCACCTCCGGCTCAAGACAAAAAAAAAAAAAAAAAAAAAAAATGCATTAAATTTGCAAAAAAAGAAGTTGAAATTAAGAAAACAAAGAGCTTAGCAAAGACATTTAGTGCAGGCCAACAGATAAAAGATTGAAAATAATTTAATAACACAGAGACAAAGAGAGAGGGCAGGTCGAAATACTTTTTTGTTAACTATTGTATGCGGAATACAAAGTGAATTATTGAATTAAAAATAAATAAATAATTAAAATGTTTTTTGCAGTAAATGTGACGTAAAGTAAGCTACCCATGCTTTTTACATAAAATTTTTAAACTCTAACTTATCAATTCGATGCTAGATTTCAGTAACTAATTTGGATTTCAAGGAAATTAAATTAACTTGGTTGCTTTCATTCAAGATTTTGGTAGCCATTGAAAAGTAAATTCTAAACAGAGCTCATCACCAGGTTTTTATATGACTTACAGTTTGAAGTCGATTCCGAACGACTGATTTTTGAGAAACTTATCATGGCAATTTTATTTACTCTCAGAGTTTTTGCCAGAAATCTGCTGGAAGGTACTTGTGTACCTCCCAAATAAGTTTCCTCTGGCGGCTGCAACATAAAAAGCAATTTTTCATGAATCAGTAGTGGGTACGAGTTTGCTAATAATTTTAAGAAATTTAAGTCTCCGGCCTGTTCTCTAGCATTATTACAAATCAGTTTGAATTCAGATGGTCATAATCACTAGTTGATTTTAATTGTTTAGTGTTTTATACAACCAAAAATTATGTGTCTAATTAGCATATTTTATTTGAATATCCTATCTGTGATACTTCCCTAGATATACGTTATTAACTTCAAGGTAAGGCATGCCATAAACTTTATTCAAATGACTACAATATTCGATTAAAAAAAGATTCATTTCGATCATTAAATGATTCAGTTTCTTATAAAGTTTTTATTTTTGCTGAGACCCGCTCCAAAATGAATGTGTACATATGCATTTTGGAATTGCGTTAGCCAGTCCATCACTGTCGAGGGCAAGCACTAGAGGTTTTTAATTACTAACTTTCTTTTGGCCTTAATTAGATAATGTAACCACAATTGAAACCACATGTGAAATTTAAGGTCATGTGACGTCATTTGTCCCCGATATAGTGCAATATCTGCCCATAAGACTTTTTCTCATCGAATTTCTTCAGCCGCAATTGTATGCGAATTAGCCACAAACTACAGCAGTCCTCAGAGCCAATATATTCCAAGACATCGACCAACTTACATACATGCATAAGATAATTGGTCATTACAGCCATTCAGTCAGGATTAAGGCCTAGCTTCTCACATCACTTACGTTGTGGGACTTGAAACGGGGCCTTACGCCTAATAAACCAACACGCTACCTACTAGACAAAGCGACTTTGATCAACTTCAGCCTTAATTTTTGCGCCAAAGTAATGGAAAATTCTTGGTCACAGCATAAATAGGTCTTTTAAAGGAATGAAAAAATTTTAACTGATCTGTCACATACATAAGTCTTATATTGGTATTAAATATACTCTCACTTTCACTCTCGTATAATTTTTGTCTTCTTTGCAATGCTTCAGATTTTCCTGATCAACTGTAATTGGTCATTACAATACATTAGTCAGGATTACAACCAGCCTTCTTACACCACTTGTGTTGTAAGTGTCAGTTTTATACATGAGTGGCTGGACCTGCAGTCTGAAGTCGATTTCGAATGACAGATATTTGATAAGCATTTTCATGGCAATTTTTTATTTACTCTCAGAGTTTTTGCCAGAAGTCACCGAAGTAATATTTTTTCGAGTTTCGTTTTGTTGAAGTGGGCTCACGTCTAATAAGCCAGCATACTACCTACTAGACTATGTCTACTATAACATAAGAACATTAGTTAAAAGCCTGCTTATATGCGTTAAAAACTAGATCGAATTAAAATCGAAGCCGATAAGTTGTTACTCTGCCAGTGTAGGAATTACAAGCCCTCAACTGTTAACCTCCACCTAGCCTATGGAGGTGTAGTAATTTGTATTGTAATCTACAAAACTTTGCAGTTTTCAAGGCGATCAATTTCATTTCAAATATCTTAACAATTCCATGGTATAAGTTAACCAATATTGAAAACATTTCACTTCAGAGGAAGACCTTAAAAGTACTACAGCTATACTAAAGCATTATTTACCTTTTGTTGTCACAAATTTTTAGCTTAAAAAGATGACTCTGTTGCTGTAAATACAATTTTCTTCCACAAATTTTTCTTAAATTTATTTTCTAACACACTTCGTTTATTTGTTAAACACTTAAAGCAAGTGTTACTGACTTTTCTTTATCTTTTCATGCAAAGAGATGCACTTCTCTTCACAATTTTCTTACACAATTCTCCAAAAATTTTCTTTGTTTTCATTCTTTTCAATTTCAATTCGAACTTTATTTTAAGACTTCACTTATTCACTTCTTTTTGTAATAATTTCCGGTTTATTTCGTTTTCATTTTATTTTTATTTCTATTTTTTTTCCTTCCACCAAAATATCTCAAAATATGGAATCAGAAAAACGGTTTTTTTGAAAATCACACACGAAAAAATGTATGAGAAACGTTAGTTTGATTGCCGCACAAAACGTACCGTTCGTATTGCAATATCCGCATAAACTGTTTGTTATATCAGTTATCGTTTCTTAATCAAGTCCCTTTTTTAGTTACAATTTTTTGTGTTTGGCCGGCAAAAACACAGAAACGAGAAACGAGAAAACAAGCAAAAGAAACAAAAATTGCAAACAAAAAACACAAGAAACAGAATCAGCAGCAGCAGCAGATGAATATAATACAAGTGGCACCTCCAGTTGCCTTTCTTCCATGCCAGCTTGAATTTGAATTTCTGGCTCTTGCTTTGGCTTGGCTCTGGCTCTGGCTAGTGTTTTAGGGAGTTAAACTTGTTTTTTCGCCTCAAAAGCAATATCTCTGCACCATCTCACACGCACACACACACACATCACACATGTTAGCTTATGTCGTTGCAAATCCAAGTTCGTATCTTGTTTTTCTGCATTCGCCTCAACATTATTTTTACGAAATATTTCTCAACACATCGCATACAAATTCGCATAGAAACACGCTCTCTCTGTTGTAAGAGTTTAATGGCTTCAGTTGTTGTCTCATAAAACCGGTATTTGAGAGCAGCTTTGGTTTTTTTTTCTTCTCTTGTACTAAATCGCCTTCGTTTTTATTTCATTCTGGCAATGTTGTGGAGCCATTTGTATTGGGAACAGTTTTGCCGGTAAATTTATTTGTTTTGATTATTGTGCGCAGGTTCATGAGAGCACTTTTGTATTTTGGGGTGTGAGCCCACTTTAAATTACTGCTGCTGCTAACAGTTTACAGTGTAGGAGCGTAACAGTGCTTGAAATAAAATAAAAATCTTTTATTGCTGTTACACGGTGTAGGATTTTTAAATAAAAATTAGGATTTCATTAATGCTTTGGCAGTATCTTCACTAAGTATTCGTCTTTATTGAGGTATTGACGTATAAATTGAGTATATTCTTTTCGAAGCTATTAAGGGTAGGTTCAATTGACATTCACTGTAAGCCTAGCTCAGTTCCATCCTAAGGTCTTAGAGGTAAACGTTGTAGTCTCTGCTTTAATAAAGTATGTGCTCAGAAATTCAGGGTACCTAGACGTTAAGCTCAAAATTTATGGAGACCGAGAAAATGCTTGGAAGACTATTCTAGAAATTTTATGAAGAATGTTTAACAGTTTTGTATAACTTCGAAGGCATGATATTGTGTCACATTTACTATATTCCTTTTCGTTTCTTTAAGGAATATATTTTTTTTTCTATTTTTATTATTTGTTTGTTTATTTCATCTTAATTTAAGAAGTCTCTGCAGATAAACTGATGATTATTCTAGAACAATAGGGTTGCCAACTGTCGCTGAATAGAAATAACATTCTTAGTGTATTCTATTAAGTTGATTGCTGTTGAAATTTTTGTCATTGAATCTCTTTTTATATACGTGAGACTGTCTTACATTCTTATTATGTTAGTCGTTAATACTCTCCGGTGGGTCAGAAAATTTTG
Organism: Sarcophaga rosellei; assembly: GCA_930367235.1. NCBI lineage: Eukaryota > Metazoa > Arthropoda > Insecta > Diptera > Sarcophagidae > Sarcophaga > Sarcophaga rosellei. Next base: position 72,325,893 of record OV884021.1, on the reverse strand, counting down.
GAAGTATTATTTGGACGTAAATTTCCTCTAAAGCCACAGGGTCATTAGAGATTTCATCAACCAATACTATGTCCTATGTTCTGTCGGACTTATCACCCATTCTTGACCTTAAGAATTCCAGCATAGTCATATCCCAGCTTGTAAAAAGGTTCGTTACGTAGCCATTCGGAGCTAACAAGTCGTTCTTCCGAACCGCAATATGGTCATTACAATTCTTCAGTCAGGATCACAGCCTAGCTTGTCGCACTAAAAGAAAATCGATTTATTCTTAGGCTCCACGAAAAATAAAGTAAGGAAACTCTGTTACTACAATTTCAATCTACCGATGGACTCTCGAATCGATACCTTATCAATCCATTTCTGAATCACATAAGTGATGAAACAGGGTAAAACAAGGCAAAGAATGGCCAACCCAGGATTAGCTATTAGAAAACATTTGCTGTCTGCCAGGTGGTGACATGTTGTTAACAACAACAATGACTTGACCAGACAACATAATAAAACCAAGTTCGATTCTGTAATAAAAAATATTCATGTTAATCCCCCAATCACTAATTATTGTCCCCCTGTTACATCCGAGAGGATAATAACACAAACATGATAAAATTCAGAAATTTTGGTACTAAATGATCAAGCTTCACAACTATACAAGAACCCAATACATTTTCGTAGGGATAGCTCCTTCTACAGAGGGACAGATGTCAATCCTAACATTCTACAACAGAAGAAGAAGCCACAGAAGATAAATATTAGCTTTACGTTAAAGGACTTGAAGGAAAAACAGAACTTAAAGAAAGGAAAATAAAAAATAAGGAAGTTGCCGTATTCTAGTGGGTAGTGCGTTGGCTTATTAGACGTGAGAACACGGTTCAAATCCCAGATCATACATCTTGAACAAAACGAAAAATATGAAAAAAATATTTCTGTGACGACTTCTTTCTGCAGATTTCTGGCAAAAGCTCTGAAATTAATTAAATTAGCCATAAAAAGTTTCTCAAAAAATCTGTCGTTCGGAGTCGACTTTAAACTGTAGGTCCCACCACTCATGTATAAAATTAACATACACAATTTAAGTGGAGTGAGATGTTGTAATCCTGACTGAAGGTTTGTAATGAGCAATTATGTATGTATGTTATGTACGCAAGTAAATAATAAGAGGCTGAGGGATATGCTTTGCGACAAGGCTGTATTGTACTAAGGAACGAAAAGGAATAAAAACGAAGGTAGGATCGGCAGGAAATCGAACTGCTGAGCTAATATAAAACAATAGAACACTCTGAAGGAAGCGGCCATCTTTTAACAGAAGTATTTTAACTGTGTTCGTTATCTACAATGTAAGCCTACCTGACACTCAGAGATCTCTCATAGGAGGTTTCAAAGCACCCACATTACAGTCCTTATATAGTACTCCATAGGTTGCCATTAACATGTCCATACTTTAGAACAAATCAGTACAAAGTGGACCTGAGTGGAATTATTCTACTAAAGCATTCTTACAATTCCAAAATGAACTCGATATGATTGAAAACCAAATTTACACATCAATTTTATTTCTTCTTTGAGAAAAGGATTTCAATTTACACATGACGTCTGCATTGAAATCAATATCTATTCCCTTCCAAAAACTGTTTGGTTTGGGATTCTAATCAATTTCATTAGTTTTTAATTAAACGTGCATTTAGAAGTGGAATTAATAAAATATTTAAAAAAATCATGTTCAACATTACAATTAAGCACGTGTCTCTGCTTTAACGTCAATTAATTGCCCCTCTGCTCACACACACATACTAAACGCGTTTGAAATTTGCACGTATGTTCGTATTCGCATGCTACCATGGCAATATACCTGTAATTGAAGAGAACGTTTTTTGCAAAAATCGAAAAACCGATTTCGCATGCAAGCAAACGTTACTTTGTAAAACGTTAACCATTTGCCAAGGTCAAGGCAGAGAGGTACATACAACAAATGGAAAATGGCTTAAATAATGAGAATAAAGGGAAGAAATTTTGTAAATGCGAGGAAAAGAAAAACCAAAGTGAAATATTATTAGGAACAGAAGGAAGAAAATGGGTATACAAGGGGGTAGCAAAACCAACCGTACTGAAGTTAAAAAGGACTACAAAGGATATTCAGACGCTTGTGGAATAACAAAGGATTCTATAATGGAAATAGAAATAGAAAACCTACAACACTCGCACACAAATATCAACAAACGATAACATATACATGAGCATTGAATATTTATATCCTTAAACGCCATAAGTGAGAGTACGAGGTTCAAATAATATTGAAGGTTTCACATTGTGTTTGTGTTTGTGTTAGACAATACGTTTAAAAGATTTACAGGTGAACACGTGAGGCAAACAAAAACACAAAAATCCCTTCTCAGCACACTGTGTGCCCATATACCACCCAGTCTCAGACACTGAACAAAAGCATAGAATTCCTGTGTGTGCGTGTTCTTATGCATGTTTAAGAAATTGTGTAGCATACATTATGGGGCAATAAGATTATTTCTCAAATGAAATTTCATTGAAACATCAATCGTAAGTTACGATTCGTAACAAATAAATTTACTTGGTCAAGTGGTTATTTGGCAGGTATTTCGATAACAAAAACTACACAACCGAAGGAAACAAAGAAAAGTATTCTGTAACTCATCATCATTTCTGTATTATTGGAAAGTGGCAACTGCAATAGCTGATCTAGCAGACCTATTTGCTATTGTTGCCATTGTTATGTTGTGTTTGAAAATAGTTTTTATTTTTATTTTTTGTTGGTAAAATGAAGACGTAATAAATTTCCAATGATGCGGCATTTATCCATTGAAATAAGTTTCTTTTTCGTTTGCTTTTATTTTTATTCTTTTTTAATACAAAATTTCCTTGTAAAACTTTTTAGGGTGGCCGTAGGGGTTGCGATATTTTTCAAAACGAATATTGTTTTCATGAGCAGCATAAGGACCTAACAATTGGGCTGCTATTCCTTCTATACACCGCAAAAGGCCTCAGCGTTGTCCAGAATTTATTTATCTTCAATATCTTCGTTTTCATCTAGTACTAGATTTAATCGGAGATCGCATTCAGTGGATGTCAACCTTTCAATTGCCAAGTCTTTTGAAAGCAAATCAAATTCAGGCGTCGAAAAATATACCTACACATTTAGTCAGGATCACAATTTAACTTCCTAGATTTTAATTTTATACAGGAGTGGCGGGACCTTAAAGTTGATTCCAGACGACAGAATTTTTAAGAAACTTTTCATGGCAATTTTATTTATTCTCAGGCTTTCATGTTTAGTTTAGTTGGAGATAACTGACCTCTGGTTTGAACCAAGGCTTCACGTCTTATAAGCCAACACACTACCTACTAGACTATGGCGACTACTAGAAAGTATACTTAAATATACTATATCACGCTGTAAGTAGTAGTTTCTGTCATTACTGGAATATATTCTGGGTACCCATACGAATTGGTTTTCTTCTCAGTTACATATATGCCCAATAACTTCTGCAGGAATTTCAAGTAGCTGGGCTTCTACTATACATGCCATCTCGCTGACCTATCGAGGATAGACATTTGGAGGACGAGGCAAATTATGAGATATTATTATTGTCGTGTAAAGGTGCTATGGTACTGCTAGCATACGTTCTGCTGTGCTTTCCTTAAACTTGATATGGTACCTGTACAGCGTCTCATGTAATGCTATTGGTGCTCTATGTCAGCAAGGACAACTTTCTGCCAACCGCCTGATGTACAGCCACACGTATTCTTCTAGGATTCATTATGTAGAGTGTGATAATTCATTCTTCTTATCACAAAATCGATGTATTAGGCTTCCAACGATCACCATTCCAAACAAAACTTTTCAAATCAAGGCGTGGAAAGAAACCAGGTTGCTCATAGAAAGTCTGATACATGATTCGTACCTCCTCCTTTTGCAATTACCCATTAAAATCGTAGTTTGCCTCTGACCCATTCGCATAGAAACGATTTTCCACCTCTACTCTTTCCCTTTCGTCAAGTATATCGCTCCAAAAACCGTTTCAAACATCACAAAAAAGTTTTGAGTCATTAGAAATGTGGCCGCTACTCTCAACACAAGATTATGTGGCTTGACTTCCCACATGACCTGATACCCATACGTGGCCTTAGTGTGATTAAACATACTTGTTGTGGTTTTCGAGGACAAGTTCCTTTATTTTACTACGACACCACCTGTTGTAGTGCCAATAAAATAGTGAAATACACGTAACAATTCTCCCTGTGCTCCAAGGAAACAATAGAGTTTGAAATTCTATTGTCCAGCACGAGTTGGTGGCCTCTTCTCTGAAGATAATAAAAACTTATGGAACGGATAAGGATCAGTGAATACGAAGAGGATAATGGATTTTGTTTACTACACCTTATATATATGTTCAAAAGAACATGCAATTAATCTGCTACCTGGTCTTCTCTAATTTTCCTTTCAATACTCCTTGATCCGCTTTCTTAAGGAGAGTGCACATATTTTTTTCGTCCTTAAAGTGATAGTCGCTTTAAACTCAATATTATTGATGATGTGGATGTTTTCTTCTATTTTTTGTTCTCCTCATTTTATTCCTTGAAGAATTTTTGGCATTTGGACATGTATTAGTCTGCATACATACATATGTATCGGTGTGTATGTGTCTTGTGATTTCATTTTCCGTTGAATATGTTGTGGAATGTCTAACTGCTTTACTCGTCTTGACTTTGGCTTTATTTCCTCTTCGATTTATTTTTTGTTGGAAAAAAAGAACCCCAAAAAAAAAGAAACGAAAATAAGAAAGAGACCAGCAAAATAAAAATGAAAAGTAAAAATATCCTTTAGCTATAAATACAAACATTTAAAGGGAATCGTTTATAATTTGTACATCAAATTCAAAAGTATGAGTAGGTTTGTGAGTGTGTATGTATAAGGTGTGTGTGTAAATATGTATTTTTTGTGCAAGTGTTGTGTATATTTGTTGAAGCTGTAGCTATTGATGGTAACCATAATGTTGGCTTTTGACCACATGCACATACAAAACACTAACACATGTATTCTAGCAAAGGATGTACATAACTTACTCTAACTCTCTCTCTCTTATCAAGAGACACAGTCACATATGCAATAATAACATACTGTTGCTTTTCTAAAAGTGAGTTCTTGTTATGTTCGAGACAGACATACACGATTGAGGGACTACTGGGTTGGTGCTTGGGTTTGTAACAAAGAGCCATAAGACTCATTTAATAAGTGGAACTTTTCTGAAAGGCAGGCGAGGGCTGTAGTTTATTTGCTCTGTAAAGAATGGAAAAGAGTTCTGCTGGGAAAACTTATGATCAATTCCTTTCAAATATGAGTTCTTCTTGTGACTCTTAATGCGATCCACTTGCCAATTATTCAAGAAATGTTTTGCACTTCATTAACACTGGAATAACAACAGAAGATCCTTTAGCATCTCAATCGTTCATAATCGTGTTGAGGCATATGTATAGAGAAGTACACTCACAGAGAGTCTTTTACTTAGGTGATATTTGTCTGGTGCTACTTGTGCTGCAACAATATTAAAACATTAATAGTCTGGCTCAACATCATGCAAAATAACACAGTTGGTCAATACAACCTTTAACTCAGGCTTTTTACACCACTTATGTTGTGTATATTAATTTTATACATGGGTGACGAGACTTGCAGTTTAAAGTCGACTCCGAACAACAGATTTTTGAGAAACTTTTCATGAAAATTTTATAGTTTTCGCCAGAAATGTGCTCGAGAGGAAGTCGCCGAAGAAGTATTTTTTCCTTTTCCGTTTTTCTTAGAGTGTCTGACCTGGAGTTTAAACAGTGGCCTCATGTTTAATAATTCAACAGAGACCAGGGAGAGCTTACCAACACCATGTCTGAAACATAATCACCTTCAAGCACACACTAAAGCAATTCTATGATGAGAATTGGGTAGGAGCTGCACTACTGCCACATGGAAATCCCATGGTTTATATGGAAATAGAGCAGAATCAAGCAGAGTTGAGTTTTGATTCTACACAGAGTAGTTAATACAGAGGCGAACTTACACAGTAAGTCGCTAATGTCGTACCATGTAAAATGTAAATGCATTGTGATTGTATAATGCTTCGTATGCAAGGTACGGCATTAAATAGTCGTATTTGTCCAATTAAAAGTGTCCTTCTCATCTTTTTCTTTATAGGTTTGATTATTTCAGGGGGAAAAAAATACGAATGGAAAAAAGAAATACTTTTCTTAACATCTTGTTGCTGATGTCCATTATTTTTTTTCCTGCTTTTACTTTAGAAGAGTTTTTTTTTTTGTTCGTTTACTTTGCATCATTTCTTGCTGATCCTTAAAGTTATTTATCCATTCAAGGGTTATGGCCTTAAGTGCTCCTCTACGAAATATTTAGATGCAGTGCAACAATATACGAGGCTGGTTTACAAATGAAGTGGAAAAAGAAAGAAAGAAATTGTTTTTGAAAAACATTAAAATATTTAAAGAAACTTATTGTGAATAGTTATGTTATTTCCCTCTTCATTTTCTATCACTTTCGCATCCACCGTCTTATTGCACAATTTAAAGGAATGCATACGTCATTATGGCTAGCTTTTGTCTTCGTTGGAGGCATGAGTTATCAGGGGTATAATCGTAAAACAATTTTCGTTTATTTTTGGCGTATCATTTATTCGATTATAAATTGCAACAGCAACAAGGACAATACAGTAAAAGAAACAGAATGCAATTCATTTTTTTTTTTTTGGAATTCCAAGTTTAATATTCAATGGAGGATATTTGTCTTAAGATGTGTTGTGTTGAGAGAAACGTATACAGGCGCATAAACGAAAACGAAAAATTTTTTAAATTAAAATCAAATATTTATTGACAGAATTTAAAAGGGTTTTTAATGTCCGCAATGACTTCTCTTTAAAGTTGTCCATGGCTATGGCGCATAAAACAGGCCGAAATAGCGTGAGTTTTGGTTGGTTTTGAGCACCGTTGTGAGTAATTAGGATACGCGTGTAACTTAAGCGAACCCCACAAAAAAGTGTAACGAGTTCAAATTACACGATCTCGGATGCCAAGTTACTTCACCTCCAAGTATGATGACCATTCCCTCAAATCACTTGTACAGAATATCCAATGTCCTGCTGGGTTGCTTTGGAAGGACCAAACCGAGGAAGCCCTGAAGGCACACAAGTAGAGGTATCTAAAAGGATGTGTTAAGGCAAGCCGAAATCCGTTAAACGGGTTGTTAATTGCCAATTAAGTTAAGCCAGTAAATAGGAGCTGTGTAGCGCCGTTTTGTTGTAACCGCATATCATTGGTCAAAAGAAGGTGGTAATGAACAAACTGCAGTGCTTGCCGTTGAGAGCAAAGAAAGAAACCACACCAGAAAGTAGCTTTTTCTGGATGCATTGAACGCTGAATTCTGAATTCAATAATTATGTTTGCTTACGTACTCATTCATAACGAAATGAGCCTCATGGCGGAAGATGATTTTTCTTTCTATTAAATTTAGGATCAGCTGACAACAAACACTCGTCGTTGATTATGAAAGTTTGCGATGAGTTATAGGATCAGTTGAATGTTGTATGGATGCAGGACAAAGTGACGACCTAAAATCCGCCATGTTGTGTTCTGTTTTTCATGTGAAGAATGCGAAATCAGCTGCTTCGAATTCACTTGCTCACTCTCATGGGCAACGGCGATGTTTTCGACAGATCTTGAGATTTGTTCACTGAATCAGTGGACTTGAATTTATACACATCATTACAAATAGCCCCGTCGGTTGGACGATTATAAATACATACATATAGACATACATTATTGATCTCTACAACCCTACAGTCAGGAATTACAACCTAGCTTCTCACACTACTTACGTTGTGTGCGTTAATTTTATACATGAGTGGCGGCTTTTGCCAGAAATCTTCTGAGAGAAAGTCGTGGAAGAAATATTTCTTCATATTTCGTTTTGGTGGTTTGCCCGACCTGGGGTTTGAACCGTGGTCTCACATCACCCTACTAGACAACGGGGACTCCATAGGAGGATTATGGCCGCACAGAAAATATATTCTGATAAAACAATTTTATTTGACCTGTAGATGAGTGCCTTGCTTTCTTTTGTCTCAAAGTTTTCAGATGTGATTTCCGCAGCCTTTACTTGTTTGTAGCCAAGGTTATTCAACACGTAACCAGTCGTAAACGTCGATAACATAATGAGTATTGAGGCTGAAAATAACAGAAGGTTGTCAGATCAAACTGACTCTCTATATTCTAAAGAAAACTTTGGATTTCTTGCAAAACTCTTTTGGCAGAAGAATATTTCCGACTAGAAGGTAATATTATTGACCAAAGACTTATACCTATAAAATACTAACCTTTTGCTAAAAACTGTTCCATTTCCATGACCCACTATGATTAAATGATTTTTAATTCGTGTACGTTTAGGTATTTAAGGAAGCAGGTATCGTCCAATGTGAACAGCATGTGTGGGTTTTAAAAATCATTTGAAAAATTGTTCCAAGGAAATTTCTTCTTCTTTTTCTTCTACTGATGACTATGATGAGAAAAATGATGATTTGTTTGCTGGATATTGAATTCTCATAGGCATAGGAAAAAGGAATTAAATCTAGCAAAAGGAAAGCTGGCACACACACATACATATGGAGGAGGAAGAAATAAGAAAAAAAGAGAAATAAAAGTCTTAGGACACCGCAGGAATACTAATCGTTTGGTTTTAGAGAGCTTAGCCTAGCTTGTTGCTTGTATTCCTATGCACGCACACACTTGTTAGAATTTATTTATGTTTTCTTACTCTCCTATACATACATACAGGCACGATTAGGCTCAATGGTTTAGATTTCTTTAGATGTAGCGATGGCAAGAGACTACCTTGTCCTCCTCCATCTCTCGCTCTCTCTCTCTCTCTCGCTTCCTGCCGTGCTTTTTTACAAACAAATAAATGTTGATTAAATGATTTGTAGGCATAGGCGTAATTATTTATTATTTCTAATCAATAAAACTGCGTCAAAACGTTGTTGGTTGTTGGTTTGGTGTTGTTGGCTTTCCTTTATATTTTATTTTCATGACGATTTCAGTTTTTTCTTTACAATTTCCCTCTTTTTCTCTCCGTATCTCTTTCTTTTTAGCTTTTCATTGAATGATGCGCACGATTTGTTACAATTTTTGTGATGATGATGAGCCTCATGGTTGAACCACAAACACTGGCAGTATTTAGTGTGTGGATTATTGATAAATTACGTGGGTTCTCGTTACATTTGGTAGACTCGTGTTAAACAGTTGGTAAATTGATTTGTTGTTGCGATTACATGAAACTCATTATTAATGAGTATTGAACCAAAAAAAAAAAGAAGAAACTGAATAAAAACGTTTGCCTAAAATATCTACAATATTAAAATGAATAAATTGCTAAACATCAATGCCTCCACAGTGTGTACGTAGTTTTGGGTCAACGATTGAATCGCACTAAAACATAAATTTTTTTTCGTTTGGCTACATGAAAATAATCGTGTATCAATTATTTCAGGCATTTGTTTAATTGAATATTTAATTCGTTGATTTCTTTTGTTTTTTTTAGAAACATTCATTAAAATTGACACAGAGAGATAACAATACAAGAACACATGTTCGTTACAATCTCATGAAACAACAGTCACAACGAGTATTTCGAAATAAATTACTAAATTAAGGTGAAATACAATTCGAAATAAAAAAGTAAATCAGCGTGTTTTCTATGATAATAGATGTGAAGCTAAAGTACACAGCTTAAGTAATAAATTAGAATAGAATTCTACACGAAGGTAAACACCTCGTGTATTTGAAGATTTTACAGTAGAATTCCAAGCAAGGAAAACGGATCCTTTGTCTTGGTCAATTCAGGGAGTTCTATTAAAATCTACATAAATTGCTTTGGAATTAAGAATAAGGTAGGCTGTAGAAGTCGCCGTGGTCTAGTAGGTAGTGTGTTGGCTTATTAGACGAAAGGCCCAAGTTCGAATCCCAGGCCAGACATCAAAAACAAAATACAAAATGTATTTCTTCGGCGACTTCCTCTCAGCAGATTTCTGGCAAAAACTCTGAGAGTAAAAATTGCCATGAAAAGTTTCTCAAAAAATCTGTCGTTCGGAGTCGACTTCAAACTGTAGGTCCCGCCACTCATGTATAAAATTAACACACACAACATATGTGATGCGAGAGGCTAGGTCTAGGCCCAAACGTACTGATAAGAAGAGAATTCCTTGAACGCCATTATCCTCCATCACACTATTACAGTTTACCGGCTACTGCAAGAACAGAAGACATATAGAAGGTGTGAATCTGGGTAAGAAACTAGGTTATAATCCTGAATAAAGGGTTGTAATAGCAAATTATGTATGTATATTAAGTTGTACGACAGAAGAAAGAGAGTTTATATCTTCAGGCCACTTACAAAGCCTCTACATTATCCTTCATTCCTCGGCAAAATCATTTCCTATTACATTGTCAAAAAGCAATGAGGGAAATAACAGCCTAAACACACAAGGGATTCTCCTGCTTATTTTATTAAACACGTACGTATTGTATTTTCTTAAACCTACTCCTCTGTGGCATATAATCACCGCCACCTTACATGACTTGATTTGAGTTTTATAATCATTTAAAACAAAAATTCTTTTTCTCCAGTTACGCTTAATATGTTGTACGAATTTTTTTCATACAAAAACTTATTCTCGACAACTGATTACCCGCATTTATTTAGGGGCGCACAATGGAATTATGACGTGAGATGACAAAATTAAAATGAATTCTTTTATTTTGCTCAAGAGCACAGTTGCCAATTTATTTTAAGAAAAATTATACTCATTCGAGATACCATATACATACTCAGACATTCAGATTTTTCCTGGAAAACAAAACAAGAGAAAGGAAAAAAACGAAAATGAAAACATTTTTGATGGCTGAGACATTCTGAAAGGGGAGACGGTAAATATTTGAAAATATGAAAAAAGTAACATTGTAATCTATTCAGACAAGTAAACTCATTTTTAAATACAAATTTATGTTGTAACCTGGCAAATTTTTAATGAACAAAACTTTGTCATTCTCTGATGATGGATTTGAAGACTGCCAACCTGCCTGCGTACCATAGTCATGGATTTATCTAAAGGTATTGCACAAGGTAAAATTGAAGTTCATGCAACATTTATGACACACACACATTGCCTGGCAGTACAATTTCATTTGTTCGTAGACATAAAAACACAAAAATAAAATGTAGAAAAAATACTCGTAATAAAGGCGTTATAATTGTAATTCATGGTGGTGGCGGTGGAGGTTGTGTCGGTGGCAAGGAAATGAGGCTTGAAATATATTACAAAAAGAATAGAAATACAAATTGTCTACAGAGCAATTGTATTTTTTGTTTTTAAACATATACACGCTTATGGTGTAATAGACAGACAGACCGACACACACATTGTTCTTCTATGTCGTGTTCTATTTGATCGTCATAAAAATTTGATTAATTTCTTATGCTTAATGGCTGACAATAAATTCGAGTTAATAAAACATTAAATTACACAAAAATGTAATGTAAAATGAAATTAACAAAAACAACAACAACAACAAAACATATTACAATATTTAGGTTATCTGAACAATTATTGTTTTTCATAAAATTGTAGGCCTAAATGGAAATTAAAGAAGAATTTTATTTTGGGGGGGGGGGAGATTTAAAAGGCAAAACTAAAAAGGGTTGGAATTTATATCTGTAAGATCTAATTTGAATTAAAATCGATAGCGTTCTGAATGCATTTAGTTTTACCAGTTATGGCTTTTACGCACAATGGCTTTGCTATCAGTAATGTTATGATCATCGTATAAGTACATTTCTATGGCTTAAATATTCCGTTTTTTGTTAGAAGTCTGTATTGGAATTTTGACGAATGTAACATTTCAATACCATTAAAGAGTGTATATCTCTTGCAATACAATTTCAGGATGCATGACCATAGGCTAGACGCTGAATACTACTTGAAGAGTAAGATCCTACTTAGGCTATAGGCCTAATCCATTATGATATCTTATGCCTATAGACGACAGAAAATGATTCATAGTAAACCATCCCAACTCAAAAAATGTGTATCTTTATAACACTAAATACGTCAAAATTATTGCAAGAACTGTGCCCTAATTCCTCCTTCTTCACACCTTCTCCTCCTCAGGTTCACACCTTCTATATGACTTCTATTCTCGCTGTAGCCTGTTAACAGTAATAGTGTAACGAAAATGAAAATAAGTTCCCTTCTTATGCGTACTTTAGAGCCCTTAAGGGCCAATGAAATTAAGTGTCCTTATACAACGATACTAGAATATTGTGAGGATGTTGCGAATTCTAGACAGGGTAACCACTTCAACATGAAATTAATTTCCAATGATATGCCTATCACCCTACACAAGTGACCGATGCATACATACATACATAATTGGTCATTACAACTGTTCAGTGAGGATTATGACCTAACTTTTCACACCACAACATAATTAATTTTATACATGAGTGACGGGACTTAAAGTTTGAAGTCGGTCCCTACGACAAATTTTTGAGAGGCTTTTTTATGCCAATTTTATTTACTTCCCCAGTTTTTGCTAGAAATCTGCTGAGAGACAGTTGCCAATGAAATATTTTCTTCATATTTCGTTTTGTTGGAGATGTCTGACCAGGGTTTCCAACCTTGACCTTACGTTTAATAAGTCAGCTCACTACCTACTGGACTACGACGTCTCAAACATAAATTTCAGGCAAATATACAGTAATTCAGAGGCCAAAAACCCCTTCCCTTCGCGGTAGGAGCTGCTTTCAGATGCATTACGAAAAATATATCCTTCTCCGCCTCTGATTCATACAAACTGTATGCGTCTCAAAATGATAGTAGCCCGTTAAACGTACTATGAAGATTAACATGAATCAAGAAAGAACGCCAATCTTCTTGCCCAGATTATTACAGCAGAGCCCTTAAGCTGTCATTGGAATAAACGTTGATAATATTGCCAGTTCTATACACTACCTGAGCTGAGAAAATCAACCTACATACTTGTATAGAGACCAGGCCAATCTTGTCCACCAAGGGTATTCCCAAACCTAATAATAGTTACGCTGTATTGACGTGAGAGAAGAGGAGACCATAGACATTCGTCGATTCAGAATCTTAGAATAAAAATTTGTAATCTCCCAGTATTTATTGACAGAACGTGTCTAGCCAAAGGCGATGTGTATAACGGCTGAAAGAACCAGCCATATGTAATATTTGAGTGATGGTATAGTATCTAAGTGATCTGCAATTTGTATTAAATGTCGGTCGTAAATACGAATCTAACTTCATCCTAGGCAATATGCTTATAGGGCATGAAGGCCTACGGAGGCAACAATTGTATATTTAGTGGAAACCATTTAATAGTCTTCAAATACGAAGGATGTAATCATGTATGCATCTCTTGACATAGAAGGCGCATTTAATAATACACCTCATGAAGTCATAGGCAAGTTATGAGATAAAAGGGGTATGGGCATAGTAACTATGATATCCAAATGGATGGCAGAGGTTCTACGTACTCGTACTGTGGAAACAAAGTACTAATGATCAGTAAAACCAGGAGGGCTACCATATGCATATGATATGGTCTTGATGGCTAAAGGTAAATTTGAAAAGATTATCGGTGACATCATTCAAAGAGTTCCTGAGATTGTAAATCGTTGCTTGACAATGGACCCGAGAATAAGCTCGGGCAGGACAATAGCATACATATACAATACCACCATTTGAAAGAAGAAAAAACTTCGCAAATTGAAGATTATTAGACTCCTTGGTAAGATAATGTCACATAAAATACCGTTCAAATATCTGGGAATATATCTAGGAAATCCAGGGAATGAAACCCAGAAATTATGCACTGCATACAAGGTATACATATCATAATAGTTAAACCAAGAGTGACCTAAGGGGCAACCTCTTATGCCACATTGGATATTCTGCAAGAGCGATTTGAAGGCAAGTTGATCTCACATGGTAGTGGTGCGAACTGGCCACCGATTGTGAGGTTTTCTTCAGCCACAAGTATATTCGAATAAGCTACAAGCTACAGTGATCCTCAAAGGGCATATAACATATGCATGAGTCAAATTTAGTTGGATTTATACGTCAGAATCCATAAAAATGGACACTTTAGAAGTTCCAAAATTTATCCCATTAAAGTTGTTTAGTTCAACATTATTTTGGTAATTTGTGAACGTAAAGAATTTAAAAAATAATTGTTTTATTCTAGCTAACACTAATCTATTAACTACTCTTCTTAGTTCTTAATTGATAAACCCATTTGATATCCTCATATTCGTGAATAAAATTTCCTACAGGGATTTCATTCATCCATTCATGCTTTGCTGTCGTATGTACTTGTATTAACTCCTTCTATTTAAAACCGTTAGCAGCTTAATAACAAATTTGACAAATTTATTTTGACATTTGTGTTACAGTTAAAAGGGAACACAAACACAAAACAGTCGACCACAAGCAAGTAAAACCACTTTATCTATTACGGCTGCTAATACGCTGAGCATATTTTTTGGGGAGGCGTTTTTAACCCTCCTATTATTATTATTGTTTTTGTCTCTTTTTTAAGGCATTTCTTTGTATATTTTATTTTAATTCGTTGACCCACTGCTACCCCTATCCGTAGTAGTAGTAGTAGTAGACCATGGCTAAATTAGTAAGAAAATATTACAAAATTATTATGGTTATTATAACGCCTTGTTATTCATCTTGCAGTGTGCAGAGAAAGGGTGAATTTCTGTTTATTTTCCTTGAATTGGAGTTGGGTTTTTTCTTTCTGTGGAAAACAAAAATTTAATTCAACTTTTTCTCAACCACTTGCTTTATACTTCCTATTGTCGCGCTGAAAAAGTTATTTTGTAGGCAAAGTTTTCTTTCATTTGGAATAGAAATTGTTAAGAGTAGTTATTGGTGGGGGGTTAACTACGGATCATAAGAAAAATTTAACAAAACAAGCTTCTGCTGACTTAAGAAACTTCATTTGCTGACAAATGAATGCCTACAGAACATGGGCTTCATTTCTAAAAGGCAATACGTTCAGTAATATTGGCCTTAGTTCTTGCAAAACCTTATTTCCGGGTAATTTTTACTACTACGATCAAAGCTTTTTAAAGAGTCGATCTCAGTGATCACAATTTAATTTCCTTTCCTTATAAGAAACTCAAGTTGACAAAATCCTCTATCGAATCCTCCATGAATGTGTCGGCTAGTAATGGTGGTTGCCCGATGGAGTGTCCATCCATCCATCAGAATCTGGTGAATAAACTTTCCCAGTATAGGATAGAGGTATGGTGGGATAGACCCCTGCTGAGAGTCAGTCAGTCTGGGGGGCCATGAAAAATATCATAGTCGCTAACGGAGTACACTGGGTACCTGGCGATCTACAGGATTAATAAGCTTTAGCCAGATCAGGATGAATTGTCTCTGATATAGGCAGTCTGAGTCTCTTCATTAGAAGTGACCGTGTAGTCCCAAGACTATGAGAAAAAAAGACACTGTGGCATCAGAATGGGCTCTTGAGTGGGAACTAAGTGTATCCGTTCATAACTCCATTGAGGGGACAGACACTTCTACCTACCTACCTACCTACCTACTTACCTATCTACTTAAGAAACTTAATATTTCCTTTACCCAATAGTATCTAAAGCAACCTGCCAGACATTGTCGTCGTTGTTTGTATAGATTTTATCGCCTTGAAACGTTTTCCATCATTCTCTAGCCTACTGGTGTTTTAAGTAACTATTATAACCGAGTGTTGTGTGTGGTGGAATGTATATGTGTATGTATGTACTTAGTGGGAGTTATGAAGAGCTATTAAAACTGTCAAAAATATTTCCTGCTTTAAAAGACCTTGTCTACAATGGCAATATGCATACACGTACACACTATGTATACACTTTCAATGTGTAAACAGGAGTTTTAGTTGTTGGTGTTTGTAGGTTTTTAAGACTGCCCTAGAAAATCTATTTTGCATTACTTGCAGTTCTATTTCTGTTTGTTTTTCTAATGTTTTTTTCTTTTGGTTTTGCCTTGTTATTGAAGCACTATTAGACGGCACATATTGTGTGAGCAGGGAGAGGTATGTATATGCAATGGCAAAACCTTGTCCGTTGTTGTTGACCAAAAATCTTGATAGATTTAATAAAAATTTCCGCCATTTTATTATGGCCATTGAAATTAATATTTAGATTTAACAATTTTGTTGTTATCGTTGTTTTTATTGGTAAGAAGTATCGAGAGTTTTATAAGAGGTCAGTATTTTTAATAACAAAATTATTAAAGTGAAGGAAATGCCCTTCCATCTTTGAGATCCAACCAGCCCACAAAGCTTACAACTGAGGCGTGTTCATCGTTTTTTCTAAGTGTCAATGCTCGCCAAAGGGAGTTTATATCTTTTACCAGACCAACCTTTTACCAGATACCAACTTTTAACATAGCAATCCTTAATGTCCTTCGGCTTTGCTTGTCCAAGATGCTTTAATATCTAAAGGTTATTCTGGATCCCAAGCCCTCATGAAAGGACAACATAATTGGGAGAACTAAAAAGGGATCGTAAGTAAGACTAAGCACTCTTGCGTTTTGCTACGGCGGACGCTGTGCAAACTCCAGTGCCACTGCCAACTGATAGCCAGAGTACGTAGGCAGTCAGTTGTACTGATCACCAGTGCAGTCTGTTCCACTTCAACCATGGCTTTATTTACATACATACATGCATACATTCAAACATACATAATTGGACATCACAACCCTTCAGTCAGGATAAGGACCTAACATCCCACACCACCATGAGTGGCGAGACCTACAGTCGACTCCGAAAGACAGAATTTTTGAGAAATTTTTCCTAACAATTTTATTTTACTCTCAGAATTGTATGCCAGAAATCTGTGGAAAGGATTTTTGTTGGAGACTAGACTACGGCGAATTCAATGGCATCATGTGCTGTACTCAATCGGCTTCCATTTGAACATCTATTACAGTAGAGGGCTGAGATGTTGGCAATCATAGTGTGGCTCAATGCAGAAATTGACCCATGCTGCTATTTGGATAAACATATACGCGTAAATTATATGGTACTCACTAGTGAAATTTGGTCTAATGATCCGAAGATGACCGATGGGCTTCTTGAATTCCATACCGATGGCTTAAAGATACATGACAGGTTGGGCTATGAGTTTTCTAAGCGGAGACCATGGGTATTTTGAAAACAGTACATTGACTGCAGGATAGTGTTTGATATATTCGAACAGCCAGGCTGCTATTAGATCCTTACATACATACATACATAATTAACCATAACAACCCTTCAGTCAGGATTACGGAATAGCTTCTCACACCACTCATGTTGTGTGCCTTAATTTTATACTTGAGTGGCGGGTTCTACAGTTTAACGTCGACTCCGAACGATAGATTTTTTGAGAAGCTTTTTCATGGCAAGTTTATTTACTCTCAGAGTTTTTGCCAGAAATCTGCTGAGAGGAAGTTGCCGAAGAAATATTCTTTTTTTTCATATTTCGTTTTGATGTCTGGCCTGGGGCTCGAACTCGGGCTTTACGTCTAATAAGCGAACACACTACCTACTAGACTACGGCGATACCAATTATTATTACTTACTTACTGTTAGGTCCTTAACAAACGTATTTCTGTCGTTCGTTCTTGTCCATCAATGCCGAAATTGCGAATCATTCAAAGTTAACTCTTATATTGGTACCAGATCATAGGAACAATGTTCGAAATTGCATTCCTGATGAGCTGGTCAGAGCCGGTACCAAGCTCTCAACCTCTACCATGTTACAGGGCTTGGCTCTTTTTACAGAAAGGCTCTATCTCATTGACAGCAAGACGGTTCGTACAATATTGTTAGACTCTGCTGTACAAGTATGGATAACAAGGCGACCGACTAACATCAATATTTCAATCGCTTGGCACTTCATCGAAAAATAGCGATTCTTACGGGCCAATGTGCTTTTGGTAGGCACGGAGAAAGACTTGGCATCGCGTCAAATGACTTCTGTTCTTGTCATAAATACACGTAGGGTTATGACCTCTCACTTTCTGACATCGTTAGCAGAGCTGTTTAATATAAAGACAACTCCTATAGTAAAATTTACCTTGGATTCTGATTGATTTCCTGTGGGGAATTTTTGATCCAATGGGTTTAATTTCAATTGTGGTTTCACAGTGGATCTAACATTCCCCAACAACCCATTTTAATGCCAAAGCTAACAGACTTATTGACCCTTCCTCCTTCATTTTGCTATAAAATTTAAATTTTAATCACGTTTTTCAACATAATCTTACAAACGCAACCACAATTTAAAACAATTGTTATTGTTTTTAAACTAAAACTAGTTTCCCTTTAAATAACTTCAATAGGATTGTACTAATTTTCGGTTTTTATAGGCCATATTGTAGCTTGATTAACGTCTGCCGTACACAGGTACAAACAAAAGACAAGCAATTGCTGGAAATATTTTCATGCACAAACTTTTTGCCCCAAAAAAACAAACAAAAATTGCGTTGAAATTTTCCGAAATGCCAAAAAGAGAAAGAAGAAGATTGAAAAATAAAAATGTGGAAACCCCATTAACGTCAAGTATAATTACCATCTGTCCGTTGCAACGCTATAAGCAGCAGTTGTACAAGAAAATAAAATAATTTTTCATGAACTCATTTTCATTTTTCAACCAAAAAAGAAAAAAACAAATGGAAACACGCTCATTGTTACCTACATACTTATATACGTACGTACATACAGAGTTACCAACATTAAAGATGGAAAACTTAAGGATGTAAAACTTATTCAGCTAACCACTCAACCCTTTTATTCTAGGATTTTTTGTTTTTGCTCCTGCTTTAGTGGTTGTGAAACACAAAAATGAAGTGTTAGTGTTATACAGGCAGGCGGGCATTTACGTAGTGCTGACTGAATGCGTTGGTGGTTTCTATGGCCCCGGTCAAAATGGTTCAATTGGTTTATACAGCTAATATTGTTAAGTGGGAGTTTAATTGCAACCTCACCACTACTAACGGGTGGTGCAATTCCCTCATCTTCATCAGCCCAGCTATTCACATGAAGCTTGAAAATTTAATTTTTCCTTGGAGTATAATTGTTTTAAAATGAGAAAAAAAAAATTCGTGTGCATTAATATTGTACGAGACGTAAATGCGTTTGCTGAGGTATGCGTGAGTAAAGGCCATGGCATGCTACACACACTCTCTCTGTCCCACTCTCTATGCGTTGAAATGCATAAAATGAAAAACTGCCAACAACTTCAAGATTTATTAGAATCAAGATTATCGTATTAATTTTCCTCATACACTTTCATCTTTTCATGGTCTCTTGCAGCAACGGCAACGGAAAGTTATTTTCTTCAAAACGGAAACTGGCCAAAGACACCCCCCACCCCCAAATCACCCTCCTTCTGTCTTGCAAGGATGCGAACAAGATGTTTTGTAAGCAGATAAAAATTATTTAATGCACTTGGTGGTTTCTATCAAGAGAGAGATAGTGGGGGCCAAATCCCCCCATTCCGCACCCATAACAAACTTTGGTTAGAACTTTTCCACTCATTTCTTTAGTTAATTTCGTTGTGTGATGATAATTTAATAAACTCAAGGCGACTAATTTGTTGTTCTTTTAACACAGTACACACACAGCCACAAGATGAGTAATGCTTCTTAATAAGGAATTCAAAAAAAAAACTGTGGAAATATAATGAATGCCAGTACAGGATTTATTTTTCTCTTCTTCATTTTATTTCTTTAAGGATATATTTTCGAAGGACAGAAACATATTTATGTATAGGAATGAAAGAATTTTACTTGTTTTAAGAGTATTCAAATTAAATTCCGTCATCACGTTCATATTTCTTTGATTTGTTTCAGTTGTCTTACACAAGATTTTGGAGTTACGGGGATGATTTTTCTACTCTACCAGGTCTCTGAGTAATGCGTGCCGTTGTCATCCAATTTTGCATTGAGGCCTACACTTTTTCAAGCCTATGATGTTCGTTGTGGATGTTGCCTCTCATTGCTAATCCTATTAATTGTAGCCTATGAACTTAGTTCTGGCCTATGGACTTGAAAACAGTTCAGTTGGAAAAAATTGGAAAAGCTTCAGACATTGATATGCGTTCTAACTACAATGGCTTTAGAAACCCTGTTGATTAGGCACATCAAACACAAGAGTCTTTACTCTGTCCGACGATTGAGTGATTGATAGCTTCTTCCGTAACTATCGCTTGAACAAAACCTTGAAATTTCCATGATTTTGGAAAATGTTTCGCAATGAAAATGAAAAGAGAATGGCTAATGAAAAATAAAAAGTTCTGTAGAGCATCGATAGACAAAAGCAAAAAAGTACACATATTGAAGTGATATTTTCTGGGAATAGAAAAAGTTATTCGGAATACATGAGAAACTCGAAAGTATTTCCCAACCGTAACTTTACATCAGTGTTCGAGAGAAAAGTCCTACGTAAGATCTTCGGTCCAGTGCGTGTTGGCGATGATTTCCGTATCCGATTCAACAGTGAGCTGTATGAGCTCCTCAACGACATTGACGTTGTGCAGCGTATTAACATCCAGCGGCTGCGATGGCTCGGCCACGTCGTTCGAATGGATGAGGATGCTCCGGCGAGACGAGTATTTGATGCGGGTATCTGCGGAAGTCGGCGAAGAGGACGACCTTGTATCCGTTGGAAGGACCAAATCGAGGAAGCCCAGTCATCGATTGGTGTGACCAACTGGCGTAGGCGCGCAAGAAGCAGAGGCGCCTGGAAGGATGTGTTGCGGCAGGCCGAAATCCGGTAAACGGGTTGTTATGGCCAATTAAGTAAGTAAGTAAGTAACTTTACATCAAGTCGCCGTTGTCTGGTAGACAGTGTGTTTGCTCATTAGACATAAGATCAAAAATTCAAAGCCCAAGTCAGACATCTTAGAAACGAAATGCGAATAAAAATATTCCTTCGAGCAATATTTTGCCATGAAAAGGTTTACCAAAGAATCTGTCATTTGAATTCGACATATGTGGATAAAGTTAACACACACGACATAAGTGAAGTGAGAAGTTATGTTGTAATCCTGACTGAAGGATCGTAATGAGTTATGGAGTTTCCGTCTATTGATGCATAATAATATTGCCTTCAATGGAAAGGTATTCTGTTTATTGGTGAGTATCTTCTGCTGCGTGGCAGCGTAATTATACTGTGCTGTTAGTAACAGTGCGAGGATTGCTAGAAGGCCTTCTTGATTGATTGAAGAATAATCTGCTTCGAACCTGAATTGCTTTAGTTAATGTGGAAGGTATACATATAACATATTATGCCCACAAATATTCTATTTTCTCGTTAATATGTTAATAATACTCGTAATAAATATGCACCCAAGAAAACTGAACACATACCACAAAGTCATCTCTGCTCGTTTATCAATGTCTTACCAACAACAACTTTAAATTCAAAATTTCATACTTTATACACCACATGTGTAGTACCACTATACCTTTAAGTTTGTCTCCAAAATTTTAGGGAAATTAGAAATAAAAAACACATATACATACGTCTGGACAGTATAATCCGTAAACGGAATTCAGTAATCCATAAAGAAAAAAACTCACAACAACAACAACAACTATTGTAATAACATTTCCTGAATACAGCTGATGTCATGATTCTCCCCATTTTGTTAAAAAAAAAACAAAATTAACAAGAATGGCCCCCTTCTAGTATTTGGTCAAACTTTAATGTCATGAAGGTGTTTCCGTTACGCATAAGTGTATAAACAGGACCTTCTTTTTGCTTTTTTACTTTGAATTGAAATTTTGTTTTTATTTTAGGAAATCAAGAAAAATAAAAAAGAGATTTGCAATCACAACTTTGCAAACAAACAATAGAAACAACAACTTCAACAACATCATTCAGTTGTAACAACACAAAGACGATGAGAAGTTTTTGGGTACAAAAATCATACGGAAGACAAGAGACAAGAGACACTTTACAAAGTAAATATTTGGGGAGGAAAAATTGGTAAATAAGTACCCCTGTATTACAAGTGTAAGAAAAGGGTTCTCTTATAAGATTAGGTCATCTCTTGAATTGGAAATAAAAACATACAGGGGAAAGTATCAATTGTAAAGGATACAACGATTTTTTTTCTATTATGATGATGACATCAGCAGAAGACAATATGTTGTGTTGCTGAGTAAATATGTCGATTTGAGTTTTGTTTACTTTTAATAGAAACAAGTGCAAGCTTTTTACAATAGTTATGTAGATGCAGGATATGAATGTCTTGTATGTAAATCCAAGAAAACTTCTCTGTTTATAGAACAAATAGAAAGGGTTGGCACAGGAAATGTTTTCGTTTTATAAAGATTTTATTTCGATTCTAAGAATATAAATTTCCAGGCTACCAGCTCATTGGAAATATTGCCATTAGAATTTGAACAAGTTCTGTCATTTAGTTTGTATCTGACAGCCACTGATAGGAACATACCCCATGATTTTAGAAGGCTATTAAGCGCAGCTTAAAGTTAAACAACCCATTAAGAAATCCTTATCTCCTTTCTAAGGTACATATTGTTACGTTTTTACCTCTTAAAAACGTTTAAAATATGAAATCGTAGATTGCAAATAAAATTAAAATAAATTTGTGTTTAGCTTTAAATTTAAAATTCTTTATTATTCGCACAATTCTGTGTGCCACTGTTTACAACTTTATGTAAACAACAACAATTGCTTTGTTTGTTATTCCTCTGTTTAGACCCTTTGCATAAACAATAACAATTACTAGGCAATTATTCGACATATCTTTGTAATGGAGATCTTCAAACCACGATTACTCTCCATGAACACGCCGCGTCTTCACACAATACTGACTGAACTCCACTCACTCAGTCGCCTGCTTTGCTTGCCTTTTATATGGCCGAGTAAACAGTCTGATGAATGTTCTTGAAGGCGAATGTTCATGACTTAGCCTTCTCGCAATCTCTATAAAGGTAAACATCGTTCTTTACATTTATTATTGTAGTGCTGTTGGTGTATTATTTTGTTTACTTGTTTACCATTGTTTTAAGCTGGTGTTTGTTGTTATATTAAGCAGTGCGGTTATTTGTAAACAGGTTTGTTTGCTGCCTTGTTTTGTTTCTAATTTTAATGTTAAGCGATGTAAAAGCAAAACACCACTATCTAGATTTTTCATTATCATAACAATATTTTACCATTGTTCTCGTGAGAATTTATCAAAGTATTGTGACCATTTCTTTTATTGCATAAACCTGGAACTGCTCTAACCAATCTCAAAGCCTTGGCAGTATTGAGTAAGGCAAACTCTCTGCCTAGGTACAAAATGATCCTCGTACTGAATAATTGTTCTGCGAGTATATAATGCCCGATCAGAAAGCTAATTACTAACCTTAGGCTGTACTTTGGAAGACTGTTGCAAGTATCACATCGTTTCGTGTTATAGTTGTCAAGCAAAAGTTTAAACTGTTTGTAACTCGAGTATCTTGAGAAAATTCATCTCTTCCATTTGTTTTCTATTTTACGTGTCCTTTCCTACTATACTATGCAGTCAACAGAATGAGTTCATACATAGCAACGCTATAGTGGATGAAATATAGTTAAAGTGGATCGAGATCGATTAAGATACATTCAAAGAAATCAAATGACTTCTGTATCTTCCTGCTGAAATCTCTGGCTTGAGTATTAAACTGATCCAGAATGAATGAAATGATCTAATAGGAGGTCCAAGCCTGTATAATACAGACAGGAAAACGAACCTAAGAGACCCATGAAACTGTTTCATATTATGTTAGTAACCAGGAACTTGAACCTAGAGGACTGGATGATTGGATTGATGATCTATGTGTGGAGTGAAATCTTCCCCCTCTGCCCTTAAATTCTCATAGAGGACAATCCTATTGTCCCTACCCAGTTAGTTCAGCTTACTTAGACTGTGTTTTAAAATTTTTAAGTTAATTTCATTGAAGCTAAGTGCTCGTATCACGACCTGACTGTCACTTAGTATTGACATGTCTTGTTGTCTGTGCTGCTGTTCTAAATTGAATTGAGCATATTTTTCGGTGAAGTAAACTTACATATATACATACATATTCAGTCTGGAAAACAAACTAGCTTCTCACACCACTTATGTTGTGCAACAGATTTTTGAAAAACTTTTCATGCCAGAAGTCTGCTGAGAGGGAGTCACCGATAGAAATAAGTATTTGTTCATATTTCGTTTTGTTGGAGATGGCTGAGATGGATCTTGAAACGTGGCCTTGCATCTAACAAGCAATATACTACCTATTAAACTATGGCGTCTCCTATAAAATAATTACTTTAAAACAATATTCAAATCCAAATTTATTTTACAAATGAATATTTGCAGTTTGCATATAACAAATCCTAGCCTTAGTCTTGTAGTTTTTTTTTTTATTTTAATTTCCAGCAAAAAAAAAAAAGAAGGCTTGAGCTTACAAAGATCTTTTCATTCCAAAAGGAAATTGGCTGCTGTCATGACTAAAACTAAGGAAATTATGAAATTCATACAGGAAGACAATTTTCTCCTACTGAGCATCAAAAATTTAGTACAAAACTAACCAAATAAAAAAGAGAAGATATCCAAGTAACTAATGCCACAACTTGTGTTGCAAGTTGCAACACACACACAAACTGTATTCCTAAGAATATGTAGCAGCGGCTGGTGAAAAGTGAAACAAAATATTTGCGGTTTTTGGTTAAAAGTCTTACATTGACTTGACTGCATGAAAATTCTGATTTGAACTTGAGAAGAGCGAGAGAGTATACGTATTTTGTTGCTCTAGTTTACATGCTGCTGCTGCTGCTGCAACTACTACTGCTTGTAGCAGGGATTAGCAAAAGTGTTTAAAAAAATAAAAGTGAGCAGCAACTCATCTTGGCAGTGATGATGGCATGTTTTAACTCTTCGTTTGGTTTCTGTGTGCCAGTGTGTGTCTGTGTGTATAATTCAAACAAGATATTTGCGTGCAGTTCTTTTGCCTTGTAAGCGTAGTTGTTGCTTTTCTTGCAGGATATCCTTGTCGGTGAGAATTTTGTTATCAAGCTGTTTGCATTTACAATTTGTTTGAAAACTTCACAAATGAAAAAAGAAGAAAAGAATAATGTTAACTAAACCAAGCAGAATTGTGAAAAATTGCATGTAAAATAAATGATAATTATTTTTAAAAACCCAACTTCGTATTAAATTTAAAGCCCTTTTTGTGTTAACTTTTATAGGTTTGTGGTATTAAAGTTGATGATGTTTTCTCTCTTATTCAATCCTAAGAAATCATGTTTTGACTATGAGAAGGGAAGAGGTGTAATAAATATATATTTTTTTTATAAATCAAATGAGTTTCAAAAGTTTTGATGAGATTGTTTAAACTCTTTTAAAGAAGCCATCATTTGTGGGAATTTTATGATTCTACAAAGAGGCATTTTAATGAATACCAACCTACAAGCGCTCAAATCTCAATGTCAAAAGTCAGAATATAAATGAAGAAAGCACACGCCCAGAGACTGCAAATACTTCATAGGAATCAAATGTGCCTAACTTAAATTGAGATGTTACTTTTATACATACATACATAATTGGTCATTACAACCCTTTTGTCAGGCTTACAACCTATTTTCTCATATCGCTTACCGTGTATGTGGCGGGGCCTTTAGTTTAAAGTCGATTTCTCGCGACAGATTTTTGGGAAACTTTTCATGGTAATTTTATTTTTTCTCAGAATTTTTGGCAGAAATCTGCTGCGAGGAAGTTTTATTGGAGATGTCTGACCTGGAGTTTGAACCCTGGCCTCATACCTAATCAGCAAACATACTACTACCTACTAGACTACGAAGACTATTTTCAAGCATACATTCCTTATTTCCTTGACAGTTAACAACATTCCCTCTACAGTTGTTGTGCACGTTTTCAAGCAGAAAATAAGGAAAATACATGATACTCTCTTTGATCTCTCTAGAAGTCTAGACATTAAATATCAGTTAGCCAACATTTGAAGAAGGCTGAATACTCAGCGTAGTCTAATAGGTACTGTGTTGGCTTAATAGATGTTAGGCCACGGTTCCAGCCCATGGCGACATGACATCCCGAACATAACCATGTTTGAAAAAATATTTCTTCGACAACTTATTTTCAGCAGATTTCTGGCAAAAGCTTTGGACCTTAAACTGTAGGTTCCGCCACTCATGTATAAACTTAACACACACAACATAAATTGTGTAAGAATTTAGGTTGTAATCCTGTCTGAAGGGTTGCAATAACCAATTATGTTAGAAGGAACTGAAATCTATAAGGGATATTGCATTTCCTTTTTAAAGTTAATAATTTTATAAATTTTATGTCCTTTTCCCTCCAACGTTCCTCATGTATTTATTTTTACAAACGTTTTGCGGCTATAAATTGAATTTCTTGTTTAATGTTTAACATAAATATATTGTGCTTAAATGCAACATAAAAATCACTTAAGGTTTGCTTAAAACATCCCCAAGAAATTTATCATAATCATAAATTTTAATAAAATACGCATAATGTAGGGATATAAAATAATATTTTATTTTAAAAAAATTATAATATGATTGCGATTTTCAAAAGGCTGCAAAGACAGCACACAGAAAAGTTTTTACAAAACATATACGCTGATGAGTGTTTCAAACATAAAAACTTTAAATTCCGAAAGCAATTCAATTTGTGCATATCCTGCTAAAGACCAGAATATGAACGTCGTTGAGAGAGAAAAAAGAGGGAAATTGGGGAGCAAAAAATAGCACATGTTGTTAAAAAACTTATGCAAAAATGTAAAATGAAAAGAAAAAAAAATACAAAATAAAGGAAATAAAAATACAACATGTCTGCGTTGTTCTGGCTGTCTTTCTTAATGTCATATTTATTTATGATTTTTAATGTTTTTCAGCTTTTATTTCAATTTTCTTTTTTCCATACTC
The DNA here is from genome assembly GCA_930367235.1 of Sarcophaga rosellei. NCBI lineage: Eukaryota > Metazoa > Arthropoda > Insecta > Diptera > Sarcophagidae > Sarcophaga > Sarcophaga rosellei. The sequence goes on along the minus strand of OV884021.1, from coordinate 72,298,794 downwards.
TACTTGCCCCTTTTTTTTGGAAACTGAAAAGCTAAAAGGGTCAGTCAACGAAAACAACAAAAAAAAAAAAAGAAGAGAAATGTAAGGAAAACGGGCAAACATTTGAATTCGAAATTTGAAAAAAGGGGAGTTTATGTTGTGTTAAGTGTTGACGCTAATAAAGCAAATATTTCATTCTGTTTCTCTCGCTCTCTCTCTCCCTCTATCTTACTATTTTAAAAGGGTGCTAGCAAGTTAAATTTCCTTAAGAACAAAACCGAAAAACAACAGCAAAAAACCAAAAATAAAACAAAAAAAAAGTTAAAATTTATTTGTTTTGCTTGGCCATCATGTACGAGTATGTCTATGAAGTCGTAGCAAAACTTTGCATATAAAAATGTTTTACGAAAATTAATTTAGTGTAAGTAAGTTAAACGAAAATGGGCTCTTATATTTTTAGAAATATGTATGTATGGATGCTTGTTTGAATGTTACAGGATTTTTAATTTTGTTTGGTGTGGAAAAAGTGTATTTGTGACAAAATAGCCAGTAAGGATAAAGAATGTGTTATGGTACCCATAAGGAAGGAGGGGAGGATTATATAAACTATAAATATATCATTTTAACACATTAATAAATATTTTTTCTTCCTAAAAATAATATTAAAATATACAACATTTAACAAAATTCATGGCCTACACTGTAAATAGGCGTCTCTGAGGCTTCTGAGGTAGATTTCACCAACACATGTCACATTCAAATCACACAAATATCATTTGAATCAGTGTTACGCAATCTCCTGCCTGGCATTCGCTATTTTAATCTGCAGTTATAGATTATAGAATAGAAGCCCTTTGACGCATTTGCTTACTTGGCTACTTGCACTCCTTGGTAAATTATTGACATACATAGGTAAGGTACTTTACCTAAATGTGAGATGTAATATCCTGCAAGATGGCAGCCTCAGTCAATTAATCCTTTTTAAAACTTCTGTTAGACTACGTCGTGTTCTTCTGAAACTGCTTTGCAATGTATTGAGTCGTATCCTACATGATGGCAGCCTCATCCGATCAGTCCGTATTCTTCTGCAACTGCTTCCGTTCTTCTGCAACTGCTTTGCAATGTATGATGTCGTATCCTATATGATGGCAGCCTCATTCAATAAATCCGTATTAAAACTGGTATTATACAACGTCGTGTTCTTCTGCAACTGTTTTGCAATGTATGATGTCGTATCCTACATGATGGCAGCCTTATTCGATTAATCCGTATTCTTTTGCAACTGCTTCTGTTCTTGATGTTCTTGATATGATGGCAGCGTCAGTCGTCCAATTGGTATTAAAGCTGGTATTGAACAAGTTCGTGTTCTTTTGCAACTGCTGTGCAATGTATGATGCTGTATCGTACATGATGGCAGCCTCAGTCGATCAATCTCTACTAAAATATGTAGTAGACAAGATCGTGTTTTTTTGTCACTGCTTTGCAATGTGTGCGTTACAACGTAGCTTATACACAGCAAAATCAAATAGCTGCCGCCAGAGGACCTCGACTATGCAGCCGTTTCTGTCTCTTGAAACCCTATGATAACATAGATCAACATGTCATAGAATGAAACACAGACGAAATCTAAAAGCCAGCTTTGGACAGCTGGATGTAAAAAGGATATGCATACATAACATACATACATATTTGGTTATCAAGTACGATTACAACTTAATTTTATACTTGAGTGGCGGGACGTATAGTTTACGTATAGTTTATGGAAACCTTTTCATGACAATTTCTATTTACTCTGAGAGAATTCGTGAAAAAATATTTTTTCATATTTCGGTTTGCTGGAGATATCTGACTAGGGATTTGAACCTTGGCCTCACATCTGATAAGCCAACACACTACCTGCTAGACTGCGGCGACTCCAGGCCCTGAAAAGACCACTCCACATTGTTAGGTTTGGTAGTGCACAACATCATATTTTTTCGCGATAAAAAATCTTTCATTTCAAACATTTTCGGGAAGTTTGTTTGCAATAAAAACTACGCGTGTGAGTTAAGTGTGAGCCCTGAATATACAATCAAACATGAGGCCGTAATTTTCAATCATGGCAACGCCCGATCACGTATTAAGGCGCCAGTCAATTTTGGAAAACAGTGAACGGGAAGTTTAAAATCTTTCACTGTATATGCCAGATTTTGCTCTTTATGACCGCCATTTGTATCGATCGATGCAGAACACTGTTACTGGAATACACTTTATTTTACATCACTTAGCCACTACAACATTTTAGTCAGGATTACAACCTAACATCGCACATCACACATGTTGTGTTTGGTAATTTTCTTCATAAGTGTCAGGACTTATAGTTTAACAATGTGAAGCTCATGCCATATCGGACAATATGCACAAGTTATTTGACTGCATGGTCATCTTATGTGGTGGTGATTGAATTGGACACCAAGATCATGCATTTTGACCATGTTAGACTTTTTCTTGTCAGGTTTTCTTAAGTCGCAGGTATATGCGAATATGTTACAAGCCTCAGCGGCCCTTAAAGCCAACATAACCCAGCCTAATTTATGCGACAATGTCATGGAAACTTGAAATATGGAATACTTTATTTAAAACTATGAATATACTCACTTCTGCTCCCCACTGTATTTATATTAACTAAGAAGGTAAAAAATCTTTTAAAATCTTCCTTTTTTCTAGGAGAAAACAAAACCCTCTAAATAGCCTCGGTACCATGAAACCATTACCTTAAAGTGAAACTAAATGTTAATGGATATTAAAATAAATTGTTTATGATTTAAATAATGCAGAATAATTTATATTTTTCTCTCTCTTTATCTCTCTCATAGATAAAATTGTTTGTATAAATCATTGTATTAAAATATTCGAATGGAAAATGTTAAGAAAAATCCTAAAAATTACATAAGGGACCATGGGGCTTTGCAGATGCTATTTTTTTTTCTTTGTTTCTTTGGTCTATTCGGGCCTGGTTTTATTTGATTCTCATTCCCAAACTCATTCTTTTTTTCTTTCTTTTTTCCACTTGACGACTACTTGAGAGAGTGTGTTTGTTTTTTTGTTTGGTATCGTAGTCTCTAAAGTAACAGTCATTTGGTGACGTTACACTTTTGTTTAGTCGTCGCAAACCATTTCTATAAAAGTACTCTTCGTACTACAAATAGTTTCTTTCTTCTCTATATTGTTGTTGTTCTTGTTTTTGTGGAGCTTCTTTCATTCATTTGATAATATTTAGGTGAAGCTAGGATGTGACCTTCCACTGTGATCCCAAAGCAATAACTTAACAATGTAGACAGCAGCAGGCCAACAATAACAACAACAATAGGAAATGAAAATGAAATACAAAAAGAAATACAGAAACATAGAAATAGTTGAGTAGTAGACAGGCCGTACAAGGACATAGAAAAACTTGGCAAAACGTAAAAATGTATATTTGAAGGAGCGGAATAGGGGCAAACCAAGAAGTGTAAAGTATCCTACCCTACTCTATACGTGTATCATGGCCATATTAATGATAATAATGGCTGACAACTGACTGAGCTTATCAGAAAGCTCAAATAGAACGTATATAACATCGTAATTAGGAAATGCTTAGGATCCGTAATGAGAAAGAGTTCTGCATCAGTTGGATTTTGAAAGCAGAGAAATAGACAGGAAAGTAATTTACAGGTTGGAACATATATGTAGTATCCTTTAAGTCGCAACATACCGCTACTTTTGTAGCTAACAGTTGGCTAAGAAATGTTCGACTTCGTAGTTGGTTAGGAAGCTCAGTTTGAAATTATTCGACTTTCTTTACAATCAGAAACTGCCAGGCATTCCTAATGGATAATAATATATTATACTTTGACTTTTGTTCTGGGTGTATGGTAGTGTGACGTTCTATAAACTGGAACCATTATAATTGTTATCGTATATATATATGCTATGTACGGCTACTATATCGCCTAAATTTAGTATCCCTGTAGTAGGTGCTTACTTGTGCGTTGCATTAGTGCCCCACAAGTTCAGAGAGCTCATTCCGATAATTCATTTTCATCTTCACCGGATACCTATATTGGTTACGAAACGATCTCCTGTACCCTGAGTATACATTTTCGAACATCTCTTTTCACTCCACGAAACCCTTATTTGGCTGATTATTGCCGTGTATTGGCCAAGCTTCACCGTAGTGTCATGACTTATTGGATGTGAGGCCACTGTTCAACCCCCAATGCAGACATCTTCTACAAATTTCTGGCAAAAACTCTAAAGATGCCATGAAACTTTAAGGACCCGCCACTCATGTAAAAAATTAACACACACAACATAAGTGGTGTGAGAAGTTAGGCCGTAATCCTGAGTAAAATTTTGTAATAATCAATTATGTACGTATGTATGTACGTAGTGGCCTTAAGATAGTTAAGTATGGAGCTAACAGCCATTCGATTTACTAGTCACGATGCGTCCTGATTAAACTCGTATTATATCATCCACTATCGTAACAATAGTCTCAAATCCGCAGGTCTTCACTACCATGTGTTATGGACCTTCTATGCAAGAGAGCCTCTAAGTATTGATTGTCTCAACTGTGCCCAACACACGGTTGTCTCTGTGTCTTGTCCTGTATACACCTATTATAGCTCCTTAGAGTGATGCTATTATCATAGAGTATATATGTACATATATTCAGTGCATAATCCATGGATATCATTCTCAGGGTTTCTCTGCAATCCTTCTCATTTCAGTATCTCATGTCTAGCTTTTTCTGAAATGCTCTCTCTATACATATCTCTGTATTAAGCTTTAAACATCAGTTTACTTCATTACTTATCTCCAATTTTAGCGATTTTATCTCATACAGGAGGCAACAAGTTTTTTTCTATATGAAGTTTTCTCTGTCTCCTCAGTGGTCGTATGGTGGTCTTGCACAGGTTTATTCTTCAACCCCACTTGTATGCCCTATCAACTCATAATCTCAAGACCTCTTTCAAAGACAACAAAAAGCATTTTTTCCTAAGCAAGTAGAACCAAATCATCTGTACTATTTCATGTTAACCTTTATCATCCTAGAATTTATTAAGTTTTTGAAGTGATTTTAGAGAGCAAAAACATATAATGCCTTAGGATATCATTCAGTCGGCTTAGTAGACTATTTCTAAATAATTTTCCTTTTCAAATTCATCCACCTGTTACGGAATGCGTCATAAACTAAGAAAAAACATTTCTTTCTTGGCTCTTGAAAAAATTATACACAAGAAAACTAATAAAAACGGTTAACACGGCAATAGTGGCAGGCAAGCAAATCTAAGCGAACAAAAGGAAAACATCTATAGGAAGTGCTAACATGACAAGCATATTTTAACCTGGCGAATATTCCTTTGAAGCATTGGGGAAATCTCAACTTGTGTGCGCGGCAAACAGCACCTACTTGAAGTCAACAAGATGTGGCACAATACTATGAAAACTGAATATAATTCTTTTCTTTATTTCTATTATTTTCATTTGTGTTTTTCTTTATGTTTTTATGCAATAAATAATAGTATTTGCGATTTCAATGTATCATTGTATTAGTATGTGTAGGTGAAGATGTATTTGTATGGGTAACAGTAGCACTAGCAGTGGCAGTTATTGACATTATAATCAAAGTTAAAAAGAATAATCTCCCTCTCTGCCTCCCTCTCCCTTCCTCTTTGTGTTGATAGAAACACACAGTGAGACCAGGAAACAATCGTATACATAAGCCGTCGTACTAATACAATAACAAAACATTAGTTTAGAATAACAATGAGAATAAACAAACCAGTGCCAGTGTATATGCATGTATGTGTGTCTGTGTCTCTGTACCAATTCAATGGAAGAAAAGAAATAAAATTACATTTTAATGCTACAGCAACAAATGAGACAAGAGACACACACACAAATATATGCCAGTTGTTGTTGGTTGTTGGTTGTTTGGTCCCTTTCCAATCTCCAGTCCTTCATCCATTCCATTCATTATTTTATCGATGCTTTAAGTTGAGAAAACAGATGAGTTCTGGAGCTTATGTTTGTATCACTGCGTGTATGCATGTATGTGTGAGTAATATTATTACCACAAACACAACTGCAATCATACCGGCACTGTTATTGTTTTCTATGGTACTGTCATTATGCTACTGTCTGTGTATGGCAGTGTGTGCCTGTGTCTGTGTATGTGTGGAGAAAACTGTCACAACAATAACAACAATGCATAATGAAAGGAAAAAATAATATGAAAAGTAATGAATTTATGACTTATTTTGGTTTGCAATTCATTCATTCATTATTTGCTGGGATGGAGTTGAATGTGCTGTATTCAGTTGAGTTGAGTTGTGTTTGGAAATGAGAGAAAAATCAGAGAAATTTTTATTTTTTAAATCAAAAATTTTTAAATGACATTTTCTTATTAAATGTTAAATGACAATTGAAATAAATAATTGAAAAAAAAATGCAAAAATTATTTTAATTTCAACAAAATATCAGAATAAAGGTCATTAACTTTAAAGCTGAATGAATTTATGAAAATCAAGAAATTTAAAAAAATGCTGCAATTGACTGTCATTTATGCAAAATCTGTTCACGTAGAGGTTTTTATTTGACTTTTTAATAACTAGAACTGGGAATCGGGCCAACGATATTCACATTAATAGACTAGTGCACTAACTACTAGACAACTAAGATACCCAGCGTTATCTAAAAGAAACTTTTGAATAATTTTTAAAACCAAATCGTTACTCATTCATTGACATTCAAAACCCAGAGACGTATACGCTGCAAATATCTGCCATAGCAATACCCTCTAACTGTGTACAGTTAGGCTACCCTTCGAACACAGATCTGCTAAACAGTTGACTGCAAAACAGTATGAGTATGTCTAGGAAAGCTAATCTTTTTTATGATGAACGATGAATTGGTGCCTTACAGGTTCCCAGTATGTATTCAGGTGATTCCTTCTCATCTTCGAAGAACCCAATTATTGAGTAAAAGCTCATCTTTTTCTCTCTCTCTCTGTTTTGTTTGCTTCGCATACTCTTTCGAAAAGGAAAAGTGCTTTGCCTGCATACATACATACATATTTGGTTATTATAGTCCTTCAGTCAGGAATATGACGTAGCTTTTCATACCGCTTATGTTGTGTGTGTTAATTTTATACATCAGTAAAGGAATCTACTGTTTAAAGTTGACTCCGAACGACAGATTTTTTGAGAAACTTTTCATGGCAATTTAATTTACTCTCAGAGGTTTTGCCAGAAATCTGCTGTGAGGACGTTTTATTCATTACTCATGCCTGGCCTGAGTTTTGATTAGTGGCATCTCGTCTAATAAGCCAACACGCTACTTTTTGAACTAAGTTGACTTTGCCTGGATATTGATTGGAGCGAATTCAGAGAATATACTTACCTTATTCGCTTCCCCTTTTCAAAAAGCTTAGTACCTCACTCGTTTTAAGTACATGTTACATGCTGATAAATCATTCAAGCAAGCTCCCTTGGCGATGTATGCTCTTTCGATCATCTCTCCCCATTCCACGGAAAATTCATTTGCCTGTATATTGTCGCGAACTGTTAGATGAATTGGCATTCAGCGGAGGATCTTATTTCCCCTACTTGACTTTTCAAAAATCTTAGTGCATCACATGTTTAAAGTGCGTGTTGTGATAATTCATTCTCATTTTCACATTACCCCTACATTGGGTACGCGGCAAGCTTCCTTCGTTATTTATAGTCGTCCGATTATCTTTCCCCATTCCACGTAAAACTCATTTGCCTGAATATTGCCACGAATTCTCAGAAGAACTGGCATCCAGAGGAGGATCTTATTTCCCTACCTAGCTTATTCGGTTTCCATTTTCAAAAATCTTAGAGCTAGCAGATTTATCTTGGGGGACAGTTAAGAAAAGAACTGACAGTTTATTCGATTTTGTAGTCATGAAATCCTCTGACGAATACCGTATGTGATACATCATTATCGTAACAATAGTCTCAAATGCACTGGTCGTCTTGTATTAAACTGTCGACGAAAGGCTTAATAATAATAACCAGCCTTCTGATCCGGAATCGAAGACTCAAGGAACGTTCATCTTCTTCTTCTTCTCATATAAAAAATGAATTTGTTTGAAGCCTATAGACGGCTAAACGGCTGGACCGATTATCTTAAAATTTTCACAGTAGCTTCCTGTATGTCTGAAAGGAGTTATAGGCTACTTTTTGCGTTGAAATAGGCAAATAAAATAAAATAAAATAAAATAAAATAAAATAAAATAATATAAATTGAAAAAGTATGAGTGTTATTGTCTAACAAAATATTACGTATACGTCACCCGTCAGCTCTGTGTAATCTTCTTTTCTTGTATATAAAAATGAATGTTTATATGTAGTTAATAGAATCGTTAACTATGAATTTGATCATGCTATGATCTTCAGAAAAGTTGTTACGCATGAGTCGACAAAGGTTTCTAAGTTGGTATGACCAATATCCGACAGGTGGCGCTACTGAAAATTACTAAAAATGAATTAAATCGTAAACAGTGCATTTGATCATGATATGATCTTCAGGAAAGTTGTTGCGCATGAGCCCGGAAAGGTTTTTAAGTTGGTATGACCAATATCCGACAGGTGGCGCTACTGAAAATTACTAAAAATGAATTAAATCGTAAACAGTGCATTTGATCATGATATGCTCCTTAACAAAGTTGTTGCGCATGAGTCGACGGAGGTTTCTAAGTTGGTGCGATTAAAATGCTTACTACTCAGGCCCGTTCGTCTGAATCATCTGGACAACGGGAAATTAAATCAATAAAATGATTCAATATTAATTGGATATTTGTATAATGTCTTTCCTTCAAATTTATTTTAGTTGATGAAGCAACAACGTGCGCAAGGTACAGCTAGTCAAGTATAGAAATCGCTTCTAACCCAATTAGCATATTCACAAAAATTCATAATCCGAAACTTGCTTGTAGTTTAAACACTTCGATTATTACCGAATACTGGGAAATGAGTTGAACCCATATTGAAGCCGTCGTGTGGACACAGAAGGTATGTATAGAATTTCCCTACAAAGATATGGGCAGTACAAGAATTTGTCGCAGTTCTTTAGTATTTCTACACGATATTTATAAAATTACTAACGACCTGCTTCTCTCTCCTCAACTGCCGTTGTCCATCCTCCTTTCAGCCTGCCTGGAATGTTTTTGAAACACTATGGCAACATATGTATTATTGTCGGTGATCAGGATGGCTAAGTCATCGTCTTACTACATCTATTTTTCCTTGACGTTTTTAAATTTATTTTTTATTTTGCAATTTTTTTAATTGCAACAATATAATTGCCTGTCATTTAAAGAATTCCAAAGAAACAAAATTCGTCCGCTTCTCTTCATTAAACCCTTTAAATTATTTTTAAAGAAACGAGTTTGCCACAAAATTTCTTCTTCTTTTTTTATAAATTTGTTTGTAACTTTATTCTTTTATACTCGTATGTACTTTCCCCAATTCAATTCAATTCAGTTTCAAATTATAGCAGAATGGCAATAAATTTTACGACAAACAAAATATTTGAAATACGTATTCAAAAGGGAATTTGTAAGACAAAAATGGCAATGACCGTGTAAACCAATCTGACAGTGTAACCTACAAAAACTCGGATAAAATAAAAGTCACTCAATTCAGGCGGCAATTAATACAGGGTGTGGAGTGTTTATTGCAATGTGTGTTTGCGGTGTGGGCCTATTGTAGAAAGACAACAGAAAAAAATGAAATTTTAAGTCAGCTTTTTTACTACAGACAGCCTGTACTTTTATAACAAACAAATGGTTGTTCCACTACAAACGGACATGTTCAATTCAATGTGGCAAAAACAAACGATGGTCAGTTCGAAACGACTTTAAAAATCGGTTCCAAAATTTAAGAAACGTTAAATACACCACTTGAACTGTTATCAGCCAACATTGCTTGGATTGGTTGTGAACGTCATAATTTTTTTTCACCTTGAAAAATCATTCAAACCTCCCAAACATACTTCATATGCGGGAAATTTTATATAAAAAATTTTTTTTGCTACGTGTGGAATTATACGATGACCACGCACAATCAAAAACACAAGGTATCGATCGGTTTCCGCGTTTCCGTGCTGCCTTTAACATCAAAAACAAGAATCGTCCAGGGCGAAAGTTTGAAGATCAAAAATTGCCAACAATACTCGATCAAGATTCGTTTCAAGGAGACTTTTCAAAACGCTTAAAAGCCATTTCAAAACCAAAATAATTGCATAGCAAATGAACTGAAGCCGAGAGAGATAGAAACACGATTTTGAACGTCTGAAGGGCTGCAAGGGCTGGTAACCAAAAAAAGGTTCATTCCAACAACCTTATCTATGGTTAAACAGAATATCGGTTGTGCCAAGGTAATGCTCTGAACTTGGTGATATTAGAAGAGTATGATCCATTATGAACTGCTAAACGCAGGTTAAACTAAGGTTGGAGATTCGTACAAAAAAGAAAGTATTCGTTTGTAGCGGTCATTTACCGAGAAACACTCTGAATATGCAATTAGACATGAGGTCTTAATTTTCCATCATGCCAACGCTCGGCATCGTATTAAGGCGCCAACCAAAAAGTAGTTTGAAAAGAGTGGATAAGAAGTTTAGCCTTCAACATCTTATAGCCCAGACTTTGCCCTTTATAATCGCCATTTGTTTCAATCGATGCAGAACACTCTTACTGGAATACACTTCACTTTACGTCAATTGGCTACTTAAACCCTTTAGCCAGGATTACAACTTCTCACACCACAAATGTTGGGTTTGTTAATTTCCTTTATGAATGGCGGGACCTACAGTTTAAAGTCGACTCCAAACGACAATTTTTTTATGAAAATTCTTATTTACGCTCCGGGTTTATGCCATAAATCAGCTGAGAGGAAGTTGCCGAAGAAATATTGTTCATATTTCGATTTTATGGAGATGGATGTCTGACCCGGGGTTTGAAAGATTACGGCGACTGTGTCTGAAATGGTACATCGAATTATAACTGGCAACAAAAAATTGATTTATTACCACGTCCTCAACTGATGGCGTTCATCAATATGGGTTACAAACATCAGCTTAAAACCCATATACCGCCATCACCTACAGTTGTTTAGGGTATTAAAAGGAAAAAATTTAGAAATCAAATTGAGTTTATTGTGTTCTGTTCGGTTGTAAAGGAAAACTAAGTTATTCAGTAGCAAACTGCAATAGGAAATGCTTAAGCAAGCAAATACAAAAACACAGTAAAATAGGAAGCAACAGGAGAGGTAGCATATGGGGAATAGGGGTGAAACAACAATAGAAACAGAAATACAAACATCATCGCACAATAACTTAAAGAAATGAAAAACAACAATAATAATTTGTTGTTATTGTTGTTGTTGTTGCCAGCAATAAATGTAACAGAAGTAAATTATTGGCAAAGTTTAAACTTTTAGAGAAATTGTTTACACACACACATCACACACAGAAATACAATGGCAATGGCAGATACATATACATTTGCATACTCTCTTGTCCTTGCTCTCTTATTCGTATTCCTATTTAACAGACTCAAACAGACAAGTTAGTTTGTAGTTTAGTAGTTAGCAGAACTACAATGAACACCGGAAGTAGTCATGTTAGTTTGTTTTATTTCTAAGACTCTCTCTTTCTTTCTCTCTCCCTCTGTAGGACTTTTTTTTTCTGTTTTTAAAGCTTTACATTTTCTTAACACTCGCTTATGAAAAGCAAGGATCACATACAAATACTTATTACCACAGAAAACTTAATGCAAAAAGAACTTCGTGTTGCTTTTTTTTCTTTGCAATGAAAGGACAAAGGGAACATGAAAACCCACCAAGTTTTTCTCTGTTTTTTTATAGAGGAACACAGAACTTGTGTGTAGAGAAAATAGAAGAAAGAATACTGAGCGAAATTGAAAAGTTTTCTCATTTCAAAAGCGTAAATTTCATTTGACACAGGACTTATTTCCATACGAGATAAGTTAAGGAATATAAAAATTGTTTTCAATTCTTTTTTCAATTTGCTTTCTCGTAATTTCTCAATAGAAAATAAAAATTTGCATAGAAAAATTGAAAAAAACTAAATTTACTGAATAGTTAAGCGTTGTTTCTTTCGTTTTTTTTTGTTTTGTTACGTTTCTCAATTGATTTAAAAAGTTATTAAAACAACAGTTACAAATATTTCATTGAATTTTTCGGGAGGAAAAAAATTGATTTGCTCCTAAAATTATGTATAAAGAATGCATGAAATTAAAGAATTGGTAGGGTACCTCTGTTCAGTAGTTAGTGTTCGGGTTGCACTTCTATTACTCACTACACTCTAGTCTTTAGATAACATACATACATATGAAATTAGATTTTAAATTTTGGCTAAATGTGGTCTGCAGACCTTATGAGGCTTATGGGAACGTCTTAATTGAACAGAATTAACATTCATGCATCAGGTCTACACCCTGACACTCTATACAGCTGGATGGGAACACAATAGTCACAGTATCTAAAGTGCCTCTTTACAACCATAATAATTTTTTTTTTACAACCAAAACTCAGGGGATGGCCCCTACTCATGCAGTGCATTATGTTGGACCTAAGGAAATTATGTTATGTGAAGAGGGGAAGAGGGGAAGAGGGAGTAGTATTTGTGTACTTTAGATTTGAATCTGCTTATATCATAAGTGATGGAAGAGAGTTTCTCATACGAATAGTCCGGCTAAAGAACGAATTTTGTGGACCACAAACGAATGTGTTCGGCGAGAAAGACGAGTGTTAAGAAGTAGTAATATATGATTCTCGGGAACAAGTCCGCTAATCCGTTGTAGTAGCGATAGAACAGCGAAACACAAGCCACATTGCAACAATGTTATAATGAATCAATAGAGTTGAATACCCTACCATCATTAATGAGCACCTTCGCCCGCTCCTGTACGCGATCGAGAAGACGCAAAATAGATTTGATGGTGTAATGAAAGACTGTTCTTTAAGTTTACCAAGTGCGTCTTTAGATACGCACGGTTTGGCTTTGGTTTATTGAATATGCATATGAGGGAAAATGTCCCTTCTTTTATACTATAATTTTGATGACTTGACAATTCCAAGTCAATCCCTTAATTCTAATACAATTTGTATTGGCTTAATACTAAATACATAGGTTTGTGTGTATGTTAAATGTTTAGCTATATTCTATAGGTTTGTGTGGTTGTTAAGTACTTAATTATATTCTATGGGTTTGTGTGTTTGTTATATTCTTAAGTATATTCTATATTAAATAATATTGCACTGGTTTGTGTGTGTGCTAACCATGGGACAAGTGGGTGCAATATGACACGCGCCCGTTCTCCATATAAACATAATAATTCCCACGGTAAAGAGCCATACATGATCACTAGCAAAGCAACACAACAACAACACACATTGTGTAGATTATATGCATACCAATACTGTCGGCGGCCACTCAGCGAAGTGTCAAATGATCCTCGCGTGTGCGCATACCATTGTAGCGTCATGCGCAGCAGCGACGGTCAGCAACATTGAGTCAAGTGGTCGCTGCAATTTGATAATCTTTTGCTTATGTACATTAAATGCTTGTGCTGGCATTGACAACCGTAGAATCATGCTGACCTATACTTGAGAGTTGTATTCTATTCGCGATCGTATATGCATAGCTTTGCTTATCTTAGGACGTACAGATTTCCTTTAACAGATGACTGCTGCTTTCCATATATATGACTGCTGCTTTCACAATAATCTTCTTCTCTAATATACTGCAACGTCTACTATGCTCCTGTGGTCCTAAATATTGGGATTAGATTCCAAAGTTTTCTGTTAACGGATGGTGTAGCTCAAAGAAGCCTTCATAACCTGACTACCTCGTAGCCTGTTGCGATCCTGATTATTAAACTCACACATCGAAGTAATCTTTTAACCATCCATCAATGAATTTTTTAACTAAACACAATGATGATTTCTGCTACGACAAAAACTTTCATCGATATCAACTATTGACCCTATTCGGATTGGATAAGAATTAGATACTTGGCTAGAATAAGGATGTCTTTAAGTGTTTCCTTGAATACTATCCAACCTTCGAAATTCTTATGAGTGTACGATTTTTTATTAGTAAACTTGGTGCTGCTATATCTTGTGTTAGCGCCTGAAATTTTGAACTTGAACACATCTACATAAGTGTTTACAATCCTTATCGGCGTCACTACTTAAGCCAATATTATAATGCTGTGTGATACATTGGCTTCAACCAACAAAGTCAACTTCATTAAGAAGTTCAGAGGATAGACGTGAAGCCACTGCTCAAGGCACTAGTCAGCCATCTCCAGAAAAACGAAATATGAAAAAATATTTCTTCTGCGGCTCCTAGATTCCAGCTCATTTCTCGCAAAAACTTGGGGAATAAATAAATTTGCCATTAAAAGTTTCCAGAAAAATTCTGTCGTTCGGAGTCGGCATAAAACTGTAAGTTAAGCCACTCATGTATAAAGTTAACACACACACACAACGTAAGTGGTCGGTTCTAACTATCGGGTTGTAATGACCAGTTATATATTATTATATAATATATATAAATATAAAATCTTTCGACCATAACTCTTGGACAGCTCTGTAAGCATCTTGTAAATAAATTCGATGAACTTTTTCTGGGTGATCAATTCCTTACCGACTGAGTGAATGGATGTATGACCCTAGAGGCCATTTATTTAATTATTTCATCCCGAAAAGCTCAAACTCAAAACAACACTCCATATGAATCATATTGCGTACCCTCCTTCGTTCAAGCTAAAACAATACTTAATGAAAGCGCAAAATTTAGCTGGGTTCCGTAAAGGCAACACACGCATCATTCATTCATATCCCATATTCACGTTGAATTAAAATTGTCATTAAACTTTCTTTCGAACTTTTATTTCGCATTTCATTTCTTTCTTATGGGGTCTCTTATGATTTCAAATTGAATATCTTTCGAAACTAAATTATGATGACATATGAAAAGTTTTCCAATAAACCAAAAATGTATGGTAGGCATAATAGAAATGAGTTTTTTAAGAAAATTTTTCGTAAGAAATGAGGAAACTCTGCAATTGTTTCCTTGTGTTGTATAGCACTGGGGTACAATAAACTTGAAAACTAAAAATTGATTTTATGAGCCACATAAACAAATTTAACAGAAGGGTCTTCCTTAACATTTTCCTTTTGCAAAGGAAGCTTTATTTATTGTCACCTGTAAGACAAAATGGTGTCAAGTAGTAGTGGAAGTAGTAGCTGTTTTTGTTGTTGTTATTACAAATACAATAAAAACCCTTCTTGTGAAACATTTAAATTTCACACAATTTTTCATGATGATTTTTATTTACAATTTAACATTTTAAGTGCCACAAATGCCAACAACAACAGCAAGAGAGCATTTAGAAACAAATGTACTCGTAGTCGACAAAGTGTTTTTGTTGTGGTGAAGAATATCTCTTTACATGTTCATATGAGTTCAAAAACTTGAATTGAAACGTTAAAGTGCCTGCTAACGAAGTTGAACGCTTTAAAAAGCAGAAAAAATTTGCCACACAACAGCACCGATGCAACCAAATACATGGGAATACTCGTAAGGATTGCATTACAAGCGGAGACATTAACGTGTGTATGTATATTGTTTTTGTTTTTCTGCTCGTGGTTATCTGCCGACCTTAACCCTTTTAGGTAAGTTAGTAGATTTTTAATTTAAATTGATTTAATTTAAATTATTAGAACAAACTTTTCAAAAATCGGTTGATAACTACCACACCATTCTCTATCTGCTATTTCACTGAGTACACCACCTAAATCTTACTGCCACCCTTCTCAATAAATACGTTGTGCCCTCATTAGTGTTGTGAACGCTTCCTTCACTATCGGCACTCAGACCTGACTGCTCATTAAACTAAGTCGGTCATTAGAACCCTACAGTCAGGATTACAACTTAGCTTCTCACATCACTCATGTTGTGTGTCTTATTTTTATCCATAAGTGGCGGGACCTACTATTTAAAGTCGTCTCTGAAAGAAAGAGAAAATTTTCATCTCAATTTTATTGTATTCTTGGAGTTTTAGCAAAAAGACTGAAGAGGAAGTCGCCTACACAAATATTTTTCTTTATTTTTCCTTATGTTCGAGATGTCTGAGGCAAGGCTTGAAGCAAGGCTTGAACCACAGGCTCTCATCTAGTGAACCAACACACTATTTACTAGACAATGGCTACTTCACTGCGTATATATTCTCTCTTCCCTAAAGATATGTTCTGCCCTCATCAGTAGCTTCAAAGTTCCATTCGCAGTCACTCATTACAATGAGTTCCCTCATGATTTGGAATCCCTCAAATTTTCCTGTCTACCTGATTCCGCTTAGTTCCCAAGACAAAGCCTTTAATTTTATGCAATTTTCTAGTCTTCTAAAATCATTAGAATTTTAGAACGCTTACATATATATGTACATACATATTTACATTATTGGTCATTAAATCCCTTTGCCAGGATTGTGTTAATTTTGTCCATGAGTGGCAATTTTCATTTCTCTCCAAGCTTTTACCAAAAATCTGCTGAGAAGAAGTCGCCGAAGAAATATTTTCTTTTTGGATTCGAACCGTGGACTCACGTCTAATACGTCAACACACTACCTGCTAGACTACAGCGACTTCTAAGTATTCTAAGGCGACTTAAAAATTCGGAAAACTGGGACATGGTCCTTGTGGCTGACGGGGTGTTTGCTATTTGGAAAATATATGCTGCAGGTAAGGAAATATCTAGGTTTGAATCTTCAAATTACTACTTTGATATGTGCACTTACATCTTCTACCAAAAGACCCTGCCTACCCCCTAATGGGTTAAAATTTCCCAAAGACAGGGCACAAAAAACGAAATGCAAAAGAACGCAATACGTTGCACCATTGCGGTTTTAAGCTTGACACTGTTGCTGTTTTGTTGTGTTGGCTGGCATTAGACTCTACGTCTAGAGTGTCGGTAGTAAAATAATCCTCCCGCTAGACAAGTTAAATGCGCCATAAAAATTTACCTCAACTGCATGTGCAACAACATAACAACGATACTTATTGTGGTCTTAAACATTTCGTTTCACTACAAAACCGAAAAGAAAAAACAGAAGAATTTACTTCATGTAAGTAAAACGAGAGACAAATTTTTTTCTAATTTTATCACAGTCGTAGTGGAGTGAACGTAAGGAGAAAAGAAAAAAAAAAAAAAAAAAGAATAAGAAGACTACAGAGCTTAAGAATTCAATAAAAGATTTACAAAAATTTACTTACAAAACAACAACCAAGTTCTCTAGTCTTCTAGTTTTCTTTGCAGCAAATTTCAGCTAATTTGCATGTATTTTTGGTGTGATTTTTACCCCAAAACCGCCTTTTTTGCAAAAAATAATGTAAAAGAAAACAATGGGTAAAGCAAACAATCCTACACATACAGACACCCATACATAAGCACATGCATACGTTGCAAAATCTGCGTATCCTTGACTTCTTCTATTTGAATATTTTAAGACGATTTTTCTCATTTTGTCCGTGTTGTTTTCTTTTCTCTGTTTTAGTTTTTCTTTCATTTGAAAATTTATAGACTGACTAGACTCTTTGGCTGGTTCCCATTCGTATGGGAATTTTTTTGATGTGTGTGTGCCTGTATGCATGTATAGGTGTCAGTAATTGGTATGCATTTGTTTGTTTTGCATTTATTGTAAAGAGAGAGAAGAGAGAGATGGAAAGAGAGACAGCAAGAGATTAGTTTTGTTATTTGTTATGCTCAAGTGCATTTTCATTTTCATTCATTTCGTTGACTTTGTCACATTTGTACGCTGTATGTGTAAACATCGTTTTTACTTATTCACACACACAGAGAGATATACAGTGGCACAGACATCGGGTTAGAGACATTCATTTAGACACATTTCGCTCGATTGTTTCTTCATACGAGTGAGTGTCTAGTATTCACGCGTTAAATGTCAAAGCAAATGCAACAAAAAATTGGTGCTCAAAAGTATTTGAGGTTATTGGGACTTGGAAAACACTCTAGCAGGGGTTCACATCAGATTTTTATGCCTGATATCGAGCTAAGAAAGGTTATGCTACAAAAGATAGTGCTTTCTATAATGCTAATCGGATAAAAAATGGACCTAGTGGGGCATAGGGACCTAGTGGGCTGGATAGCCATAGTCTTAAGACTTCCAAAACAAGTTTCCTTACGAACGAGCTTTATTTGGGATGAGAGATATAGGCGACGAAGTTAATTGATGTCTTTAAAAAAGCAACAAAGGCAAAATTTAATAAGAAATGGGCCTAGTGTGGTTATTGGATCAAGTGAGCTGGATAGGCATAGTCTCACTGATTACAAAACAGGTTTCTTTATGGTCATGTGTTACTTGGGACTGGAGATATAGGTGTCGAAGCTAATTAATGCCTTCAAATGAGCAATAAAGGAAAAATCGGATAAAAAATGGACCTAGTGGAGCAAATGGACCTAGGAGGCTGGATAGCCATAGTCTCCAGGATTCAAAAACAGGTTTCATTATGGTCGTGCGTTACGTGGAACCGGATATAAGGGCCCTATGTAAATTCGGATAAAAATAAAATTTTATTTAAATGGACTTAAAAATTTTAATAATTCTCATTGAGTTCATATGCATTTATATGTATATATATACAACAAAATTTCGTATTTTTCGCAAGTTGTATTTTTTTGTTAATGACTTGCACTTTTTTTGCATGTTTCTTTGACGATGACTTGCATTTTTCTTGGTCGATGATTTGCATTTTTCTTGGTCGATGACTTGCATTTTTCCTAATTGATGATTTGCATTTCTTGGTTGATGATTTGCATTACATGGTCGATGACTTGCATTTTTCTTGGTCGATGATTTGTATTTCTTTATCAATGGCTTCAATTTCTTGGTCGATGACTTGCATTTCTTGGTCGATGACTTGCATTTTTCTTGGTCGACGACTTACATTTTTCTTGGACTATGATTTGCATTTCTTGATCGATGATTTGCATTTTTCTTGGGCGATGACTTGCATTATTCTTGGACGATGACTTTCATTTCTTTGTCAATGACTTGCATTTCTTGGTCGATGATTTGCATTTCTTGGACGATGACTGGCATTTTTCTTGGACGATGACTTTCATTTCTTTGTCAATGACGTGCATTTCTTGGTCGATGATTTGCATTTCTTGGTCGATGACTGGCATTTTTCTTGGACGATGACTTTCATTTCTTTGTCGATGACTTGCATTTCTTGGTCGATGATTTGCATTTCTTGGTCGATGACTGGCATTTTTCTTGGACGATGACTTGCATATCTTGGTCAATGACTTGCATTTTTCTTGGTTGATGGTGTGTGACACAAGTATGTATCAAAAGTGATACATAAGCTAGAATTACGAATTTTTAAGGCTCAATCTACGGTTAAACTGTAGATCCTGGCGGTCATGTATAAAATTAACACACACAACATATGTATGTCATGTGAGAAGCTGGGTCGTAATCCTAACTGGAAGTCTATAATGATCAATTACGTATGTATGGATGCGTAGTTGATGTGGTAGGGCCAAACAAAAAGCATATGTAATGAGTTATCCTACTAAACCATAACCAGACATGCCTAATTGATCAATACAACTATTTATTCAGGATTACAACCTAGCTTCTCATACCACTTATGTATGCATATAGGCCGTGTGTAGCATGCATTTTGTTGTACAACCCAAAAAGAAAAAATCTACAACCGAAAGTAAATTAAAAATATTGTTACAAAAAAAAACAACAACCACAAGAAAAAACCAAAAAAATACGAACCTCCATACGTATAGTAAATTCCAGTCAGTTGAATAACTATTTGGATTCGTTTTGTTTTTCTATTTTCTATGAACATACACAAAAAAAGAAAGGAAAAGCAGAATAAAAACAAAACGAAACGAATGGCATTGTAGTCTGCAAAGTTTTGTTGACAAACGTAACACCTCATTTCAGTTCTTCATAAGGCGTGTTGAAAAAAAGCCAACGACGACAAGGGTAGAGATGGAGACGGAGCTGGTAAACACAGCCAGCCACTTAATTTCCATTCAATGGAAAGTTTTTAATAGAATATGCAGATGTAAGCTTTTTATACTCCAATGGTGTTTTAAGCGGTTTTTATATATTAATTGTGCATTCAATTTGAACACAAGAGAGGAGAGGGAGTAGCAAAAGCAACAAAAATATGATTTCAGTTAAAGGAAATTATGGATTATGTATAGAAGAGGCAAGGGGATTAATAATGAATTAAACAGAGATTTTATGAAATTGGTTTTCAATAATAATAAGCGGGGTGAGAAAAAAGTGTTCAGAATGCTTAAAATAATCATTTGAATGATATCGTCACAGTCTAGAGACGATATCAGTATACTGTCTTAGTAGACAAGTGCTGCGAGTTCAGGAAAAAAGAAGACAAAGACAGATGCCAAAAGATTAGACTTTGTCTGGGACATAACGTCCAATCCTGATATTGTCTGCACAATTTTAATTCAATCAAAAAATGTCGAGATTATCTAATGAGAAGTCATGTTGAAAGTATTTGCGGCCATTGAAGGCAACCCGGCTATTGTAGTCGCTATAGTCTAGTACGTAGTGTGTTGGCTTATTATACGGTTCAAACCAGAGATCTGCAATGAATCGTTTTTTTCACTACTCATAAGTACTCATGAAATTTTGAGTATCAGTGAGTAAACAGTATTGAAATTCAACTATTCTGATTCATTCGTACTCACCACAACATTGATTTATAAGTACAGGTTGCAATGAGTATGAGTACAACGTTGACATCAAACTCATAACATTCGAAATATGTTTGATTCATACGCCTGCTCATTCAGATTCATAAATTTAGAAAAATACTTATAAAACTCATAAATGATTCGAGTGATTCGAATCATTCATCAAAATGTTATTGCATTTGCAAAAAAAGAAGGAAGAAAAAGGCAAAAGACAGCAAGCAAAGCAAACACACAACCTTCTAGCGAGTATTGTAGTGTTCGTACGCGAATCATACTTATTTTGTGATTCACGTAAATGTTGATTAAAGGACAGTCGAAAACAACAACATAATGCGCATTATTAAGTATGAGTACGATGAGTACTTCAAACTTTGAATATGAATAACTACGAATGTGTATAAGTATCAGAAATTATGAGTCTGATTCGAATCTACTCATCTTTTTGAATACTCATTGGTGATCTCTTGTATGTATGTGACTATTGTTATAAAAACTTCTCCAGTTTTTCCATTTGGACTCCAAGTTAAATTGCAGATCCCTCCACTCATCAACAAAATTTACTAATAAAGCTAGGCTTGAAAGCTAATTGACCTTTAGAATTCACTGCAGCAGTCATTACTCCACTCTAAGGCATAATGATAATTGAAATGTTTTCTTTTGTAATTCATTCAAGTAATGAAAGATATTTCATATTTTATTTGTGTGTGGTAATTTAAGCCTGTAATTAAACTTTCCACAAAGTAAACAATTTATTCGCTTGCAAATCATGTCATAAAAGGGGTTAAAATTCCCTTTTTTTATTTCATAGTCATTTTTCAATTTTGCATATCGAAAGAGAAAAAAACTGGAAAAGGAATTCACGTGCCTCGTTCCTTTCATTCATTTCTCAATGTTAATTGAAACTTGTAGGTTTTCGTTTTTATTACCAAAAAGTGACAAAAATTTCAGCAAAAAAAAAAAATAATGGAATGGAATTTAAAATACAAAACAAGTAAGAAACATAGGTTATAGCCAACTGTGTGATATACTACTTCATAAAACATAGGATTTGTTTGATAGTATGGAAACTGTCCTTTAAAAGAAATGTGATTCATAAAGAATTTTTAATAAAGACATGTATTTACACATGAAACTCCGATGCCATCAATTTCTCTATTATTTCGAGTTATTCAAAGTGACAGATAATATAGGTTCTGTAATAACTGATCGCATTGATTAACTTAAAGCCGACTAAATCATATGAATTTTAGGGCATTTAGACTTCATGCCAACGGTGCCAACATTCGAAGCTTTAAAACCGATAACGAGAGCAGAACATATCTCAAGGGAGGAGTAGAAGGATGGTTCTGAGAAGGTACACTCATGGAAGTCGCCATAGTCTAGTAAGCAGTGTGTTGGCTTATTAGACGAGAGTCTATAGTTCAACTCCTGCCTCAGACATCTCAAAGAAAACGGATTATGAACAAAAATATTTCTCTCAGTGACTTCTTCTCAGCAGTTTTCTGACAAAAAACTCTGTGAGAGTAAATAAAAATTGCCATGAATAAGCTTGAAGTCGTCGTAGTCTAGTAGGTAGTGTGTTGGCTTATAAGATGTGAGGCCACCGTTCAAACCCCAGGTCAGACCTTTTCAACAAAACGAAGTATTATGAAAATATTTCTGCGGCGTCTAAAATAAAATAAAATTGCTGTAAAAAGCTTCTTAAAAATCTGTCCTTCGGAGTCGACTTTAAATTGTAGGTCTAATTCGATTACTGTTCTCTTCTCTCAATAAGTTTTTATGGAGAATACAGGATACAGACATGCCAACAGCTAAAAAAGCAAAAGGTAAGGTTACTAGAATTTCAAAAATTTAATTTTGTTTTTTGCAATGTCATATAACAAAAACAAAAATCAAATTGAACATATTTTAAATAAATTTCAATATTATACCGTGCCTCATGTCCTTTTAAGCAACGCTCGGTGTGATAATGCACACATGTGTTAGGAGTCAAGGTTGGGATTGATAGCATTATAGTTTGCATATCCGCATTTAAATGTTGAATATTAACGAGACGATTTGAAATGAATTGTAAATTAAATGTCAGGTGCATGCTATGGTTCAATGCCAATTAAATTATTTCCATATGTTGGCAAAACACAACTCACATCTCAAATCTCTACATAGGCACGCATAGTGACAAAAATCCTTTAGTACAAGGACAAGTTAAGGGGAAGAGAACATGTTCATTGAATTTAAATTATATTCATTATTAAAAAATGTTTAAAACGTTTCAATAACAACAAATCAAACTATCACAGCAATGTTGGAAAAAAAAGAAGGCTGAAAATGTGCAAATCCATTAAAATGAAATGCATAATAAAATGGGGGAGGACATTTTGATTGTTCACAGATTTATACAGACAATTATATGTATATATGTATACATTAAGCCCCTGGTGAATTGTGTTTAGGAGCAAGACACCAACATTTCGAGTTGTTGTTGAGATACCGAATGAAATGCTGGATGATCCAATGATGTTAACGACCTACAAAATGCAGCAAATAGTGCATTTTGCATCTAGTTTTGCTTCACATCACATCACATCACATACATACATACATACATAATTGGTCATTACAACCCTTTAGTCAGGATTACGACCTAGTTTCTCACACCACTTATGTTATGTGCGTCTATTTTTATACATGAGTGGTGAGGCCTACAGTTTAAAGTCGATTCCGAACGATAGATTTTTGAGAAACTTTTCATGGCAATTTTATTTACTTTCAGAGATTTTGCCAGACCACGTCGACTTTACTCACATCAATCTCGACAAATCCTTGGAATGATAAATTCATTGAGCCAATTATATATAGGCTTCGACGCTGATCGAAACAACTGTCGATTTTTCAATTTACGAAACTAATTTCCATGTCCAAACATATGCTTAAACAAACTGCATGGGAAGCCTAAATGCTGGTTGTATGGCATAGCAATGATTTAACACCTTGACCCCTTTGAACACATTCGACCAAACAAATAACCTGACAAGGAGCAAAACAAGAACGGCAACAAATTGAAGAAGACGAACAAAAACAAAAACAGAAGCAAAGGAAAAAAACGAATTTCAACTCAATTTATGGCCATAAAAATTTTAAACACAAGTCTCTGTTACACCTAATAAAATACAATTTTGAGACAATATCTACAACAATAGCAACAACAACAACAACTATAATACGATACCTTTAACAAAACAAAAACCATATAAAACGCAAAACAAGTGTCAATGTACACGAACAATAAAAAAAAAACAGGACGAAATAAAACTTTTGTCACGTCTTATTTCGAATGTAAAACGCAAAACAAGTGTCAATGTACACGAACAATAAAAAAAAAACAGGACGAAATAAAACTTTTGTCACGTCTTATTTCGACACAAAATAAAAAAGGATCTGACGCTGTTAATGTTGTCTGCCTCTCAAAATGAATGTAGTATGTTCAATTTTGTTGTTGTTGTGGTTGTTGTTGTTATTGTTGTGATATGGCTGTGTTTTTGTGTGTGTTAAATTAAAAAGCAAAAAAAAACGAAGGAAAGAAATTTAAAAAACACGTAAAAAAGGACTTCACACCTTTATAGGGTTTCATTGTCAAAAAAAAAACAACAAAAATACAACAAAAAAAGCGGAGCGGAAAACGCAAATAATGGAAGTGAGAAAAAGAACCCAAAGTGTTACTAAACAAATTACAAAAGCTTCTTTCATTTCACATTTCCAGTGAAAGGGTTGTTTTGTTTAACTTCAAATGGTTTTTTCTCCTTTTTTTTATTTTTATTTATTTCGTATATCTTTTTAAATTATTTATAATTTTATTTTGTTGCTGTTGCTGTTGTTTGATGTAAACATGCTTAATGACAAGGCTTTTAAATAAAAACATTTTTAATTCAACTTTCTTTTTTTTTTTTGGCATGAACAACAGAAACTGTCTGTTCGATAAGATAAAAAAAAATGTGGAATTGATCCAGAAAAGTTTTCGTGGAGTAGAGGACATAGTAAAAAGCAATGACTGACAGGGCGGGGTTATATCGTTTTTGTAGTGGTGATGGCAACATGTTCAAACATTTATAACATAGACTTTAATTACGATCGTCACTCCATAACTTAGGATGTATGAATATTAAGAGGTCCTCTAGAAAAGCAACTTAAAGCTAGAACATGCGGACAATATTTAAAGCCATTGGTCTTCCAACAAGAACTTTCGAACTCTGCAAATTGATAAAGGCTGCCAAATCATCATGAAGACATGAAGACATCAATGGAAGACATTGAATATAAACAATGACTTGTTTTCGCTGAATGAACTCTGGAACAGTCCGAAATTAAATCTATTCAGCTTCAGCACTGAGGCCCATCTCTAAATGAATGCGTATGTGAAACAAATTAAATTTTTTGATTTGGAATGATACCAATCCACATGAGATTTCAAGAGCGTCTAATGACATCGGGAAAAGTCACCATTTGATGGTGATTTTAGGCTGGCGAGGCATTCATCCATATTTCTTTGTCAACGACAAGCAACATCAAACCATGACTACCAATTTCTTTTGACCTGAATTGGATGGCCTGGACATCAACAACGTGTAGTTCCAACAGTACAGAGTTACTAGACACAGAGCTCACGCCATATCGAATGTTCTTCATGAGCTATTTGAGGGCATGGTCATCTCACGTAGTGGTTAAGTAAACTGGTCACCGAGTTCATGTGATTTAATCCCGTTAGTCTTTTTTTTGTAGGGTTTTCTTAAGTCGCCAATGTATGCCGACTACATAAGCCATAAACTATGTATACTACCCAGCATTACTTAAATTCATCCTCATTTATGAGTCAGAGTCATAGAAAATTAAACTCTTCAGATGTACTCCACCTAGATTAGCCGTATCGGGCATTTAAACGATATGATATTCCCCATATAATGGCATCAATAGGTCTTTGAAACGAATAAAAAATGTCGATGTCGTTTTTTCGCTACTCATAAATACTCATGAAATATCGAGAATGAGTGAGTCAACAGTATTGAAATTCAACTACTCTGATTCATTCGTACTCAGTACAACATTGATTTATAAGTACAGGTTGCAATGAGTGTGAGTACAACGTTGATATCGAACTCATAACATTCGAAATATGTTTGATTCATACGCCTACTCATTCAGATTCATAAATTTAGAAAAATACGGATAATACTCATAAAGGCTTCGAGCGATTCGAATCATTCATCAAAATTTACAGTCTTAGTTGTTGTTGCATTTACAAAAACAGAAGAAAGAAAAAGACAGACAGCAAGCAAAGCAAACACATAACCTTCTAGTGAGTATTGTAGTGTTCGTACGCGAATCATACTTCTTTTGTGATTCTTGTAAATGTTGAGTCACAGAGAGTCGAAATCAACAAAATCATACGTATTGTGAAGTATGAGTACGATGAGTACTTCAAACTTTGAATATGAGTACCTAGTATGAGTATGATATTAAAATAAGTATGAATGCATATAAGAGTATCAGAAATTAGGAGTATGATTAGAATCTACTCATCTTTTTGAATACCCATTGTTGATCTCATTGATACGTATGTACATACACTTTACATACAACCTAGCTTCCCCTACCACCTATGTTGTGGGTATTAATTTTTTACATGAGTGGCGGAATCTATAGTTTAAAGTCGATTCCGAACGACAGATTTTTGAAAAACTTTTTCATGGCAATTTTGGTTACTCTCAGAATTTTTGCCAGAAATCAAACTTCATTTTGTTCCAAATGTCTGATCCTGGGTTTAAAGCGCGGCCTCACATTTAATAAGCCAACACAATACCTTATAAACTACGGCGGCTATATATCTCACGCGTTGTTCTATTTAAATTGAAAGATAAAAAGCGCTTGAAAAGAAGATAACCTATTCAGCGAAATAAAGTTAAAAATTCCTCATTTGATTCATCTCAAAAGCTCCTAGTAGGACATACTGGATTAGTTATAATTTATATCAGACACATTAAATGATTTTAAATTCATTGAAATTGTTTTTATTTTTTTATTTTATTTTTACAAACCATAAAGCACAAGCTATAAAATCCACATCCACCAAAAAATTTAAATTTTAGATTCTTGGCCTTTCGCTTACTTTTTGCACGGGCGTGTGTCATATCATAGACAACACTGAAGAAATGTCTCATGAATATTTAAACGCAGGTACTAAACATCAGACATGTTGATCATCCAAAAAAATTAAAATAAAAATTTGAAACAATAAGAATAACAAGTAAGAAGCCAACATAAATTTCTAACTGCACGGTGTAACGAAATTGTAAAATTTGAGAGGAAATTTTTTTAAACTAATTCCGCCATGAAAGAAGTTTAGATTTTTGTAACTCATAACTAAGTTCCTTATATGTTTTTTTTTTTATTCAAGAGCGATAAGATCTGAAATGTAGGGCAGGAGAGGTAAAACTTTCCGTCCACTTCATGAAAAGAGTTTTGAACACACGCCACAATATGTGGCAGAGCGCTGTCATGATTGAAAATACGCCAAAGCTCACTGCAAACGATTTAACTATTGGGTGTACACATCTTCCATAACAATCTAGCCTGGTTTTAGCAGTTTATTAGAATAACACCTCTCCCTCCAAACGCACATCATCGCCTAGGCGAATCTGTTGAAAGCCACACAATGGGTCCTCGCCTTTCCTATATTTCCTAACTTGCCTATGAGAAACAGAATTCTTCTTGGGTGGTGGAATAAATTCTTTTAATTTATAAAATTCAATAAATCCTGACGAAAAATTCTTCATGTTCAATAGTGTTCGAACCCGGAATACTTGAACTTGGACTCATGCACTGTAAGCACTACCTCACATCGGCTCCAAAAACCATTTAAACATGCCTATAGAAATGCAACTTTTTTTTCTGGTTTTATTTCGCTAATGAATGTGAGATTTGTTGTCTTATTTTATTGAAAAAAATCTCAGCATTTTGTTTTAAATCGTTACACTGTAACTAAACTAAATAAGAACACAACACCGGTTTATTCAAACAGTGCATTACCGACTAAGTAAACGTGGGTTTTTGGAAGTGTGTATGTGAGCATTACTGGTTTGGTTAACGTTCATTAAAGTGCCTGTATTTGTATATGTATTAACAAGTGTTCATATTTAACACACACATACACACTCACACAAATAAAACACAATAAAACTTCACAGCAAAAGGTGAAAACTCACACGATTTTTGAATGCAAGTCTGTGTGTGTCAGTGTATGTAAGAGAATACATGCACGATTTCTTGGTGTATAGCACAGCAAACGTTAAAGTGTTTGTGAGTATGTGGTTCTATGGTTTGGTAATTTTTATTTTTGTCTGCGTGTTCGCATTCGAGTTTTTTCTTCGTTTTCCCCCCAAAAATGTCATCAAACGCAGTCATTCACTCAATGTTATTGCGTCGGTTGTTTACTATTTTCTTTTTTCTTTATTTCTCTTGGGATGCCATTTAAACACCAACAATATACAATGCGTCTACAAAAAGTCAACTTAAGAAGAAAAAAAAAAACGAACATCTTTTAGGAAATAGAACAACAATACGCAAGTAAAACTTACAGAACAGAAGGTGGCAAAATAAAACCATGCCACGATAATCAAAACAAAAACAGAAGAAAATAAACTTGTTTATGTGTTTTTAAAAATACACAAGAACGTAATGTTGCAACAAAATCCAGGGAAAATGAAAAGCCAAATTACCCAGACATATGGCTTAAATATGGTGGGTTTCGTAAATGATGATTTAAGGATTAAAAACGCAAAAAAATATGGACAGGTGTAAAAGCAATAATGCTTCCAAGTGGCTGGAAAGTAAAAGGGTAGCAGGCTTGAAATATAAATTAACCTCTTCGAAGAAGTCCCCGCAGAATAGGTAGTAGTGTACAGGATTCTTAGACGTGAGGCTATGGTCTAAAATCCAGGTCACAATAAAATTTGAAGCTCTTGGTAGTATATGTCTTTCCGCCTTGTATTTCTGCATTGTTTCCATGATACCACTAATCGCATATAAAATTGAAACACCCAACATTGATGATAGAAAGCCAGGCCGGAATGTTGATTAAGGAGTTGGAATGATCAATAATGTATGCATGTATGTCCTATGAAACCAGTCCTGATAGAAGATTTCACACAAAAATTTCAAGAATTGAAAACTGGCACTCTGAAATGGTTTCCTCCAAGGATTCTTTGCAAACCTATGTGGAGTGTCGTCATCTTGAGAACAAGTAATTTGATCAAGGTCTTAATTTGAGAACACCTCCCAGTCTTCCTGTTTACTAAACAAGTCCAGTTTCAAGTCCAGAGCAGTGTAACTGATCCTTTCAATGAATCCTCGTCTACCGTGTTCCTTTCACCCGAATCTCGTTCTTTTCTGATAGTCAGGCTGCCATAAGATCTCTGTCGAACGTTGTGAATAACTCCAGAATCGTCAGGGGATGTTGCCTTCACCATCTTTCTGGGCCCTTCAGTTTCACACTTATCTGGGTCCCCGGGCACTGAAACATTCCGGGAAACTACAGAGCCGACAAGCTCACCAGGGCTGGTGCACTACTTCAGGAATCCTCTTCAATCAAATGTAGGAATGCCACCAACTCCTTTCAAGCTGGCCATCGTGCGAAAATTCTTTCAAGACGCCAACCTATCCTGCTCCACCGCTAGCTTCACTTGGTCTTCAATGGATAGAAGGCGCATTAACCAGTTACTTGGACTTGATCGTAACTTCATTTCGATCACAGTGGCCATGCTTGCAGGTCATTGTGTTATAAGAAGAAGCGCGGAAAGAATGCAGCTTCTATCTAATGACTTCTGCCGTGTGAGCAGATCCGCTGAGGAATAGGAGCCTATTATCCACTTTCTTTGTTAATGCCAATCTCTTGCAAGGTGCCGAAATAGATTATTTGTCTGTCCAATTCCTGTCAGCTTGACGGAGCTATCGTCCATTGATGTCAAGGATATAGCTTCGTTTATCAAGCTTTCAGGCTGGTTTTCCAGCGTAGGGTAGCCGTGCTTTAAATATGCAGCCCTTGCGCTGACCAACATATTCTTCCCTGGTTTGGAGGAACTTGATCACCTGTGGCGTCACACCGGAACGCTATACGTGCTCTAGTGATCTTTTGGTATCAAATTTACCATTCTAACCTAACCTAACCTAACTGATCCACTCTGATAATCAGGTGGAAATAAAATCTCTTTTGGGTGGAACCTTGATATAAAAATTTATTGAAATATGCTGCCTTGATCGATCTAATCAAATATGGGCTCCTGGTCACAGATTATTTGACACTCCAACAGAAATTTTAATGTGACACTGCACTATTCGCAGTTACGCTGATAAGCTCAGTCTAGCCCATCAGGATTACTGCAGAAACAGACAGGATTTAGAAGAAATGGAATCGTGGCAACAACTTTTATGTGAGTGCCCTGCATTTCAAAACAGACGTCATAGGTTTTTGGGTGACAGAACGTTTGAAGATGAGGGCAGGATGCCGCATGTGCCGCTAAGAGAATTGGCTGGTTTTATACTGTAGTGGGCTTTGTAAAATAATCACTCAAAACACACAATTTGTTAATTTAATAATTTATTTGCTCTCCTTTATTGTCCTTACTTGTGGATACAATATGATCAAGTGAAGTTGGTTGCAGTTACCGGGTGTTACCGTATCTCATATTACTACGATTAGTGTTACCATATCTTATATTACTACGATTAGTGTTACCATATCTTATATTACTACGATTAGTGTTACCATATCTTATATTACTACAATCTCGGCCGACCTGACATTTCAATCGACCTCGATTGATACTATCTTACAAAAATTCCTCATCTAAAAATTCATAATCCTCATATTCACTAATATTATCATCATTCTCTAAATATTCATAACTTTCGTATTCGTGAGTGTTGCCTTCAGAGTTCTTTAAATCATTACGATCATTAGTCCTAAACTCCAACCAATTTCTTAACCGACTTGAGTCTACAATGCCAACGTATGGCATTTGCGTTATTTGGCAGTTCTCAACATCGGTTATTTCATATCGGTCATTACCCAATTGTTTCCGAACAATATATGGCCCTCGATATTTTGGAATGAGCTTCTTGTTTACACCGGTAGTTGTATCGACATTTTTCACTACCACCAAATCTCCCACATTGAAGGTTTTGGCCGGTTTATGATGTTTGTTAAAATAATTCAGGTTGTATGATTGAGACTTCTGTATAGCATCAGCTGCTTGCTTTCTAATCGACTCTAAGTTCCTATCAATTCCCTCATAAGTGTCCTGTAAATGCTCCGACAATTCATCAATTATTTCGCCCCTCTGTTCAATACCAAATAACATTCTACTAGGGGATTGTCCAGTAGAACGGTGTATGGTGTTGTTAATAGCAAATTCCACATGAGTTAATTTCTCAACCCAATCACTATGCCCGATCGGTTCTGTCAATTTCGCCAACATTGCCCTCAAATCCCTATTTATTCTCTCAACCTGTCCATTCGATTGTGGTGAAGCTACTGACACCTTAACGTGAACTATATTATGATCGTTTACAAACCTGCCAAATTCATTCGATGTAAAACAAGTTCCCCGGTCACTTATTATCCTTCTCGGACGGCTATAATTCCCAAAATATTTCTTTAAAGCGCATATGACTTCCTTTGTGCCCGGAGAGTTCACAGAGTATAATCTCGTGAATTTTGTGAACGCATCAACGACCACCAGGACATATTTCCGCTTCGATTTTATTGATGGTAGTGGCCCGTAATGATCGATGTGTAATGTGTCGAACGGAACTGGTTTCTTACTCAGGTTATATAGATTTCTCTCGTTCTTTCTATTAGGAGCCGAATAATATATACATTTCAAGCAGTTCCTTATAAATCGGTTAATCTTCTCCTTCATTCCTGGGAACCAATAATATTTCCCCAAATTATTAAAACTTTTCTCAACTCCCGAATGGCCGTATTTCTCGTGTATCAGCCGTATAACATTTTCCTCCATCTCCGAGGGCACGTATAATTGTCTGCGGCCTTGCCCCGTACACCGAAAAACTAACCCATTCTCCAGTTCATAGCCCTGCACGTTATCCCTTTCCAAACGTTCTCGTATACTCCGAATGTTAATGTCTCTAGTCTGGGCAATTTGAATGTTCGCGTCCACATCATATTCGTCCACTGCGGCAATAATCGGTATCCGACTCAATGCGTCAACATGTGTCATCAATTCCCCTTTACGATGCCGTATTTTATAATCAAAATTCTCAAGTTCCAAAGCCCATCTAGCTATCCTAGGATTTATAAGTTTCTTGCTTAACGTCAATGTAAGTGAATTGCAGTCGGTCACTATCGTAAAAGGAATACCCTCCAAATAAATCCGGAACCGCCTTAGCGCATATATTATAGCTAGCGTTTCCAGTTCAAAACTGTGGTATTTCGTCTCCGCCTTAGAAGTGCATTTCGAGTAATAAGCCACTGGGTGAAATCTTCCATCCAACTGCCTCTGCAGTAACACTGAACCGTAACCTTTCGCACTCGCATCGGTATGTAGTTCCGTTATGTATTGGGGATTGTACACTGCTAATACTGGCGGATTACTCAATCTTTCCTTCAATGTCATAAATGCCTCTGTACACTCATTCGTCCAATCAAATGTTCCCTTCTTGAGCTCCGTTAAAGGCCTAGCTATTCTCGAAAAATTCGGTACGAATCTTCGGAAGAAAGAAAATAATCCCATACATCTCTCGACTTCATCGCAATCCTTGGGAATCGGGTAATTTCTAATCGCTTCGACGTGAGTGTCATTCGGCCTAATACCCTCATTGTTGACTCTATAACCCAAGTAATCCAATTCATTAAATGCGAATTTGCATTTTTCAAAATTCAAACTTAAACCCGCTGCACTCAATGACCGTAATACCCGACCCAATATTTCCAAGTGTTCCTCAAATGTTTCCGTAGCGATGCTTATATCGTCTAGATACACTACTATTTTCCCTTCATCAATCATATCCCTTAAAATCATATTAATAAATCGTTGAAAAACTGCACCAGCGTTCTTAAGGCCGAATGGCATGTAACAAAATTCAAATTGTCCCAATGGTGTTACAAAAGCTGTGTACTGAATCGAATCCCTATGCATTGGGACTTGATGAAAGCTATTCTTTAAGTCCAAAGTAGAGAAGAAATTTTTGTTACCCAGATAATCAAGACAGTCCTCTATTATCGGCAGAGGATAGTTATCCCTAATTGTAATCCTATTAAGTGACCGGTAATCAACACACATCCTTAAATCCCCGTTCTTCTTTCTAACCAATACCACCGGGGATGCGTAAGGGGACTCACTGGGGCGAATTATACCCAACCTTAGAAGTTCCTCAAGTCTAGATTTAACTTCTCCACGTTCGCGATAAGACAAACGCCTTGGACTACTATAACTAGGAACATCATTCGTCAATCTAATCTGCATACAAAAGTCACTAATTTTCGGAGCAGTATTAAATCTCTCAAAGTAGTCAGTATTTATCAATGACCTCAATGCAAAAGCCTCAGTCGACGTTCTGCAAGCTGCTATATTCAAATTAACTTCAGTCCCAATCTCACAAACTGCATGTACTAAGGATTCACATATATCTTTCTCAAACATTACCTCTAATTCACTCATTCCACAAACATCGGGTACTTCAAGGTCAAAAACAAATGGGTCAACCTCCTTCAATTTACATTTCTTACTATTAATATTATCATTATTTAACAACACTACGTTATCTACAATACAATTGTTCTTAATAGTTGGAATTTCATTCTCATAACCCGGAACTCTATACAAATTAAACGACATAAGCGCACTGACTGTTTTGTCATCCAGTTTAGTATCAATATTTTTTAAATTCATCTTTAAAATTTCATTTTTATTGTATTTTATCTTTAATTCACATAAACTTATTTTAAATTTCGACATAAGGTCGCGTCCGATTAGTAATGGCATAATGGACTCTTCGTCCGGCAGTATTAAAAATTCATGAGTAATTTGTTTGTTATTAAAGATGACATGACCTCGGACACGACCTAATACATTTATATTTTTATTCCCCATACCGCGGTAAGACGTCATTATTTTTGAACGTTCCGTTTTAAAGGGCACGATAGATTTCCGGACACAACTAATGGGGCTACCGGAATCAAATAAAGAAATTAAATCGATAGTTTCAGTGCGCTTATCTCGCTCAATAAAGGCAACACTTACCATATTAAATGCATCTAAGATTTTATTTCCTCCAGCTTCCGTCACGGCAGCAGATAGGGTCTTCTTTTTTGGGCAGCTTTGGTGAAAATGTCCAACCTCGGCACAAATGAAACAGGCATTTGGTGGGCGTTTTGGTTTTTGGCACTGGGACTGATAATGTCCGAATTGGGAGCAATTATAGCAGCGGACTTCGGCATCAGGCAGTTTTGTGGCAGCATTTCCATTGACAGCGGTTAGTTTCTGTTTATTGACAGCGGTTCCCATGGCATTTTTAGTTGAACGGACCTGCATACGGCGGTGTTCATATCTGTCCATCCGTACCACTAATTCGTCCACCGTTCTGGCCCCATACAAACAGGCAATAGCACTGCTATTGTCTGGTATACCGTCAATCACCAGGTCCACAAGCTCTTCCTCCGAAATATCTGCTTTTGATGCGATTGATTGCATAGCCACTAGATAACTTAAGCACGACTCATTTGGACTTAAGGTGCGTGAGCGTAACTGTCTATAAATTTCCTGGCGAGACACCGTACGCTTAAACATCCTTGTGAGTTTCGCTTTAAGCTCGTCGTAATCTAGTAGGCCTAAATTGTTAGCATACCTCTTTGCTGTTCCCTCCAGGCGCCGACGGACTCCCACACATTTTTCCTTGGGCGTGTAGTTGCATGCATTCGCATAATCCTCAAACTGTATAAACCATTTTAAAACATCGAAATGGTCATCCCCTGAAAATGGTGGCAAGGCGGCGTCAAGCTCTGTTAAATCCATACGATGGATATATGCAGCTGGTTGCGCATGTGTTTCCAACGCTCGGATCTGTTGCTGTAATTTTAAAATTTCCAACCGCATTTTCAATTTCTCTATCTCTTCTTCAGCAGAGGTGCTTGCTGTGGCTACAACGTCGACAGCGGGCTTCGAGACTTGGGCATCGGATACTCTAACGGCGGGCACATCAATGTCTTTGGCAGCGGGGACTTCGGTATAGTTAGCAGCTAAGGTTACGGCATCGGCGACGGGCTCAACAAATTGGGCAGCGGGTGGTTTAACAGCGGACATCTCGGTCATTATGGCAGCTAAGGCTACCGCATCGGCAACAGGCTCCGCAACTTGGGCATCGGGTGGTTTGACAGCGGGCATCTCAGTGTTATTGGCAGCGGGGGTTACATGAAGTTTATCAGCGGACTTTTCAGTTTCATGTGGTATGTGCGTCATGTCAGCGTCGGATGGCACGGCGGATGAGTTCAGTTCTTCCTTACATTCCGCCCTCCTCACCACTTCGTCGTATAGCAACCGAAGCTGACTCAACGTGGCCGAATCTGGAAATTCCACGCCAGCGTCAGCAAGTGCTGTCATCAATGTCGTGCGGCTAGGACGCAAATCCATTTAAATCTGTTCGCAGCTCTGCGATCCTTTAACGAAAACACTTTTTTTTTCTTTTTTTTACTTAAGGCGTACCCCACACCTGATATTTGTAGTGGGCTTTGTAAAATAATCACTCAAAACACACAATTTGTTAATTTAATAATTTATTTGCTCTCCTTTATTGTCCTTACTTGTGGATACAATATGATCAAGTGAAGTTGGTTGCAGTTACCGGGTGTTACCGTATCTCATATTACTACGATTAGTGTTACCATATCTTATATTACTACGATTAGTGTTACCATATCTTATATTACTACGATTAGTGTTACCATATCTTATATTACTACAATACCGAGCTTGGGGTGGATTGAAGTCCGCCATTAACAAAAAGGTTGTGAGAGTGTGAGTTACACTGAGTAACACAATGAGCCATATGGGTCACCGAGTGAACTTGCCTGTAAATGGTAAGCTAACCGCTAACCTAACCAAAGCTTCGATTTAACTCCTCGTGCAAGAAGAACATGGAAAAATTATTGATTATTTTATATTCAACTCTCGAGTGCCCTCTAAATTAATTATTCATTTACCCAACTTACGTATGGAAACTCCCATATACATACATATGAATTGCAGGCGACTAGAATAGTTTTGTGCGTTTCATGTGCTAAGCAATATGTTTAACATTTTTAATAGATTGGGTGGCATTAACGACACTTGTGTGTAGCTGTAAAGACGATTTCAATCTGTCTGTTTAAGGGCATAGGTTCATTGAAGGTGTATAATGGTCTAGCTTTTCCAAACCAATGCTCAAATTGAAATCGACGAAGAAAAATCGGATTTCGCTAAACTATAAAATTAACGTTATATTGCGGAGGTTAAGACTTTTAACCCAAAGGGACACACGCACATACACTCATACACACAAACACAGTTTATTTATTTGAAGTTAATTTCCTCAATATTTTGTTTACCCCGAGTGTGTGTGTGTGCCTGTATTTTAGTATTTCTCTTGGGATGCATTAGAATAAATTTGTTTCCGTTGATGCAACCATGATACACCATATCATACCATACACCACCTAGTCCTCGTAAATAAATAAATTGCAATGTCACTACATTGACTAAAGCATATAAAATATAAAATTTTAGTTACAAAGGATAGGAGGGGAAAGCTGTTTCATATGCAGGCGAATGGTTAAGTGAATGTGTATGCGTTTTAGCCTACCCATGATTGTGGTGTCATTTTTATGTTAACCAAACGCGTGCCGCTTATAAACAGGGGTTGGCAGAAACAAGTTAAAATCTCATTAATATATGGCAACCCAAGGTATACATAATTGAAAAAGAAAACGAATCTTTTATTCTCTCTTTTATTTTGGTATATGTATTGAATAATTTATTTAATTAGTTAATGTGTTAGACAAAGATTGGTGGCAGCATAAATTCTAATCGTATACAAAAAGGTGTATTTTATTGTCTTCATCGTGATTAGTATTCGTCCTAGTTTACAAGTGTAGAATTAAAGATTTTATGATGGTGTCGTAAATTTTTTGAGCTTAAAGAAATAAATGCAGATTAACGACCGCTCAAGTGAGCCTAAGAAGCCAAGAGAGGTGGCATACGTCTTAAAGTTTTATGATTCTTAGTGGGTTATAACGTTGATGACCCAACCAATGAAATTAAATTTTTACGTTGGTTTTTTCAAATTCAATGCAAATGTTTTTAAATCCTGGCAAACCATACAACAAATTGTTAAAACCTAAGGCAGATCAAAAATAAATAGAATAAAAGCTGCGGATACCAAGGATTATTGGCAAAGCTTTATTTGTCTAGAGACGAGTCAATATGAGGACCGTACCCCAATTTATTAAAGCATTATGGTAGTCAGATTGTATGCCCGATTATTGGAAACACCACGTGTTTGTTCCTGTGCACAAAATAGAAGAAAAATCGTATGCACCGACTACAGAGCTGTAAATCTGCTTCCCATTGCATATAAGATTCCTTCTAACATTCTGTGTGAGATACTAAAACCCAAAGGCAATGACATAATTGGAACCGATGGGTGTGACAATAGATCTGTCAAATCAACTACTGAATGACCAAATATCTTTAACTCAAACACTCGACAAAATTCAAAAAACACAAATTAAGATGTTCCATCAATAATACATTTCTTCTGAATCCGCTTTTAACAAGCCGATACACGTCATGTTTGTGTCTGCATTCACTTGAAATTGATAATAGCTGGGCAGAATGGCACAAAACTGAAGCTACACAACCATCAAAAGAGTTCACATTACCTCCACGAGAGATAACTACATACATAATTGGTCATTACAACCAGGATTATGACTAAGTTTAATACCACTTATGTTGTGTGTGTTAATTTTATACATGAGTGACAATTAAAAGTCGACTCCGAACGACAGATTGTTTGAGTAACTTTTCATAGCGATTTTATTTTCTCTCACAGTTTTTGTCAGAAATCTGGTGAGAGAATGTCATCGAAAGAATTTTGTTTTCATATTTTGTTTTGATGTCTGATCGGGGGATTACACCATGACACCACGTCTGATAAACCAACACATTGTCTACTAGGATACGGCGACAACTATGCTCTCAAATTGCTCGTAAAGAATATCGAATGTGGCAAGAGCTCTGTGACACGTAATGCCATCCTGTTGAAAATCCAATTCATTGGTGTCGAGATAATCTAATACAGGCATTGAGAATTTTGTAATTATCAACCTATAGTGCTTGCCGTCCAGACTGTGGCTCTAACCAATGTTGTTCTGAAATAAATATTGACACATGACGCCGCGAAGTAGCCGTAGTCTAGTAGGTAGTGTGTTCGCTTCTTAGACATAAAGGCCGGGTTCGAGCTCCAGGTCAGACATCAAAACGATATATGGAAAAATATATATTTCTTTGGCGACTTTCTCTCAGCAGATTTCTGGCAAAAACTCTGAGAGTAAATAAACCTGCCATGAAAAAGTTTCTCAAAAAAAAAAATCTGTCGTTCGGAGTCGACGTTAAACTGTAAGTCCCGCAACTCATGTATATAATTAACACACACAACACGGATGGTGTGTCAGAAGCTAGGCCGTAATCC
Source organism: Sarcophaga rosellei (assembly GCA_930367235.1). Classification (NCBI taxonomy): domain Eukaryota; kingdom Metazoa; phylum Arthropoda; class Insecta; order Diptera; family Sarcophagidae; genus Sarcophaga; species Sarcophaga rosellei. The sequence goes on along the minus strand of OV884021.1, from coordinate 72,260,175 downwards.
TGACTGAAGGGTAGTAATGGCCAATTATGTATGTATGTATGTACATGACGCCGCCTCTGTATGCATTGAACAATTTTGTTTGTTTACGTAAACGTTCATACAGAAATGGGTCTCACCGCTAAAGGTGATTTTTCGCCGAATATTATCGTCAATCCAACCAATTGTTCCAGCACTTATTGAGTGCACACTTGTCGTTGTTTACTGTCTCCTGTCATTTACCCTTTGTTCAGTTGAATTTTGCATGGTGGTAGGCGCAAATCACAACGTAAAATTAGTCAAGTGGTGGTCAGTGAAAGACATAAGTTGTGTGAGCGACTGGAAATCGATTGCCCCGGAATCTGCAGCATACTCCCACGATCAGTGGTGACAAATGTTGCGTTTCGTCGCCGTGCGAGATTTAGTCAATCCTTTACCAGTCGTTTTAATTTGTTCTACCATATCGAGAATAGTTCACGCGGTAGGACGATTATGGCGATCGTAAAGGCAGCAAAATGAGGAGTATGATACTAGGCCAGAACACACGATTTTATTATTGACTCGGGTTGTTGAATGGACGGCTTGTCCATATTGACTTGGTAAAACTGACTAAGTAAACTTTAAATCGCCGTAGTCTAGTGGGCAACACTTTGGTTAATTACTCCTGACCCTGGCCCGTGGCCCAGACATCTCGACCAAATGGAAAATTAGTAAAAAAAAATTATTTCTGTAGCGGTTTCCTTTCAGCAGGTTTCTGGCAAAAACTCTGAAAGAAAAGTTTCTCAAAAATCTGTCGTTCGGAGCCGATTTTAAACTTTAGGCTCCACCACTCATGTGTAAAGTGAACACACACAAAGTGGATGCTGTGGATTAAAAGCTTGTAATGATTAATAAAGTAAGTGAGACAAAATAAAGGACAACTGGCCTCTTAATTGCAATTGTAAAGTGTATAGTACGTGGCACGACATCCTACTGGAGCCTCATATCGTTGGTGTCCAGATGATTCAATTTACTCCAAAAGAAGAAACACAATGGAATTTTGGAAGATTCGATACAATTAAGGCTACTGCCCCCAACAATTTGTCAGCAACTGTTTCTCTATAGAAGTAGTATCTCAAATAAAAGAAAATGCTTTGTATTGTTAGTAAATTTATCTTCTTTGTTTCAAAGCCATCATCCAGAATAAGTTTTTATTTACCTGCGTATACACTTTAAAACATTTTCCGTCTCTTCATCAATCGATGTGTGTTGTTTAGCTTTCAATTTATATAGCCTTAAGGAAAACTCTTTCAATATGACATGCGTGTAGCCACAAGAAAATCTTTTTCTTTTTCTTTTTTTGCATCAATGTAATCCATAAAGTCTCTAAATGCTGCAACAATTCAATATCCGATTAAGAAATTCCACAAGGAAACTTAAACAAAACATAACAAGACCGAAGTGGAAAACTAGAAGCAAATGACAAGAAACAATGAAAACCTGTTAAAATAAACAACAACTGCCAAATCTCTGTTTCTGTCTCTCTCTCTGTCGACTCTATTGTTAGGCAAACAAAAGCAAAAGAAAGAAAAGGAAAAAAAGTTAGAAAGGAAAACCTCAAAAACTACTTTAACAAACCCTTTTAGGAAAAAGAAGGAAAAAATAAAAATAAATGACAGACTGTAGACGGTAAGTATTGTTGTATGATTTTCACAGCATATCCTTAGAAATAGATTGAGAGACACACACAACAAATTTAAAATCGAATGTAAAAACAATTTCATGGTAAACATACATCCAAACCATCCATCCATCTATCCATCTATCTATACGTCCTAAAAACATATTCAGAAAATGGAAAATCATGGAAAATATTAGAAAAAGAAAAAGAAAATTGAACCCTTTTTTCAATTTTGAAATCCAGCAGACATTTTACTTAACGCATGCATGCACATACACTTCACTTGCAAACATCAATTCTACTCCATACATGTGTGAACGTGTTGTTCAAACGATTGAAAAGACTCTCAGACAGACAGACAGACAGTCAGACAGACAGACAGTGATAAGTTTTGATGGTGTTTTGTGTACTGCTAGTGAATTGTCATTCACTTAAAAACAAATCTAAATATGAAGAATATATTCCATAATATTCACTCACTTATACTTACATATATACTCCCATATACATACATATACACAAAAAAGGGAAGGCAAATGACATACACGCGTCATAAGGAAACGGAAGTTGAACATTTAACCGAAAGATGACAGCATTTGTATAAAAATGAGTGGAGAAAAAAAAGAACAGAAACAGAGAACGAATTTATTTTGATTTCACACCTTAACACAAATGCTAAAAGAAAATTCAAATCAAAAAAAAAACGGAATGGAAATCTATCAGCAGCTCCAGCTACAATATCTGCAGCAGCATTACATATTCAATATAATTTTATGCAAATAAACAGAGTGGCAAAGAATTTGTAGAACAAGAAACTTAGATTTCCATCTTCAATACCCACAGAGGACAGACAGTCAAGGGAGCTGTGACAGCAATATTCCTTCTAATAGAAGTTTACATACTATCAAGGTTTAGGTTGAGGTTAAAGGACATGTACTTGCTAATTGAGACAAGTACATTAACCGTAGGTCTAGCTGACTAATTGTAGAATGTCCTAAAGGGGAGAGGATAATAGGGGAGATAGGGAAATAAAGCAGACATATGAAAGATTTAGACTTTAGAAGTCTTAGATTTTACAAGTCTTAATCAAAAGATATTACAACTACAATATTAAGAACAAATCAAAGAGTTCTACATCGCATACCTATTTGGCTAATTATGCTGCTTCGATTGGTATTGTCTTACAACCAAGTGGAAATTCAATCCATTAGGTTAGGTTAGCTTAGCAAATACAGACAAGTTCACTCTGTGGCCATATGGCTCATTGTGTACCCACCCTGAACGTCGGATGAAACCTGCCAGGTCTCTTGGTGGCACGTTTACCATAACACCAAGATCTGTAGATAGCCCAGGGTCCCGTTAGAATTCCTGTTAGAGTGCGAACCGTGAGTGAGCTCAAGTAGATTCTTGGTTTTCCTGCTTTCGATTCATTAAATCGAAGGTTTTTTTCTTAGTGGTTGACATCTGTTTGATTATAAACGATTGGCTTTCTCAGAACATTCATCCGGCTTAAGTGACTGCTAAAATAAATCAAAATCGGATAGTGGTTCCTGTACAGCAATTATGTGGGAAAAAAGTTCACGTACAAAGCAATGTAAAGCTTCGCAAACAATGGAATTCCAAGAAAGACAATACTGTGTATTTGATCGGTATGGAAGGGAATTGTTAATTATAAGTTTCTCTTGATACAGACCAAAATAATAAATCGAGTCAGTTACCTGCCTATGCCCATGATACTCACAATAAATGAATCATTTCTTATCCTCGAGAAAGAAGCGAATGAAGAATAACCAAAGTGCGTGATCTCAACTACAAATCACCCGAAATATATGCAACTATACCACTATCGGTCAGTGGGTACTCAACAATTTTGTTAGCCAGTCATATTTTCTATCGAAGTCTGTCAACAGGGACTTTCGAACTTTTACAGTTAACAACCGTCATCTTGTTGAACCTACATCCACCAAATGTATTAACATTTATTCAATCCATTTTGTCAACCCACCATGGACAGCATGTAACAATACTATTATTTTGTCGATGAAGCAGTTGTCAATCGACACTTGCTTTCATTGAAAAATCATATTCAGCGATGAAGCCCATTTCTGGACAAATGGGCATGTGAATAAACCAAATTGTTGACTTTGGGACGATACCAATCCACATGAGATTCAAAAGCGGTTGGGACAAGTCTATTAATTATTAATTATTTTTCAATTCCATTTGACTGTGTGACAATAGTTGTACGCATCAGCTAAATCTTCTAAGCGCTTAACGAAAACCTAAAAAATTCTTCTCATGACTATATCCAGAACAGTGGAGCAGAACGTAGCATTGCCCATTGTATTGTATCGTGTATATTGTATCGAGATACAACCCGAGGATGAGTTTCGATAACAGTAACTATGAACCTTTGGGTAGTACTTCATAGCAGGCCAGGTTTTCATTGGTATACATCCAACGCTACATAGAAAACGAGTATATGGTTTGGCCATTCGTTTTTTCTGTACACAGAATCTACATTTGAGCCTTGCCTAATACCTCAAGTACTGATATCTCCAGCTAAGCTTAGTATTCCTATGTCGAGAACGTATACGATGCACTCTCACACAAAGTTACATTCTCCACATTTGATTATATACTCATTTGAGCCCCATATAGGAGGATCAGCTTTGTATCTATAATGTCTTGTCCTGCTGTATGTCACAACACTCTTCAAATTGAAATTTGTTGAAATTTTCTTTTCAAAATAAAAACCAAATCCTTACCAAATACGACCATAAAATTATATTCCATCGATGCTTTCGTCAAATTTTCATAAATATTTTGAGTGGGGTACCCCATATTATTATGGTCTTACTCCAGCTTTTTTTTTTTTTTTTATAACTCCGAGCGCTGTTATAAAGGAATTTATCATTTTGACGGTCTATAAAAATTTCATCTATTCTAAGGATAACAACAACAACAATAATAGCAACTAGAACAACAACAAATGAAACACAAGATGCAATAATACATTAGGTTTTATCGCTATTGTATTGTACGTTGTTGTATTGTACCCAAAAAATATGATTTTATTTAAGGGTTACTAACGAATACATATACTCGAGTATGTTAGAGTACTTGCCGATAAAAATTTTCTTTATGTAGTTGCTGTTGTTGTTCTTGTTCATATTATAGTTATTAGATGTTGTTTATTTTGTTTTTTTATATTGTATTGTGTTTTTCGTTTTTGGTTTTGATATTGTCTCTGTGTATTACACTTGAATTAATGATTACAGCGGGGTGGAAGGTAGTTGGTATTGGTGTTGGTGTTGTTCCCATTTATATCATGTGAGTAAGTACTTAACAAAATCTTATTTTTGTTGTTTTCTTGAATAGAAAATACTTTCCTTTATAAGGAGAAGAGGGCGTCTTCTTTAACGGATTGAGTGAGTGCGTATGTGCGAAGCATTTGACGACATAATAAGGCGATAAAGGATATACAATGTATTTGAACGATTGATGGTAAGTGGTTGATATTAAATTGATGTGCGTGTGCGTAATGTTTAGTATTGTTCTTTTTCTAGCAGAGGGAATACCCTATAATTGGCACATTTAACACATTAATCATGTAAAGAATTTATAGGACATCAAGAGAGTCAGGAGCACAGCATTATATGCATGGCAACAAAAAATATTGAGGATCACTTCAGTTGCAATTTGCTCGCCTAATTAAATCCAAAGATAAAAACATATTCAAAAACAATTCTTCAGTGCCACTTTAGTCTGGGCAATAAACTGAAAAACCTCTGGCAAAATGAAAGGGAATCGTACATATATTCCCTGGCGGGCAGCTAATTTCTGTACATATTTTGGTATCAATTGCTTTCTTCTTAGCTGGAGGAGTGGAAAGGTGTTAATTATTTCCAACGCTAGGAAAAGCATCTTATTCCCAAGGACTTCAGACCCATTAGTCTCTGTTTATTTATATTGGAGAGACTGGAGAGAGCTCTTGAGCTTCATATTCAGAATCCAATTAAATCGTATCTCTTGTCTCCTCCTCAAAACACTACGGAGAGATCAACTAAGGTAGCACTTCATGCACTGATCCAAACTACTGGGCTGCCTTTCTTGACCACGCTATTGTACTATGTATGACTAAACATATGTATGCCTAGGCCTCGTAATCTAGTAGTCTAGGGTATTGGCTGACTAGACGTAAGGTCATGCTTTAAACATCAGGTCAGACATCTCGAAAATCGCCTCCGCAGATTTCTAGCAAAGACTCAGAGAGGATACCAATCAAGTAATCGCGAAGTCGCCACAGTCTAACACGTAGTGTGTTCGCTTATTACACGTAAGGCCACGGTTCAAACCTCAGATCAGACAATAAAAAATTGCCATGAAAAGTTTCTCAAAAATCTGTCTGTGGACTTTAAATTGTAGATCCCGCCAACTATGTATAAAAATTAACACACACAACATAAGTGGTGTGAGAAGGTAGGTTGGAATGACCAATTATGTATGTATGTATGTATGTATGTAAGTCCCTAGAACTCCTTCCTCATTTTCTCTACGTTATCTCCTCCATTGAAGCTATGTACATAGTATCAGATGCGTAGCATACAATGCCTTTGGAAAAAGTTGCTGTTTGGTATGAATTTTAGGCTGGCCGAGTCATATGTCCATATTTCTTTGAGAATGACTTTCGTCAGGCTATCGGCTCTGCCGATAATTGCCAATTTCTTTAGCCAGAATTGTATAATCTGGACACCAACCAAATCTAGTTTCAATAGGCATTAAAACGTCTTCTAAATGAATAAAAATTTGTAATAATTGTTTTCAATAATTTAGAAAAAGGGGAAGCCCTTAAAAACTCCAATATGTATGGATATAGTATGTACAGCTTCTCCTAAGTTGCAATGAATCCTGTGCTGTCAGTCATGCCGCACATATTTTTCTTCCAGTAACTGTAATGAATTCTCCAAATCTGCTTCAGAGTTTGTTTCTATTTTAAATTTCCAATGAATGAATTATTATACGGTACTTCTTTGTCGGTGTAGTTTCCAAAAAAGTTGTAGGCCCTAGAACATTTTTTTTGTGAAAGGGTTGTTATTGCAAAATGAAAGAAAAAAAAATACATATTTTTTCTTCCTGTTTTTATGACATTAACAAATAGTTGCATGTTTTAATTTAATTTAATAATATCGCTCGCAAGTAAAACTACTTAAACTGACATTTACAATAAATTAGAAACGACAAAAGAATTAAATTCACTACGCACCCTCTCCGATTACAATATAAGTTATGGCTTGTTGTAACACCATAAGTAATGTTTAACCCTTTCGATCAGAAAAAAGCAATTGAAGGAAACTAAAACTGATAAAATGTTGAAAAAATTTTTAAAAATTGATAAACTTCCCCTTTAATGGCTTTGATATCGCACTTTAACATTCGTTTCTTTAACCTTTTTTGGCCATATTTACTTAAAGCCTTCGTAATTCTACTTTCAATACTATGTGCTGGTGCATCGTACAATGAAATCAAGCTACGCTGACATAAAGCTGCATCCCTCAACAGCGAATTCTGTAAGAGCGGTAATAATGAAATGAATGACGGGACTACTGAGTACCTGGTGACCTGATAGGTAAGTTTTAGGGGCACTTAGAATTTACTGACATAACTTTTCTAACCCGAGGTGCGTTGAATAAAATCCAAGTTTACTTGGAATTGACGAGATATCTCGTCAAGGAGGATCAGGAAAGTATTATGGACATACGGAAACTTAGGAAATACGATGTAATGACAGAACGTCTATTAAAACTCATGTAAGTTATGCTGAAGGCGGCTGCCAATTTAAACTAATCAGGCTTCATTCACAATTTCATAAATTATTGGTTAATTCAATCCTTCAGTCACGATTAGGATTCAGCTTCTCACACCACGTATGTTGTATGTGTTAATTTTATACATGAGTGGTGGAATCTGTAGTTTAAAGTCGACTTCGACTGATAGATTTCTGAGAATCATTTTCATGGAAATTTTATTTCCTCTCAGAGTTTTTGCCAGGACTCTGCTGAGAGGAAGTCGCCGAAGAGATATCTGATCTGGGGTTTGAACCGTGGCTTCACGTCTAATAAGCCAACACCCTATCTACTAGACTACGGCAACTACATATTAAAACTTTTCTACAATTTCATATTTTTCTGCCCATAAGTGTACTGGTGGTAAGGATAAATATGTTTCTCCACCCTTGACCCCTATTGATGCGATAAATTATAAATACACTATTCGGTCATGGTGTTAAAGCTTATTTGAGCCAGTTCTTGTTCCCAGGAAACGGGCTACCAAGGCTTCAAAAGTGGCTCAACTGACCGAATAGAAATTTACAAAATTCTCCGAAACTACAAGGCGTGCTAACAAGTTTTCAAACTCCTTGATATCAAGGATATCTTTTCGTTAATCCGGAAACATTTTAAATGGACTCAATTGAAGAAGAAGAAGTTTGTTATGCAATGATATTAAACACAGATTTCTGGCAAAAACTCTGAGAGTATATTAAAAATTGCTATGAAAAGTTTCTCAAAAAAAAAATATCATTCGGAATCTACTTTGAACTGTAGGTCCTGCCACTCATGTATAAAATTATCGCACACAACATAAGTTGTGTGAGAGAAGCTAGGTTGTAATCCTGACTAAATGAGTTGTAATGACCAATTATGTATGTGTGTCCATTATGGAAATTTGCTCTAATTGGATTTCAGTTCTCTTCCCTCAATCAGTTTTTATGAAGGATACCGGTTACAGTCAAGCCAACAGCTAAAAGAGCAAAAGGCGAGGTTATCAGGATTTCTAAAACTAAAAGTTTTGTTTATTTTTTTGCACCATCATAAAATGAAAACAAAAATCAAATTGAACATCTTTTTAAATAAATTTCAATATTATCCCGTGCTTCATTTCCTTTCAAATAACGCACGATGTGATAACGCACACATGTGTTAGAAGTCAAGGTTGGGATTGACAGCATTATAGTTTGCATTCCCGCATTTAAATGCTGAATATTAACGAAACGATTTGAAATGAATTTTAAATCAAATGTCAGGTGCTGCTATGGTTCAATGTCAATTAAATTATTTCCATGGCTTGGCAAAACACAACTCACATCTCAAATCACTACATAGGCAAAATCCTTTAGTACAAGGACAACTTAAGGGCAAGAGAACATGTTCATTGAATTTAAATTAAATTCAATACTAAAAAATGTATCAAACGTTTCAATATCAACAAATCAAACTATCACAGCAATGTTAGAAAAAAGAACGCTGAAAATGTGCAAATCAATCAAATTGAAATACAGGATAAATGAGAGGACTTTTTGACATTTGAGTCACAACTCCATAAGGGTAACGATGCATAAGTTTCTAACACCGAGCAGGTTTATGAAGCGGCTTATTTGCATTTATAAATGCATATGATGACCAGTCTGTCTGACATTTTTTAATGAGTTAGAAGAGTTTGTTTTTAATTTAATTCAAAAATAAATATCATGGCTCTCTGCTGGGAAAATCATTCATTGTAATTTCATTGTGATTTTCATTTCATTTCCAGTGAGAAAAAATTCCTGAACTAAGTAGACTACAATTATAAACAAAGTGCAGCAAAATAGCAAAGCTATTCCCTTATATAATAATTATAACCGTGTGATAATATTTAATTTCATATCTTGTTCTTCTATTCTGTTGAATTCAAACAATTAGAAATGTAAAAATTCTTTAAATTTGAAACCCAATCTACCTTCTCATACCACCCCAAATTAAGGCCTATTGTTCAATCGTATCTCTAAGAAAAACAATGGAAATTCATTTTCTTTAAAAGTTCTTTAGTCCTCATCCCTCCCTCCACCTGTACGCGTTCCCCTACGTTAAGCAAATCAAAAATAATTTTCATTTGTTTTATTTTTATTTCCACAGTAAAAAGTTTTATTCTATGTTTTCTTTTGAATTTGTAAAGTTAACAGAGCTTAAAATTTCATAATGAATAGGGTTTTATTGTTGGTGTTGTTGTTGTAGCTGTTATTTCTCATAATTGGAATAATAAGATTTAAACAATAGACTGACTGACTTCCTTCAAGGGAAACCTGCAAAAGTCATTTAAATGAAGATGAATAACGAACGAAACGAATGATACGTGTTAGTAACCAACAACCGTATACATACACCCTGCAGCTAGAAAATGAAAGGTAAGGAAAGGAAAAGGTAAGGAAAATCTAATGAAAATTATTTTAAACTCTGATGCTTTAAGTTTTTCATATTTGAGCTGTAGTTCATAATTGTGTATTAAATCGCTTCGGTAGTTAAGATGTTAAAACGATGGTTTAAGTAAGGTAAGCAGAGGTAGGTAGAGGTGGCTCTTCATCGAAGAGAGTTGGATGGACACACTTAGGCCACATAACGCCCATTGTGTTATTTAATAAGTTTAGATAGTTAGCACTTATTTGAAAGTATGTACGCCTAAGAAGTTACACCACACCTGGCTTCTTTAGTACATCCCATAGAACGTCATCCAAGTACTTACTGACTGAACCAATCCATGGGACAAAGTCAGATGTAAAATCTTATCAGAACAACTGAATTTTAGTTTCCCCTTTGCACTAACTGATTACTGTAGTACTATTTAGTCTGAAGTAATGGTTGTAAAGATTGTCTCTTTATAAATCTGGGATGAGAGAACATACTAACAGTAAAGCAGATACCCCAAACAGTGAGTCCAAGAATGACGGGAGATAGCGGCATATTCGTCAGTGCTCCTCAATAGGGTTTCTGGGTAGAGATATTGAGGGTAATAACATAGCTGACAAAGTTGCAGTGGCTGTAAGAATAAAAAATTCAATTGTATTATTACCGGACTTTAAAATTCCTTTATAGAGGACAAATAAGTGAACACACATACAAACCTTACTTATATACTAATGCAAGATAGCAAATCACTATAATTCAACCCGATATAGTTACGTGCCGATCAAGAATAATGTCTAAACCTAACCAGACTTCTCCTGGGCCACTATCCCATCTTACAACGGACTTCTGTAGAAACTGCATTGACGAGTATAAAATCATAGAATATCTTCTCTATTATTATCCTGAACGAAGTATGGTGACAGAACTTGTCATCAGTATTACTGTGGGATCTTAAAGTATACATGTACATATATTATGCTCTTCGAAGTGGGTCCCAGTTTAAGCAAACCTCAACTAGATATCTTTATGTAGCATAGGGCGGCCGCAAAGCATTGCCGGAATAGTTTTCGGTATCCTTATTAGATGGCAGATTGGACTTTACGCGATAGCTTCTACACAATCAAGTCACAGCACCTGGCCAGAGCTATCGCTCAACCTCGTAACAATCTCCATTTCTAGTGATAGTAGAATATCGATTACATGATCACACATACATACATAACAAAATTTGTCAGGATTACGACCTAACTTCTGTCAAGTATGTAGGCGTCTGCACAAAAGCAACACCAACTATAACAGCAATAAGATACCCTGGTGTTCTCGAACATCTAGGCACTTCGCTCTTACTTATGTATTAATTGGTATTCGTTAGGAGTGTGCTTGCTCCAGTAAGTTCATCATCAAATTCTGAATTCAGATATGATTTTCTTTTATCAAGAGATGTTTCAGACAAGGTGTAATCAATTTCGTTCAGAGTTTGGGGATCCGTCGCTGTACAATTTGAACGCTAAGCTAAGCAATTAAATGTTGTTGAAAAATTATTCATTAAATTTAATTAAGAAGCTAATTTCACTACTTAAAAATGATGACAGTTGTGACATTAATATCATATGACCTAGAAAACCGAAATATTCTTTTTTTTTTCTAATTAAAAGAAAAAAGGCAAAAGGAAAACAAATACGGACAATTTTCAAATGATAACAAAAGAGAATATTTTCAAAGAGTATGTCATTGGAAAAACAAAATTTAAATCAAAGACGTCATGTGGTGACATTATAAAATTATGATTTTTTTAAATTATCTTGAGACTTCTTAGAGAATTTCATCGAAAAAAAATTTACCCCAAGGGTTACTATCTGGCTTGCACTCGTTAAAATAAAAATATTCCAACAGCTGTGACAATTTTCCTTAAAAAAATTATGGCAGGCTGTTCTTACCAAAGGCTTGTTAGAATAATTTTTAAAATATTCCGTATAAATTTTAAAATTTTTGAATTGTTTTTAATATTTTGTTGTACGTAAAGGAAAAACAGAATATTTTGTTAGCTTAACAACCCTGGTAAATAATTTCCAAATGATTTATACTCAATTAAATTTGAAAGAATTTTTCTTTTTTGAATTGCATGCCATGCAGAGTTTAGTTCGCACTCAAGGGTATATAAGGCATCCGTATAAGTATGTGCCATAGTTTTGTGTTAAAAATCAATTCTGTTTTGGTAAATCAATGCAAACTTCTCATTTTCTTTGTTATATTTGAAGTGTATGTTGATCTATCATTAAATAAATTTACAATAGGGTTGTTATATTATTCAAGTGGCAAATAATCTTATCAAATTTGCTGGGTTGAAGGGTTTTGGTAAAAGTTTTGATATAATTTAAATACTCACCCTCAAAAATATTTCCTCAAATTTGTTATTTTTTGCTTATAATGATAATATGAGCATTAGCTTCAACATGTTAGATTGCAAACGTCTGTAGGTATACAAATTCAAAAAATTCACCCAATGATTATAAGGCATCTCCCTCAGAAGTCGAGATATTTCTTCATATCGCCCAATGCAAATAACCAAGTGCTGGGTCTCTGTATACAGAAGCATGTAATAACTTTAAAATCCTTAATCAAATCTTAATATTAGGACTTTGAGAACCTTTTTACTCTGTAAAGTAGACAAGACTCTGATATCAAAAGATTTTTCAATCTGCTTTGCTTTTTACTGCACTACAGAGTAAGCTTTTTTTCATTGCTATCGACTTGCAATTAAGAACTTAAACCTTGCCTGCGACGACCAATAAGTTATTCATTACTAACAAGAGGAAGACCAAAGGTTTGAACTTTATCTATTTTTTATATGTTTTTGATAAGGAAGAAGAAGAATTTGTACAGTATTTGTGATGCGAATGTCCGTCTCTATGGGAAACTATATAGTTTTACAAAACTGGACTGCAAATCTAGGAAATCGAATGTAATAAGATCTGGTAGGAATACTGAATGGTTCTCAAGGCATCCATGTGAATTCTATGTACGAGTGCATTGGAAAGGTGGTATGCAGGTTACCCCAATAGACGAGTAAATACTTGAAAGAGTAACCTCTTGAATATTGAGCAGCAGTCTTGAATTCAATAAACTCAATACGCACTTTCTACACGGTTAGTTCTCCTACACCCCAGATGGGAGTTTGGATTCCTGTATGAATTTTTGTACATTTCATCGTATCTAACTGAATACGTAAACATTTTCGAAATTCATATTCAATTTCCTTCCTAACACCTCATAACCATGCCTCCTAAACCATTTGCAAAATACGCTGCGTAAAAAGAAACGTATTGTAATATACACGCCATATAAGAAATGTAATTTTCTTTGGACTTATTATTGCTTAAATATTAAAATTATTACAATGAGAGAAATAACCATTCATTCTTGTTAAGAGTACAACAAATTATTTTATTTATTACTACGTTTCAATTCTTCCATTACCATTACCATTACGAAGCGTTACATTGTCGCCTGACAATGTACAAAGGCACCAAACTGCAGCAGCAGTTGTCATAGGACGACGTTTGCCATGCAAATAAAAAAAATTCTTCTTTCACTTCTATCAGCGAAAAATGAAAAAGTGAATGTAACTGAATGAAATGAAATTGTAAATAAAACGAGAAGAAGAAAAACTGTATAAAAATGATGGCAAAATAAGTGTAAAAGGACTCTCTAGTATAGTGTCTCCACCACTACTATATGTTCAAGTGAGAATATCAGTTTCATATTCGCAGTCTGTCAGTTGTTACAAGTAAAAAACGAAAGAAAGTAAATCGTCAAAGGGAACTGGCAAAATGAATGAATTCGTCTATCGATTCGTAGTAGTATAATTACATGTTAAATGCTTTAAAATGCCAAAAACTCAACCATATGGTGTCCTATGATAGTTGACGAGCGGTGCTGAAATCATAAGCACTTTCGACGGTGCTTTAAATCGCATTTTGACAGAAGATTTTGGGATTAGAAGTCTGTGTGTAATATAAGTGCCGCAAGAACTCGCAGTAGAACAAAGGCCTTCCCAAAACAGTTTTTTGCAATGTTTCATCACAAAAAAGCCAAGCTTTTGTATGCATTTGGATACATAGCACATGGATTCATCTCTTCACGCCTGAGGCAAAGAAAGAGTGGATGGGGAAAACAATTCCATATGCAGGCAATGGCAAGAAGAAAAAACATTAAATATTTTCAAAGGCAATAAACCTCCAGATCTTGATGGAATAACTGCCGAGCTCTTGAAATCCTATCAAAAGTGTGACTATTCTGAATATTCTATTTTAACAATAATCTGTCTAAAGGCGTATTAATAAACTTACCAAAAAAGGACGATCATACAGACCCAAACAATTGGTGAGGCATTATTCTGTTAAGCATACTTAGTAATGTAGCATCTCATATACGTAATTGACAAAGGAATCTCCGATCCTTAAAGCAGAAACAAGCTGGATTCAGTCCCTAATCTTATAGAACATATCAACAGTCCATGTGTTATTGAGCATCAATGCGTAAAGTGATGCCATCACTAAGCTCCTAGGCAGTAAACATCTAGGCCTTCTATAAACTAAACCATGTTATGATTTGAAGTGTATAGGAATGTAGAGGAATCCATCTGAGACTCATACGTCTCCTGTATGGTAAAACATGGCAACTTGCTTTGTGAAGTGGTTAGAGGTGAGATGAGTATCTGACAAGACTGTTTCCTCCTCGATTTAATATTGTTTTGGACACGATCTTTGGAATAGTCAACGAATAACCTTAGGCACCAGTGACACCTTCCAATGTTTATCTTGGGAGCATTATATGCGAAAAGGAGATCGGGTGAGGATATTAGTAAATGCTTGCAGAAATTACTTCAAACATTTGGTGGCTTGAAACCTATTTGGAAATCCATTTCTATATCTCTGTAAAAATTCAATATTATGTATTCATATTATCATCTACATCGTTAGAAAGCTGTCAGCCATGACATGTGAAAAATGCTAGTCCCTTGGCCCAATGTCATCGCAATATTCTAAATATACAGTGCTGTTCAAAAAAATAGATTCACCTGCTCTCCGAAAGGTTTACTAGACATCTCTTATGCAAAGGAGTATATGTAAAAAAGTAACTGCACTTTGTTTACTGGCCTCTTATGAATATAATACCGATACATTTCAAAAATTTGAAGCGTGACTCTTCTTTAATTAATTGCAAGATGTTGATAATGGTGAATCTATTTTATTGAACAGCAGTGTATGTACAATACGCCCTGGGAAGGAATAGTCAAACAAATCTATTAAAATATGAAGACGATTCTGGCGTTAAATCGGCCATAACCTTAGAGGATATTATTAATAGAAGCCAGTGATTTGTACTCAAAAAGAAACAGAAGAAGGGAACTTCCAGCTCATGAATGGAGAAGACAGATTCGAATTGAAGTAAACAGCTGTGGTAACGACCTATGATTACATGCGACGTAATGCAATTTCTAAAGTACCACAAGTCTGCGTAATCTATCTTAGAATGCAAGGAGAAGGTAACAATTTTTCATCACGATTTTCAAATTACGATAGTTAACTGGCTTCAATTCCTTTCAAATAATGCATGCAGGAGTTATACGGATCCATTTCCCTTTGATCATCATTGGAAAGTCAGGTAAGACATTCTCTTAGGAAAGAGTAGAATTATTTTGCCAGGGGACGTTACTTACTTTATTGGTCATTACAACCCTTTATTCAGGACTACAACCTAGCTTCTGACATCAGCCATGTTAAGTGTGTTAATTTTATATATAAGAGGCGGGATTTAAATTGTATTTTTGCTGTTAAAAGTCCACTAAGAACAATAGATTTTTTAAAAGCACTTCAGCATTTTATTTACACTCAGAGTTTTTGCCAGAAGGCTATGAAAGGAAATCTCGTCTTACTTGAGATGCCTGAGTTGCCAGATTCAACATCAACGGATTACTTTTCATTTCTAAAAAAGTGAGTGTGTATTCGTAGCTCCGGCAATACTGGTATTTAATGCGGAAGTCAGCGAAGAGGACTGCCTTATTTGCGTTGGAAGGATCAGATCGAGGAAACCCTGTCATCGATTGATGTGGCTAACTGTGGCTAAGGCCAGTTGGAAGGATCTGTTAAATAGGGCCGAAATCCGTTTATCGGGTTGTTAATGGCCAATTAAGAAAGTAAGTATTCATTTTGTCATCGCCAATGTAGAATAATTAGCCCAGTGTATGAGCGTATTGTGTTGTTTATTGAATGAACTCTTTTACGTGTCTGTCTTCTTTGCAGCATAGCCAAGCCATTTTGTTATATTGATATTAAAAATTACTTGCAATTCATACGGAATTTCTACCACAAAGAAACGAATAAAACGAATACACATTTCACTTTAGAAAAAGAAGGAAAATATTCTAATGAATGTAAAATAAGTTGGTGGAAAGTGAGTTAAAATAAGAAGAAGAGGAATTTTAGCTAATAAATGATTTATGACAAGCGTAGTTCAAATGACAGAGTGCCATTACTAAAGGAAACGATGGTTTAGAGTTGCAAGTCCATTTGGCTTTAAACACAACGATGGCAAGGCAGCATTTAAAACAGAAAAACTACTTAAACATAGAACCACGTAAGACAGACAGGTGTCATAGCATGGTAATCGTATTTTAAATTAATTTAATTTACCTTTTTGGGAATTAAAATCATTTCACTACACTACACCACACAGTGAATGTAAATATGTATGTGAGTGAGTCTAACGAACTAGTCAAAGGTAAAAAAAAACATTTTTAATGGGGGCATCTGTTGTAATGTGCTTGCCTATCAGACAATTGCGGTATTTCGTGTTTCATGGCATGCTTGTAAATATTTAATGCAACTTTTCACAACAAGCTACAGAGACTTGCATATGCTTAATGCCTAGCTGACTGTCTACTTGTATGTCTCAATGGTGGGGAGCCTTAGTATAGGTTGTTTAAGTGTTTTTAACTCAAACCCCCCAAAAAGAAAACATTTGAAGAAGTTTGGAGAAGTCTAAGAAGAATGGGAAAAATGATGGTTGAAGTGACAACTAAATTATGGTTTCCACACAGAAACGGAACACACGTGCCACAACAAAGTCGAGGCGCAATGTTGTATGTGAGTCTGTCCTATGCATTTTAAATTACGCAATGTGGTAAACCCTGCAATTTAAAGTTGGAAAACCTTTTTCTTTAAGTAAGTAAAGAACCATCACCACCACCACCACCACCACAAACGTTTGCCAATGTAACGCTTGTCTGCACACAAAAATTTTCGTCTACTATGTGTGTTCCGGGGCCCGTTCATATTCGCCTTTCTCATTTGCTACTCCTTCCTGATTTCGTTTTGCGTTTCTATAATTCTTAAACGCGTTCTTTTTTATGATTTTTTGCCTGACTCAGACATCTCCTGAGATTTGTAATGCTTCATGTATTTCATGGCCAAAAAAAGAAACGAAATGAAAAGCAAAGGAATACAAAAAATAAACAAGACGTTGTACTAAGTAAGTACAGAAGAAAAAAAGAAATGGAAGAAGCTGGAGCAACAAAAATTATATGAAATGTGCCTTCATTTTATGATTTTTAATTCTATCATACCGTAGACCGCATATCACTTCTGTGTGATATTCGCTTCCGTACAAACTGCGTAGTAGTACTTAAATTAACTCGTGCATAACGTACTGATGCTGCTGCTTCTGCTGCTGCTGTTTACTTGGGTGTAGTTATTTCCGCAGTTTCTTATTTTGTTATTCCTTACCCTTCCCTTCCCCTTAAATGCTACTCCATTCCTCTCCTCCTCCTCTGTATAAAAAATAAAAAAATATTTTAAAGAAATGTTTGTTGATTTTAATAATTTTCTTAAAAGGCAACAGAGCAAAAAGTGGACGACGTCGTTTGGCAATTGCTGAATGGGTAAGTGGTACGTGGTAGTGGAATTTAATATTTTTTAACAACAGGTTGTTCGAAATGGAAATAATGAAATGAAACCCGCCGTATTATTAAATGGTATAATAAAAAAAATTTCTAAAACATACTTTGTGGCATCTGAACAAGGATTTTTACAATTTATTTACGTATGTATGTATGTGTCTGAGTGTATGACGGCCAATAACTTCTGTACAATAAAATATTTCAGGATGTTTTATTGCTGCACTCCAATGATTTCAAAATTTTAAAGCTTTAAATTTATACAATTTTACTGCAATTGTTTGCAGGATATTGCAGATGGTTCAGGTACGATGTTAGATAGAATGAGAAGAAAGCATTCCGCTATGATAGATGTGGAAAAGGTCAAAGACTAATAAAGGGATAGTAGACTCAGGATAAGGGGGACTAATAGTAAAGCGAAGCGTACAAAAGACACGTTCTTTTTCACATAGTCAATGATTTCCGAAAGTTAACCTCACCCATTGTCCTTCAAGAGACCATGGGTGATATAACCTTAATACTTGAAGGCCAAATCCCGGCACTTTGCATGGGGATATTGACAATCCCAACACCAGAATCTGACGCTATAGCCTAATAAGCTGTATGTCTTAAATAACTATTATTACCGAAACCAACGGCCCTATGCTCCCTAGAGGAGTAAAAGAAACATATATATAGACTAAGAATACAGTCAAGGTCACTTGAGTCAGAGTTAAGGCTTCCTATAAAACAAGTATGTCCAGTTGAAATTTTTAATGGCAAGACAACAGTATCAATGGACAACATATGGGCCAATGTTTTCGAAAGAACAAACCCTTCAGATATTGCATACAAAGTGATAAAATTGTTCATCAATGGTCTCAATCATAGACAACCAAATGGAGGTACTAGATAATCCATTTCTTAATTTTTATTTGCTTGTTTTATGCACGGTCCTGGAAAGGATTTCTCAATTCTCTCAATGCCTAACCTGATTATCCTCATAACAGATCCCCAGACAGCAGATCTAGCTATTCATATGAAAGTGTCTTCTTTGTAGTATTTTCCTAGCAGTTAATAGTACAACGAACTGTCGATGCAGGTTATGCAAAAGTCCTGATGCGAAAACAGCATTCAGCAGCTCATGCACCATTCGAAGCTGTAATCTGGGAGCATTAGAGAAACAAGATCAATCTGTTTATGATAATAAAGAGACCAAGCCTGCATTATCGAACGATGTTGTAATCATCTCAACTTTCAATAAGAAGTGTGGGACACTAATCATATCGTCAATGTAAAGGAGTTACTTTTTATAGTCCTTTGACTTAAAGGACTCTAGAATTATCCTAAAGTCTAAAGAACTCTCCATTAGCCTTGATCTCAATAATGCGTTATTATAATTATCACATTAGAACACGTCGTGACGTGACAGAGGGAGTAGCTGTCCTACCCAACTGTAACAACTTCGGTTAATGCTTCGCAAAAAGCCTTAAAAATATAAGTAAATGGAATGAATTTGGTAAACTGAACAGGGTGTCCTAAAGTGAAATACACGAAACGTGTGAAAATATTTGCAGGCATCTTTCAAGCAGCCATCGTCACCACCCCTTGGATATCAACACCCAAATGAGTATACTAGTAGGGAAGCTTCTGTACCGCTGGTGTGAACCGAACTTCTCTGTGAATAGGAAAAGAAATTCATTTATGTATACAAAGGTAATACTGGGTAATTAAAAAGTATCTCTTCTCATGTACGCATGTCTATACAGGACTATAATAGTACTGGTATTACTGTATTGATCGGTTGTCAAGTAAGTAACAGTTGCAAAACAATTATATACAGTCATAGACCCTTGTGCCTCAATCCCGGCTGAATATATGGTCCATACAACTTTCTAAACAGGCGGACACCATCATCATAAATAGAAATTATGATCCTCTTTTAAATTGTTTGTACATACTGTATGCAGATGTCTCGAATTTGAAAAACCGGTTGCTTGTACGTAAACTGCATATCAAGGGTACCTAATTACTGCAGCGTCCTACAGAGGGAAATCATTACTATCCTTATTACAATTAAATAGTTGTGAACGTACTGATAAGCTGACTAAACCAGGGTTCGATAAAATTCCATCCGAGCGTTATAGCAACAAACAGGCTTATCTTTGAATGCCGGGTATTTCTTGAAGAATTGGCGTATTATTGTAGTATTTCGCTTAGAGACATACTCGGAAACTCAGTTGGGGAACGAGTATCATATATTATTCGTGCAAATGTTCCATTGGCAAGAAATTCGTTAAACATTCGAGACATTGATTAATGCTTTCTGGATAACCCACAAGGAAATAACATGCATGCATAATTGGTTATTACTGCCCTTTTATCAGGATTATTACCTAGTTTAAAGTCGACTCAAAACAACAGATTTTTTACAGAAACATTTTCAAGGCAATTTTATTTCACTCACAAGAAATCTGCTAAGAGAAGACATTAGACCTAGGGTTTGAATCGAGGTCTTATGTCTAGTAAGCCAACACAGTACTTACTAGATAATACGCTTCATTGCATTATTATTTCGGGTGATTAAAGTTTTTTAATCGTATAAATTCCAAAACTATTATGGCAATTTATTTCGCCTCTTCTAAATCAATCGGGTCCCGAAATTAGCTTACAATTTAGGTAACGTTAATAATTAATAATTGATATGCGATAACACAATTCCTATTAATATTTATGTTTTAAAAAATCGCATCAAAAACTACGCCCTTTGAAAAACTTAGAAAATTTTGTTGTTTCCGTTTTTCGTTTTTAATTTTATTCCACGAAAGAGAACATCCAGAAAGGTCGTCTGTATTTATGATTTGTATTCGAAATTAATTCTAAAGAGGGAGTACAAGTAATCAAATCTGCTGTAAAAATATTGGGGAAATAAATACTCAGCAACTCGCATTGCGAGGTTTATAAAGAGAGAAGATGAAATGGTTTGGAAAATAATTTGGAAACAGTTTAAATGTTTTCAAAAAGAAATGACCTCGAAATATTAAATTTTAATTGGCTCAGACGATTGGCTGTAGAAAACGAAGATTTATTGTCTGATAAATGTATGTAAGTATATCATATGTTGTTGGCATATTGTTTAAGATTCATTATTGATGACGACCTTTGATTTCTCTTTTATCAATACTTAGAATGCGACCGACTTCCGCTTAAGCTATGTATTGCAATGATACTAGAAAACTTTGTTATTGAAGGCATAGTTTACCAAGTCAATGGGCAGACATTAGGTTTGATGAAGTTAGGTGGCATCACTTCATAAAAACTTGTAACATGTTGGGCCCATATTGTGCTCTTACATCACATTACATACATACATACATAATTGGTCATAATGTAAATGGTTGCAATCCTTTATACAGGATATCTCCTCGCGAGTTCATCTTCTTGCTCACTGGAGGGAATTCCGACGTGAGCTAGGGTAACGTGATAGAGGGTTATGTGATTTGCTCTGTTTAGTTAAGTTTGCTTTCCCAGACAATCACATACTATCTTCGGTTTAACCTCATAAGGGCTGAGTACTCGTATGAGGGCCAGAATAGCAGATAGTATTGTTATGTTCTGTCTCTCGTACCTTCTATCCAAGTTGAATTGATATCCTCTTAGAAGACATCAATGACTCTTGATGAGCGTTTGACCCATCCGTATACCACAAAATAATTCATATTTTAAGAGAGTATGCTGGCTCTCGATTACTCCATTCATTAACTCCATTCGTCACTAAGTCTCGTTGCGAAGTAGATCCCAAAGCCAAAGAACCTACTAGTTCTGTCCGAGGCACACTTAAGGAGGGACCTGTCAGCCATTCGATTCCTTAGGTCATTAAATACTCTAATGAAATTCATATGAGACTAGGCTCCCATATACCTAACCACAGCATCCAAGGCTGTGATCTTCACTATCATGTGCAACGAATTTTAAACACTTCAGTCAGGATTCCCATCTAGCTCCTCATACCACCTATGTTGTTTGTGTTAATTTTATACATGTGTGGCGGGACCTTCAATTAAAAGTCAACTCCGAAAGACAGATTTCTTTGAGCTACTTTTCCGTGGCAACTTTATTTCACTCTCAGAATTTTTGCTAGAAATCTGAAGAGATAAAGTCACAGAAGAAATATATTCGTTTTATTGGAGATGCCTAGGGTTAAAACCGTGGCATCACGTCTAATAAGTCAACACACTACCTATTGCACTACGGCTACTGTAAATATTATGCATATTTGCCATTGCATTTCCGTAACATTTTATTTGGCTCAAGTTCACTAACAAAGTAATAGACATTTACATCCTTTATATTGATATCCATTTCACAGTGAAATTTATTTTTATTTTTCCTTTTCCCTTACAATATTATTTAAACATACATTTGCTTAGTATTTGTTGGGTGATTAAATATTTAATAAATTTTGCCACAAGTCATGTACAAAATATTCTTTACTTTCTGGCATTTTATTTACAAGACATCACGCCAACCTAAACTATCGAATGTCAACAATTTTGAAACAATAGATAACTCCCATGGCTGACAAGTAAAAACACAAAATGAAATAATAATAATGAGAACGAGAACGAAAACGATATGATACGATACGATACTATGGTATAAACTATGAGAAGTTGTCAATAATGTGTCTTACCACTAAAGGCCATACGCTTGGATGTTTGTATTGGCAAGACAGCCTCATGGTCAATTTCAATTGTTATTGATATGAAATGCTGAAATGCCCAAAAGCCAAAGTGTTGAATTGAACAGTTATTTACACAAAGAAAAAAGAAAGTAAACGGAACAAACAAACGAACGAACGAATGGACGTCTAAATTTTCTAACAATTACCCCTTAGAGTATACTATAGTTTTATGAAAATACTACAATATTACTGTATGTAAGTAGAGGTGTGTGTAAAGAGAGAGAAAGAGAGAAAGAAAGGCTACTCATATAACGTCTATAATTTATAGACAATAAAGCCAGCCATTGTAGACAATTTTTCTTTGTTTCATTCTGATTGAAGCATAAAAATACGTTTTAGACATCAACAGAAATTTATTAAACTCTTAACCAGTCACCCACACATACACAGCCACGCATTCATACATACATTCATACATAACTATGTAAGTAAAGTCATTTAGCAAATATTGTCAAATATTATTTACACAAACGGTAGCTTAAGGACAATTACATTTTATAACCAAATACTACGGTTTATACGGCTTGCATTTGTTTCCCTATAAAAAGAGAGGAAGAAAAAGAAACACACGTTAAACAAAGAACCAAAGAACCTGAGAATTTATGGTGGAACACCTAAACATGATAGACAGACATGGCAATAGTTGGAAAAACAAAAACAAAAACACTGTAAATCTAATAAAATATGAATGATTGTCACTTGAGTAGAATTTAACAGAAGAGGCGATTGTAATGAATACTTTGGAAAATGTTGAAAAATGCTATGTAATAATGAAAAAAAAGAACCCAGTAAAAGAGGTAAACGAGTAATAAAGTTTAGTTCACAGTCTTATTTTATTGAATCGAGGAATTACAAGAGTAATTTCAAAAGGAAATTATGCAAGGAGTAGCCAATATAAGGAGCCTTATGTTTATAGGTAACGTGTCCATTCAAGTAGAACACCAAACTGGAAAACCCTGGGCAATGCAGTATGTGAAAGCATTGGATTTTGATAGTGATACACTTCCCCATTACTGCTATTTAAAGAAGTAGAGATGGGTTAGATTAGGTCGAAGAGGTAGCTTTGATTACCAAAGCTCACTTGAGCCTACACAATGGCCCGTTGTGATGCCACAGGCGAGCGCAGTCCTCGTACTGACCGAGTTCCACCAAACTAGGGAAGGTGTTCGTCAGTGCAAGGGCTGCAGTTTAAAAGCACACTACGCTGGAAAATCAGCCTGAAAGTTTAATAAACGAAGCTATATTCTTGACATCAATGGACGATATTTCTGTTACGCCGATAAGAAATAGAGAGCCATATAAGAGCTATACCTGTCAGAGATCAGGAACGAGTATTCAAAAAGATAAGTAGATTCGAATCATACTCATAATTTCTGATACTTCATACTTCTTTTAATATCATACTCATACTACTCTTATTCAAAGTTTGAACTACTCATCTTACTTATACTTAATGATACACATGATGTTGTTGATTTCGACCCTCTACGACTCAACATTTGAAAGAATCACAAAATAAGTATGATTATGATACTCACTAGAAGATTGTGTGTTTGCTTTGATTCTTCTTCTTTTTTTTCTCTTTGTAAATGCAACAACAACTAAGACTGTAAATTTTGATGATTGATTCGAATCACTCGAATTATTTATGAGTATTCATAAGTATTTTTCTAAATTTATGAATCTGAATGAGTAGGCGTATGAATCAAACATATTTCCAATGTTATAAGTTTGATGTGAACATTGTACTCATACTCATTGCAACCTGTACTTATAAATCAATGTTATAGTGAGTACGAATGATCAGAGTAGTTACAATAGTGTTGATTCACTCATACTCAAAATTTCATGAGTACTTATAAGTAGCGATAAAACGATTCATTGCTGACCTCTGATACATGCACCTCGCAAGGGAAGTGGATAACAGCTTACTCGTCTTCAGCAGATCTTCACCCAGTCAAGTCCAAATAGTTGATTGGTGCGCCTTCTATCCATCGTGGGCGTGTACTAGCGGTACAGCGAGATTCCTCATTATCCCGGATTAGGTTGGCGTTCCGAAAGAATTTTCACCCAATGGCCAATTTAACCAAGGTAAGTGGAATACACAAATTGAGTGACGAGGTTTCCGGAAGTGGTGCACCAGCTCTGGCGTTCTGGCCGGCCCTGCAGTTGCCTGGAATGTAACTGTGCCCAGGAACCGAGACAAGTGAGTCACTGAAGCATCCAGAGAGAACGCCCAAACAGACACTCCCTAACGAGCCTAAAGTTAATCATAATGCTCGATAGAGATCTTACAGCAGCCTGACTCTTAGAAAAAATTGTGAAGATTGGGTGAAAGGGGCACCTTAAGCGACCCGGTAAATGGCCTTTACCTTCGCTTGAAACAGGCTACAGTGTTCTGGCAGTCAGAGGGAAATGTCCAGGTCCAGTTTCCCAGAGTAGACACCGCTCCCAACCCCATTATAGAGTTTAGAACCATCAGTGTATACATATAAGAGTTCAGGAGGAATGATCACGTCAGGGACTCTGACATAACTGCTCGAAATAAAAAAGAAGAAAATCCTTTCAAAACAATATTCGGCAGGGAGATAATCGTTGTCCAGTGACCTCCAAAATAGAGGAATGCCCAGAAAGGATGTTGAGCCAGCGAGACAAGGCATTGAGTCTAGTTCCGGCGAATTTGGCTGGCCGTTTAGCAAGAATCACAGTAGGAAGCCAGTTAAGCATTGCGAACAAGGCTTTTGTAGAAGTGGTATGTAGAGCATCGGTGATATGAGTAGCTGCAGATCTTAGTAGGGGACTTGTTTGTAGAGAAGAAATGGACTTTAAAGTTTTCATGGAATATGAGCGGTTATTTGGAAAAGCTAGATCATGCCAATGAATCTGATTAGCTGGTCAAATAGGAGCCAATGTAGGGCTGTATCTTCCTATTAAATAATCCAAGCACTTCAAATTATGTGATCGAATTAGAATATGTTCTCCATCGACGACTTTTGCGAGGGTATTGTGAAGCGCATAAAAATCAAATCATACATCAATTTCACGCATACATCACTACACATTATAGTCCTTTAGTTAGTATTAATCGCTCAAAATTATAGTGTGTACCTTCTTCAAAATCTTAATCCTCTTTAAGGATTTCAATCAGCCAATATTCGTATAACATGCTTGGCGTAGACAAAAATCCTTTTAATTTCCTTTTACAACTGCAACTAAAACGTTGTTTACATTGTTAGCATTAACAGGTGCTGATTGTTCACCTCTGTGTTTCGCTTGAGAATTCATAAGTTAAACTGCAAATAAACGCTGAAGAAAAAACGACGCTAAGAAACGAAAGTAATTGAACGTAAAAGAAAAATCCAACAAAACTACTTAAAATTACTGGATTTAGTTGAGTTACTGCAACTTTTATTTCATTTGCAATATTTATGATGGAAAACTGACGGCATGATGATGACTATGGCGGTTTTTTTGCCAGCCAACACAACTATTAAATGACCATTACAAATGTAAAGGAAGGATGGAAGGATGGATGAATGGATGGATCAAGTCAAGTCATGAAATTGATATTCTCTATTTGACTTGTCATCATATGTCGAGAGAGTGTGTGTGTCTACGTCTATGACCCCTTTTAACTGGAGTTGTTGTCGTAAAAACACATGACATTAAAATGAATTCCGTTTTCTCAGTATTTTTTTATACTTACATGTCTATCACACACAAAAACAATGGGTAAATTATGGAAGTAAATAACGTCTGTGTGTGTGTGAATATGTATGGATTTATTGTTTGTCAATTGCCGTATATTTTTCCAATTATGGTCACGACATTACAATGAAATCATTTTCATTTCATAAACAGAATGAAAGGAGAAAAAAAAACAAATCCTTGGTTGGTTAGGCGTATACAATCCGAAGGCAAAAAGAGAAAAATTATTGGCAATCATCATTTCATTTCAAAATAATATGATGAAAGGATTTTTCGTTGTCGTTTTCTTTTTCTTTTTTCTGAAAGATTTGTAGAGAGGAGTGTACTGCACGAATTTGCTACACTCGATAATTTGTTTACTTCAATCAATTTTTTATTTAATTCATGCTGTAGTCTACTAGACATGGTCTTGATTGTAAAAACCTCGGAAACGACATCCCAAAAGGCTTACCTTACCTTGCTATCACCTTAAGTGCCAAAAAGTAGGGTACATAGGACAATCGTGTAATAAATATACAGAAAAAATACTGCCACTGTAAATGCCATTGCATTGTAGAATATTTCACATCAAGATGACGTGTCAGAAATTGACCACAAAATATAAAGACAGGTAATAACTACACGAAAATATGTCTATAAATAGAGAGAGAGAGAGAAAAGCACAGTAAAAGAATTTTTTTTTAAATTATTTACAAGTGATTTCCTGTCTCTGTTGCTGTAATTTGATATGGCGTGGTACTGTGTACAATTGTAAAGACATGTACCACGAAATTAAGGGAAAACATTTTAGAAATAAATTCCAAGAAATTTTTGGATACAATTTCTAATTTGCTTCACTAACAAACTGAACATTAAATCAATTTAGGGAAACCAAACATGAATGCAATTGCACTGTGCAGTGTTATTTCGAAAAACAAACAATTTTACGTTGAATTTGTTCTTCTAATGGCCGCCCCATAACAATTATTCAATTTATTTCATTTGAAATAAACAACAACAACCAGTCACCCACCCCTAGATTAATTATTTATGCTTGGGATTAGGCCTCTCTACTAAATAATTAAGTTATAAAAATAAAGATCAATCCAACTTCAATTCCTTCCCTATAAACTCCCATACAAGGAGTATGGCTTGTAAGTATACATACGTGTACGTGTTTTAAGTTCATTATTTATTTAAAAATCCAATCAATTTTTCCTGGAATTTATTTATTTGTTGTTCATGCTGCCATTGCTACTTCTAATTCTAATTGTTTTTTCTTTTTTTTTTTTGTTTTGTGTTTTTACAACAATTTGTTGTTGTAATATGTTATTAGTTGTTGTGCATTTCGCATTTAGAATTTTTATTCTCATGTTAAAACTCTTAAACAATTTTCTTCTTTTCATTTCGTTTTTCCGTTTTTCCATTTTCATGCTCTTGTTGTTGCTATAATACAAGCAACAACAAAAACAACAGCATCGTAATCATTTTCAGTAGCAAATGGAATTGCAGTTGCATTT
Source organism: Sarcophaga rosellei (assembly GCA_930367235.1). Lineage (NCBI taxonomy): Eukaryota > Metazoa > Arthropoda > Insecta > Diptera > Sarcophagidae > Sarcophaga > Sarcophaga rosellei. The sequence continues at coordinate 72,232,433 of OV884021.1, read as the reverse complement.
GCTGTTGCAAGTATTCGGAAATTGTTGTTGTTATTCATGTTCAGCAGATAAAAATGTTTTGACACGCACTGGTTGTTATTATTCCCCATAGAATTACCAAACAATTGTGGTCAATTAGAGAGCATTGAAGAGTAAAAGCATTGCTCTCAAGTGGAATAAAGTTTTTAGTTTATCGGACCTAGAAAAGAACCCAGAGGCCACTATGAAGTCAGTACTCATGATGATAAAGCTCTTAAGGAATAAACTTCGACATAGAATCCTGAATCCATTCCTCTGCACAGCAGCACTGAAATACAGAGATATACAGATTTCGGCTCCCTTACTTTACCACAAAACCTGCCGAAAGAAGAGATGTATCTGTCCCACATACTGATTTGCTTAAAATCCTCCCTCTATAGTTTCAGGAAGGATCAGCAGACCAGCACAGAATAACAGCTCAACTTCAGCTCCCTCAGAGAGAGAAACAAGTGGCGTATTTGTCTCACGTCAGCTTGAAAATCGGTCAAAATTCTGATACTCTACCCAGTTTCAGGACCCACTTAGGCCAACAATCCTAAAGATTATACCGTTCCGCTAAAAGAGTTCACTTTCCATCTTTTCACCTCATCGATCAGCCTGAAAGAGTCCCAAGGGAGGTCTATGCGATTGATTCTTCAGATTCTCTCTCATTTCCTTGCCAGCTCACCAACCAAGGAGGTTGTAGCATGTTCAGTTGAAAATCATTAAGGTATTGATATAAGCCAACAGCTGTACCCTATTAAGACTTCCTTCAAATAACTTGAAGCAGTTCCTTGTTTGTAATCTCTCAGCACTACCTCAGTGTCGCTGTTAGAGTGCATACCGTTCGATTGTCGAACTCAAGTTGTTCATTGGTTTTCCTGCTGTCCGCAGCTGGACAGAGCAGGTTTGTAATTAGGCAACCAGGAACACCCACGTTTTGTTCAATTCCATGGTGCTTTTTTCCAATTTGGAAAAGTATTCCTCTGGAGGCACATATATCCCCTCTAGCGTCTCCTTCACAGACATCTCCGATCCCTTCTGATTACTTTTGTTCCCCTCTATGCCACAATGGCCCGGAACCCAGTAGAGGCGGTATTGTGTCGACGTATACGGTATAGAGAGTCCATGCAACTACTAACTCCTTTTAATTTGGACCTCCACACAAAGTAGTTTCAAAATTGTCTCCAGTAAGTGTAAAATTCTACTGACTGCACCTGATGTGCCCAAAGAGGCACATATTTATTCAGCAGCTAGAGCCTCATACCACACATTTAAAGACATTGAGAGAACCGGAATGACCACGAACTAATAGACTCTGTATTAAAAGGACTTAAGGGTGGCGAAATTAATAAGGCCCCTATTCGATGAAAGTGGCTGACCAGCTTATGCCCCGGTGCTATGATTTCAATTTTAAAGTGTTTCCTCTATATTTACAAAGTCAGTAGAATATTCTTAAAGTCCTTCAACTCTTCTGCCTGGGGTTCTATGAGCCTTTTTAAAAGGTTCCCAGTAGCCTACAATATACAGAATAATTATCATACTGTTGATGACAGATAGAAGAAAGAAAATTAGACAAAGCATATTTATAATAGTTGGCTTAGCATCCTAAGTCTGAACACCCATTTTATAGAAACTTTCTAAGAATTCTGCATAGCACCCACATACCAGACCCTTGAGATCTCATATTAGCCATGTAATTAAGGCTAATAATTTCATTAAAATCGAGTTAATTAGGATCACATTTGTACATACTTTGAACAGCAAACAGTGCTATTAATTTAAACACAACTGTAGTATGAATATGAACAACATTTTCAAAACATAATAAACCTTAACCAGTAATTTGGATTTCAAATGGCATAAGTTTCGTTTGATAATTTCAAAGTTCATTGTTGCAATTGACTCTGAATTAGTTTTAAATACGAAACGAAATACGAATTTGAAAAAGATTTCAAATCTAAGCGAACAAAACATATATAATTTAGGGAAATATAATCAGTAAAATTGCTACAAATCAAGTTGGAGGAAAAAATTAACACACTCGTTGGTGTTATTATTTTTTGATTTCTTTATGAATACCAAAAAACATAACATGGAACTGATATTAAAAAGAAATTTGATTTGATTGAATGTACTTTAGTTGATTAGATTTAAACTGCTATACAAAACTTCTCTTTACTTTGCCAATATCATCCACAATTGTGCGTTACTGTATGTATCCTAAGCACAAGTGGATTCTGTTGCATTCAAACCAAGGCATTATTTGCTATACTTAATTGGCTGTTCTCAGGCCTTCTAGCAGATGTTGGCAGTAAGGGGCTTACTGCAGTTAAATCCTAACTCAATCGTTATTATGGTATCTTTTATGGTATCTTTTAACTTAACTATAAGTTTCCTAAGAAGAGAGGATGACTATTTTGAAAGCAGTGCAATAATTGTAGGTTTTCTCTAAAAATCTTTTTATCTGTTGATCTCGGACAGGCAGACTCATATTAAGTCCCTAAGGAACGTATTTTCAACGTCCGTTCTTGTTCATGTATGCTGAGGAATTATTAGAGACATTTCAGATCACTATCGCTTCCCCGGACCATTTAAATCTGGGCATCATATTAGAATATGTTCCGCATCTTCGTCGTCATATATCCAGTTTGGGCATATAGGGGAGATTTCATCACCAAATCTGGTATTGCCAGAAACAGCCATGACCAGTTAGGAACTGGGTCAAGTTAAAGTACAGCTGAATTCCGGGACATTTAATATTGCATTGCTGATGTACTGAGTAAGACTGGTACGGTACTCTCAATACCGAACCACTTGACATGGATATTTCTCAGTTAAATTGGACAATTGTTTTGCAGGGAGGCTTTATCTTATTTGACGCGTTGGATAAGAAGAGGATCGACTAACTTCTATCCTTAAATCGGATGGCTATCCATCGCACTATATCTATTCTCAACGGCCACTGTTCTTTTGTTACGCATGTAATACTGAATTGGTCATTACAACCCTCCAGTCAAGATTATAACCTTTCTTCTCACACTGTGCTGTGTGTGTAAATGTTATCCAATGAGTGGCGGGACCTACAGTTCAAAGTCAACTCTAAACTACAGATTCTTGAGAAAATTTTTATCTGCTGAGAGGAAGTCGACGAAGAAATATTTCTTCATGTTTCATTTTGTTGGAGATGTCTGAGCTAGCTTTAGAACCGTTGCCTCATGTCTACTGGACTACGGCAACTAGTCTGATCTTCTTACACCACTTATATCCGTCCGAGAATGGAATACAACTATTATGTATGGGCCGGTGCGTTAAAGTCTGTTTAGTGGCTTCTCGACTACGTATAGGAGAAGGCGAAGGTGCATATTAAAGACGGTAGGCTATCCAACTCTATTGATTCATTGGAGCATTGGTTATGTATTACTCCTCTACGTAACACTCGTTTGTTTTTGGTAAATTGGCCAGTGTATCGCACTATGCATTACAAACAAAATTCGTCCTGTAACCGGCCTATTCGCGTGTGGAACTCCCCTCCTGCAGAGATCTTTCCTGTCAATTGTGATACAAAAAGATTCAAATCTAGTGTCCCTAAACACTATATTCTCTTTCTTTTATGCACAATAGAAGTTCTGGTTATTATCTTCATTTTCTTAATAACTAAAACATGTATCGCTTTAGTTTTATAATTTCGACTAACTACCCCTGTTATTTGTTTCCTAAATGCTTCCAAAGAAATCTTTTAATCTCTTATAAATCTTTAATATTTTCTTAATCAAAAACGCAAAGAAAAAAAAAGGAAAATATTTTGCCCCAAATTTTTTGACAGCCGTCATAACAGTAACACACACTTATTCGTACAATTGGCGAAAATAAAAACCAAAAAAATGGATTTCTTCAAGCTTTTTGTGTTGTTGTGTTGCCATCACATTAAAATTAATTTCAAAATTATAGCAACGCCGCCGTCGTCGGCACAATCATATCAAATCAACATGAAATTTTGTATTTTTCGTAGAAATGTTTTCAAATACGAATATGATTACATACATAGGTCTTCCACTGGCAAAAATGTATTTCATTCATCTGTATTTCGTTCATTGTATTGTGTTGTGTTGTATTATGTTGAATGCTATGTTTCGTCCTTCTGTTCAGGCATTATTTTTTTTTGTCCTTTTGTGTTCGTTTTTCTCTCACCACAGTTATAGAGTACAGCGTAATACAGTATAATTCCCCTTTTGCGAACATTTAATGGATTTAAATACTATCGAAGGGGGGCTTAAAAATGGGAACACAGCCGGTATAAAACTCTAACAAGTGTTTAAATTTGTTATTTTTGTTGTTGTTGTGTTTTTTTCTTACTAGTAATTGTTGTTGTTGATGTATTTGTTATTGTTGGCATTTTAAAATATAAGGCGCCTATTTGATGTCTACATCGAATCATATATTTGCGCCCCATTTTGGCATGCAATGCGGCAAAATTCAACACAAAAAAAAAAAAGAAAAAAATCGAAACAGACTGAATGAAATAAAATGAAGTGAAATGAACTGAACTGAAGGATACAGCAAAGGAGAGAAGTGCAACCTCCAAAATTTATTCAAAACAAATGTTGATTGGATATCCTTCTTCTTTTCTGACAGTATTAACAAGCTTTTCAGCAAACTGAATAGACAAACTGCCTAAATTAATATAAAAACTTAGACCTGTAAAGAGGGGAAGGCCCCCAGAATAGAAACAGCAAATATTTTAGTGGATATCTTCAATCATTTTAAATTTTTTTCAACTTAACCTCACATTGTGATTCTGCTCAACACTGTTTGAAAAAAAACCCATAAGCAATGGTATTCACGCAAATACTTGCACAAACAATATAAATACTGTGTTGTATTATTTACATGGATTTGTACATGTGTATACACTTACAAACATGCATGCATATAAGTTTATTGCAATACAAGTATGTTTATTTGTTTGTATAAATTTTGTAGAAACAATTCAATTGCGCGGCATTTATTCAAACATCAATTTATGTCGCACAACTATTTCTGGAATGCATTTTAAATGCAGTAAATCACACAAAATATGATGGAATATATATACTCGTGCTTATTTCCACACTGTATGGGGACAACAGATACTACATTCATACGGAATAGAGTTTGGAAAAAAAACTACATGCAAATGAAATGACAAATTATTTGTTGAAGTAAAAATTTCATAAAATTTATAACTTTATTACATAAAGGACACAGTGTCTTTCAAGTTGGGGTATCCTATTCAATAGTTTGTATTTATTTTTGTTGAAAGGAATATAACAACTTGCATAAACCTAGCAAAATATACTAACAAAACTTATGTAATTGGTCAGTGAGAAATTCATGCTAACATCTAAGGGTACTTTTACACAAAGTTAGTGTTCTGATTTAAGATTACCGTCTACGGATTCAGATCTTTATTCTACTGGACTACGGCGACTTCGTCGATCTTTTTCGAGTAATTGTATGCACATATCGAGCGTTGTTTCATCAATAATTTTACAAGGATTATTCCTGCAGAGAGAGCCTATAACGCAGACCCACAAAAAGATCAAAGAACTTCTTACCAAATGATCTTGCTGGCCTATTGACGTCGTCAGTACCTGTAACTACTCATTCTGGAAATTGTATAACGCCAATAAAGCAAAAAAAGTGGATCATCATGCAACCAAAGCGTTCCGAATAGAGTGCAGCAGCTCTTTCGAAATCATTTTTGAAAAAATTCCTTCGAATGTCATTTCCATTCCATAAAGCGTATTTTCTGTATGCAATACAATACATTTTTTGAGCCCCCCCCACCGAGTGAAAAATGTTGCTGAAGAAAATTTTTTTTCGTAAAACAGAGTTGAATATGCAATACCCGTGTTTCAGATGTGACTACATGATACCGGTGACTGTGTTCGGACGAACATACAAGACCTTCGCTACCAAACGGGAATAAGGCGTTGATGAAGCTGTCATCAGTGAAGGTGATGTAACGATTTTCACCGATGGCTCAAAAGTGGTATACGGAACTGGATCTGGAGTATATTACGATAAACTGGCACTAAACGGGTCATACAGATTACCTGGCTAGGCCAGTGTTTTCCAGGTGGAGATTCTTGCTAATGAACAAGCTGCACGCATAATTGAAACCAGGCAACTGCCTTATTCGAACTTGATCAATTAATAATTTTAAAATTTCAAAACATCTCCCTATTGTACACAATGCAACAGATAACCCCATCAAGGCACAATTTTTATTAAAAAAAATCCTTTTCTACTGTAACACATAAATAATCATGCTCTCTACATAAACCAGCAAACTACTGTTTACTCTATATATGCAGCTCATTAGTCCAGAGAAGAAAAAAGGATTTTTCAAATCATTTTTGAAATCCTGCAGACAAGTCTGTTACATTTCATGTTAAATTGTCCATTTTCTAGAATGTGTTTTTGTGTTTCTCTTTACTCTCTTCTCTTGAAATGTATAATTTACACACGCCAGTTTGCTAGTCTGCTAGGCAGTCAGTCAATCAGCCTAAAGGAAAATATCCAATCATAAAGATGGAAAGAAATACTGAAATACTGGGTGTTGCTGCAAGATAACCTACGGCTTGCTATAGTGATTAAAGCTGCCAATTTTGTTTTGTTTTTGTTTTGTTTCTCTTGCCTGTTACTCGTTTCATTTTAAAAGCGATTACACGTTGAAAAGTAAAATTTGGGATGTGGCAGCAGAAATACTGCATGCAGCCTGATAGAAGAATACTAGCGTTATGTATGTATGTGTATGTGCATGTGCATGTGTATGTGTGTGTTTGAGTGTAAATGGCATATAAAAATTCCAGGAATTTTTTCTGAACTTCCTACTCCCATTCAGTTATTTGCTTGAGGTTCGTTTAAGTGAAATGTAGTCCATTTACTTGCACGGGGCACATTTTATTTATTGCATGCTATATATTTGCGTTACTGTTAGTCGTTGTTGTTGTAGCATTTGTTGTTTTGCAGTCTATACTTATATATATATTTGTGGCATTTAATTGTATACCATTTGGCTAAATGTAGTTGCAGTGCAATTTTTAATTTTCCTGGATTTCCTGGATGCATTTTCAAACCTTTTTTTTTTTTTAATGCCTTTTTCTTGTTGTTGACGAAATACTCTTGTTGTTGTTATTGTTTATACAACAATTAGCGAACTAATTAACGAGTTATGAAGTTGTGTTCACTTCTTTTCGCATTTTTCTTTTTCAAGGCAGGGCCAATTAAAATTTTACGGTTCCTTATTTGAAAGAGAAAAGGATTTAAGGCAGGAACTGTTTGAGAGGATTAAAGAATAAAATTTTTAGAATATGAATTTAAAATCAAAATATGTTGTCAATTAAAGGGATTAATCCGTATTTAATTATGCGCTCTAAGCGAATTACTTAAATAAGCACTGAAGAGCAAAATGCAATGATGCAGGGGTCCGGCAGATGTCATTTGAAGATATGCCTTCCAATAGGATCATGGATGCCATACGATTAAAGGAAAGAAGACAATGAATAGTTTTCTTTATCAATTCTATCAATAAAGTCTAGCAACACTGTAGTTGCCGTAGTCTACTAGGTAGTGTATTAGCTTATTATAGGCCATAGTTCAAACCATAGGTCAGATATCTCCAACGAATCGAAATTTGAACAAGTATTCCTTCCTGCCTCTCAGCAGATTTCTAGCAAAATCTCTGAGTCGACTTTAAACTGTAGATTCCTCCACTCATCTATAAAATTAAATTATAAATGACCTCATGCTATCAACGCAGAAATTGATAAATAACCAGCATTATGGAGGCAATCAGGATGCCTGTGGCCTGTAGCATATTGCAAATTTTCCTTTCTGTAGAAGCTCTTACCAGTTGATCAATCATATAAAACTTAGCCTTGCATGATGCGAAATTTCCTGATAAATACTCGGCATTCATGGTGGGGAACGGATTCGACATACATGAGGAATATGATTACAGAATTATTGAGGCAATCAGGACTTCCATAGCTGTGCCTGGAACATTTGAGAAACTATTTCTTTCCGTAGCAACGCTTATCAGTTCATCAGTCATATAAAAGTTTCTGAAAAATACCCAGCACTCATGGTCGAAATTAAATTCCACATTCGCAAGGAAGATGATTGAAGCCTGGCTGCAAAAAGCATTATGCCGCTTTCATTATGACCACAATCTATGCAAGCGCTATGATTATCATATCATTATAGAGATTTTTTGACCTGCAATTGAAGATTTTTACAAGAGCATAAATAACACAATGGGCCGTATGCCCACCGAATGAACTTAACTGTGAACCTAGTATAAGCAGTTTCGTGAAAGAAAAGTTTTACATTTTGACGAGATAAATTCACGAAGATCATTTGATTTGACATTGTTGATATTTCTTGTAGGCGGGCCTACGTTAAATCAGCATGTCTTCATTGGTAGTGGTTGATATAGTCTACTAGAAACTGTATTTGCTTACATGACGAGTCCTTACACGTCAGCTCTGTTATTCAAGAAGACAAAATGGAAAATAAAAACATTTCTTGCGACTACCTTCTCTCAACAGCATTCTAGTAAAAACTCTGAAATTAAAATAAATTGCTATGAAAACTTTCTCAAAAATCTATCCTTCGCAGCCGATATTACATTGTAGATCCTGATCGTAACTAAAGGGTTATTCTGATCGATTAAATAAGTAACATGGAAGCTGCGGTCATTCCCACGTAGATTTCCTAGCCACTCATGTATAAAATTAACACACGCAACATAAGTGATGTGAGAAGCTAAGTCCTCATCCTGACAAAAGGTTTGCAATTACCAATTATGTATGTATTTATGTCGACCTCCTCTCCTGAAAAAAAAAAAATTTTAAGTGTATTTCAGTCACTCCATGTGATAAATACGAGAATCTTCTTCTAACTTAGTAGCGTGCTTCCCACAGCATATCTGTTCCATACTGAACACACTGGAACTTAAACTCTTCCTCATGCGAATCTTTCCTTCATTTTTGAAGAGACACACTGATTTTTATTTTCAATTTGTAGATGAAAGATAATTTGCGTGTGTGTATGTGTGTGATTAAATCAATGCATAAATTTCTTTAACAAATCAAGTGTCGTCTCTTTAAAACTGTTTTTCCTGCATCCAGTGTCTGGCCAAATACTTTTTAAGAACATTTAACAAGAGAATTGAAAAAATATGACAAGACAAGGCAAGGCAAGACAAGACAAGAAGTGCATTTTATTTTAAGGCCAAAATAAAAGGCATTAAAATCTGTTAAGACACATTCAACACAAACGTTTGTTACACACACACACACTTGTACACAAACATATGAAGTATTTAGCAAAGTGACAAAACTTAACTTTCTCATATTAAATGCTGTAGGAAAACAACCAAAGAAATCCATGAAATGGCTGGCTGCCAGAGCAAAATACCACAAAAAAGTGAAAGAAAAAAAAGAAAATTCCACCTTAACTGATGGCGGTTTTGAAGCACTGTGTGAAATGTGCTGTCGTAAGAGTAAGAACCGCAGCTTCACTAACTGCTCGTCGTAAAGACCAACAGACACATACATAAGCAGTTAAAAACATACACATCCTCATCACTGACGTACAGAGTTTTTGGTGAAAAATAAAATGTCCGTTTTCCTACCAACACGTCCGCAGCAAAAGAGAAATGGTACTCACACATACACATCAGGACACACACATATAAATTTCTTTTTTAACCGTAACATATACACACATAAATTCCGGTAGAGAGAGAAAAAGAGAGAGTGAGTGAAAGAAATGTTGTTACTTCTGGCAATATTCAACAACAATTCTACAGAGTGGTATATGTAAGTGTGTTTGTGTGTATGTGTACAAAGCAATTAGCACTTTTTGGTTGCCATAATGTCAGCCAAAAAAGAAAACACAAAGAGAGATAACCAACCGAAAAAAAGAAGGAAATAAAACACCACCAGTTGCGAGAAGAGAGTAAAAAAGAGAGATATAACGGCAGATATGTGTTATACGCTGAATGAGGCATTTGTGGCATAAAGAATTTACTGGATGAAATGTATTTTGATGCAACAATATGACAACAACTACTTAAAGGTTTTAAATGTCTTCTTCACTTTTTTGTTTGTCATGCTTAAGCCAAATAAGTCGTACAGTAAACAATTTCAAAGGAGTTGTTCATAAACGAGCAAGGACATCTATGTGTCATACAACTTAAATCGTATAAATTTGAAAGGATTTTTTTAAGAGGCAAAGGATGTATTTTACAAAGAGTTTTTATTTATAAAATTTTCAATTTCTTTGTTTGGAAAATTGAAATCAAAGTAAACTTTTCATGGAGACAGAATATTCTTAAAAGGTTCTGAAAAGCTTAGGTGGCTGTCTTTACCTATAAATAAACCATTGGCTTAAGATAGGTCTCATGTCCTTTGTCGCACCCTGTCAATACAAGCCAATAGCTGAAGCTTTTATCTTTTAAGTAGTTTCGAGGAGGATTGAAAGATCAACCTACCATTCATATTATCATCCTGAAGACAACACCCATCAAAGCATACAGTAAAGACTTCGTATAGACTAGTTTTTCTAATCAGCATCTTCAGCAGAATCATGCAACCTTTAGGTATGATAGGGTATTAAACTCTTATTTCTTGATACAAATTGTTTATATGTTCCCCTCTAACCATTTGAAAGGATGCTTAGGACAACTTTCTCCCAAGTAAAGAGTACTGGAACAAGAACACAAAGACTCAAAGTTGGATGGAAAAAGAGATGTTAATGGGGACTTGGATATTAGAAATTTGAGCAGACCTTGTATTACTACAGGGAACAAAGTTTATTCCCTTGATGATAAAAGAATGTTTATTAGCAAAATATTACTGAGGTAAACGTACAGGATAACCTTCCGTATATCGTTTCCACATAAAAGTTTGTACTTGAATTTCATCCCTTTCTGCTAGAAATGGTGGATTAATCAAAAGCCTTTATTTATTCATGTTAGGTTATCTAGTAGGACTAATTGAGAACTAATTGGACAGATCGAGTACCAGACCTGACAACCCCCTTGCTGAAGCTTAATTTACTTAAAAATTAGAAATAAATTCCGTTTCTTGACGAATATTTTCTGGGTAGATGAGAAGTCATGCGCGACGATTAGTAGAGTTGGCTTAACCTTAACCCAGAGATAGAAAAACTGCTCATTTCCTTCATACGAGTAGGCATTTATTGCCCATTACTTAAAGTATCTCTGCCCGTGAAATATTTCAAGCTACCTAACTAGTTTGGGCTAGGCCAGCCGTATAAATTGTGGTCATCATGGTCATTACAACCCTTCAGTCAGGATTACGACGTAGATTTTTGCTTTACTAATGTTGTGTTAATTTTATACATGAGTGGCGGCACCTACAATTTTAAGTCGACTCCGAACGACAGATTCTCGAGAAACTTTTTCACGGCAATTTTATTTGCTCTCAGATTGGCACAAATCTGCTGAGAGGAAGTCGTCAAAGAAGTATTTTTTCATATTTCGTTTCGTCAGATATGTCTGATCTGGACCTCACGTAAAATAAGCCAACACACTACCTACTATCTATGGCGACTGCTAGGCCTATATACACACATAATTGGCCATTACAACCCTTCAGTCAGGATTACGGCCTAGCTTCTCTCTAGGCCTATAGAGACCATATAACTCTGAGAATAAGGTACGCTACCTTCTGTGATGGGAACCATTCATAAAATTGACTATTCCTCTGGAGACCAATAAAATCAAGGCAAACACGTAATAAACGTATGTGACATTGTTTCGGGTTTTGCAGTTTTCAGTTCATTTCAGGAAATCATTTGAACATCTCCCAATAATGATTTTAATTCTCTTGGTCTCATCAGTTTATGGCTTCGTTTTCAAAAATAAAAACAAATCATTTAATTTTTCAATTCCATTTAAACGTCCATAAAATGCAATAAAAAATAATTTAAAATATGACCCACAAATATAATTTCTCACTTTAATAAATAACTACTCATGTATAATGATAAACACTTGATAGCTTATCTATCATGATAAGAAAACTAAACGACACATAACATATACACAAACTGCGTTAGGGTAAGGCCTCAAAAACAGAGAAAAAAAAACAACGTAAAATAGAAGAAAAATCTTCAACTATTTAAACTAATTAATCAATCGACAAATTACATGAAACTTTCTATACAACTTTTACTTTTTCTTTCATCTTGAAAGGAATTTTCAAGACGTTTTTCTTATTTTTTCTTCCATTTTTTCAACAAATTGCTTTCTTTTGGCCACAGAAACCACTTAAAAATAACCGCAAACAAATTAATTATTAATAAAAACAAGTTGTAAATAAATAGAGATGTACAAACGTGCACTAAACTTACACATACACATTCGTATTATAAACACATACGTACAATGCATATGTATTAAGAAACCATCACTTAAATTTAAGTAAAATATACACAACAAAACATAAACTATAACAGAAATACAACAACAAAAACAAAGACACACATATAAATACAAATACATGTAGTACTACTTATACATATAAACACGTGAAAACACACAAACATTGCAACAAAATATTTTAGAAACGATTTCAAAATGGAAAATAAAAGAGCTGCGCACTTACAGAAAAAAATCTTATTTTCTAACCCAGCAAAGAGACAGGCATAGTGGGGGCCCGTCTTCATTTTAACTTCAGGTTACTTGCCGTAGTCTAATAGGGAGTGTGTTGGCCTATTAGTCGTGTGAGTCCGTGGTTTGGCAAAGAAAACCACATGCGCTAGTCATCTATTGCCTGTAGAATTATATGATGAGGAGGCTACTCTATCAAGATTCGTAGTAGACATAAGACGAACTTGCTTTCTGCTATTTCAAAGCGTTTGAGAGCATCAGAATTTATCAAAAAACAAGGAAATTAGGTGTCATATGAACTGAAGTTGAGGGACTTTGAATTCTGTTTGTTCGTTTTAAGAAGAAATCATATTTACATAGAATCATCACTGGCAACGAATAATGGATTTATTACGACATCCCCAAGCACAAGAGATCATATGTAATGAGTGGTCAACGAGCAAAGTCTGTGGCCAAGCAGGAGATCCATTATGACCATTTACAAACAGACATACATACAGGATTACAACTTAGGTTCTCAAATGGTCGAAAAACTTCCTGACTTTGCAATTAGTCACGAGTCCGTAATTTTCCATCAGGGCAACGCTTGGCAACATATTGTGGCGCCTATCAAAAACTATTTGGAAATTAGTGGATGGAAAGTTTTACCCTACCCGACATATAGCCTAGACTTTTCTAATTCGGAGTATCTTTCGATCTATGTAGAACGCTCTTGTAGCGCCTTTCAAAAACTGTTTGAAAACAGTGGAGGCGAAGTTTAACCATACACTTCGTATAGCCCAGACTTTGCTTCTTCTGACTACCTTCGATCGATGCAGAACGCTGTCTCTGGAAAATGTATCACTTCAGAGTAGAATATCAAAATCGGACTCCATGACTAAAAAGATTCGAGTGTTTTTTAGAAGGGAATCCATAGACTGACAAAAAGATCTGAAAAAGTGGTAGCATTCGATAGAAAATACGTTGATTGACATTTATTTCCAATAAAAAATTACCGGATTTTTTAGAATGTAGACCATACATTGATAAAAAGATGGGAAAAAGTTGTGGCTTTCGATGAACAATTCTTTGAATGACATGGTCTTTCAAAAGCCTCTCTTAACACAGCATTTACTTCGAATAAAATGATTTGTTTTGGAGTTATACTACCAATGAAATTAAGTCTTCGCGGAACTAAATTGTCAGCGCAAAATACATTAAACACGTGAAATAGATTATGCACGTAGAAATGCGTAGACGATGTTGCATTAGAACAGATACGTACTCTTCAAATCCCTGCACCATATTACTCGTAGTATTATTGTATGCTATTGAATGTTATTGACTTAATCTATTGTTTAAAAATGTATTGAATACTATTAAAGTTCCGTTAATATTTATTGTATGATTCACAATGTTTGCTGGGTTATGTACTGCACATTTGATAGACCTAAGCGGAACAAAGTTCATAGAAAAAGTCTAAAATATTAAACCGTATAACATTTAAGTACTCTTTTATACTCTTTTTTTCTCGTTGTTGTTTTCTTTTTGCTGAACTACTTTTTTTTCTCAACTGTGAAAACATATTCGAGAGAGAGAGAAGTTGTAAAACATAATAAATCTTTAAAGGCAGACCATAAATCTTTGCATCTGTATGAACATGAACATTGAACATGAACATGAACATGAACATTGAACGACTGACTACTAGTAGAGGTGATCTCTATATTCTTTTGTGTGTTGCAGTTTTCTACGTTATAGTTTGAAATAAATAGACAAATATTTTGTAACTGTATACATACATACACACACACGCGATATATACTATTACACATAGGAAAACAAATTTCTAACAAAAACTGGCAACAAAATTCTGTTTGAAAACTATTTTTTCTTTTCTCTTCATTGATGGTGTCTGTCTATAAAGAAAAACGAGTGTAAAAATGTAACATTGGCAATATGCTCAATTGAATGCGGGTTGCCAAAATATCACTGCTGCTGCTGCTGCTTCTACTTCTGCTCTTTTTTTATTATTTTATTCCATGGTTTATATTTTATTTGAAATTGAAATAAATTTATTTCTTAGTTTCGTTTTTGAAAGCTGCATTTAAAGTTGAAAATAAATTGAAACTAAACAACATTCATGGGGAAAAAAAAAATAGAAGAGAAAAAAATATTTCACTTAAATGGCAAAAACTATGTGTTTTCTTTTGCAAAAAAAAGCAAAGAAAAGTTTCAATGAAAGGAAAAATATTCTTGTTTTCATACAAGAAATAGAACATTTGGTCAAAAGTTAAGTGTTATTCAATAAAAAAAAAGAATTAATTTTACTTTCAAAGTAAGAAAATGTACTACGGTAGCTATACCCCTGTGCGTATGATGAATATTTTATTCTTAACAATATAACGCATACGACACAATGTCCATACTATGTTAAAAGTGAAATACAAGCAGTATGCTGAAGAAATAGGGAATAAGCTGGTAGAGATTTAAGAACAATCCCGAAATCAGCGCCTATACACCAGTGCGTATGATGAATATTTTATTCTTAACAATATAGCTCATACGACACAATGAGGTGGTAGAGCTTGAAAAACAATCTCAAAATCTGTTCATTTTTTTATTGAAAACAATGCTTCTTCAACATATTGTCCATCGAAAGCTACCACTTTTTCCCATATTTTTGTCAACCTATAGATTCTATACCAAAAAAAAACCGCTCGTCTTTTGAGACCAAGAATAAATTGAGCCAATTTTCGATACTCTGCTCTAAAGTGCACCAAACTCCAGAGACAGCATTTTGCATCGATCAAAACAAATAGTAGTCACTAGAAGCAAAGTCTAGGCTATACGACGGGTAAAGTAAAACTTCCTTTTCACTGTTTTCCAAACAGTTTTTGCCGCCACAATATGACCCCGGACTTTGTCATAATAGAAAATTTTGACCCGGATAAGTTTGCATATTCAGGGCACACACGGTTTAAAGTCGAATCCGAACGACAGATTTTTGAGAAATTTTGTTGTCTGTACAGATCTCTAGTAATAGTCTGGCCCGGTTTTAGCAGTTCATAATGGATCACACCCTAAAAATATAGAAGAGCATTACCTTTACGCATTGGATATTCCGCTTAGCCGTAGATTTTACTCGCCAACACATCAAATATGCTTGCCGGTGTCCTTATGAATCCTTATTATGTCGGCAGTGCATGCAGACACGCAAAATCATCTTTTAACCTGACATTAGATAAAGTACTGCTGGCACCGTTTAAAATATATAAAACATGCTTCTCTCCCCCTAAATGCCTCCACTATTTACCAATGACGTATGCTTGGGAGAAGTCTTGAAATAGATTCTTAGTATTATTGCCACGTAAAGGTACTAAAGGATCTTTTGTACAGTCCTCAAACTATATAGGGTCTTCATGTTATGGCTGTTATTATGGGTGACATTAACCACCGGTAAAGATAACTATACTCCTAGTACCTGATAAGCCACTAGAAGTTTTCCTTTGCGACAAATCTCCTGAATATCTTGAGTATAAGCATTCTAAACTTAAAGAAGATCTGTTACAAAGGAAAACTTCTGGAGGCTTACTGCGTATTTGGAGGATAGTTATAGTATGAGTTGCATAGGGGGTATAGTGACAAGAAAGAATACCAAGTCAAAACTTATCCGTTAGAAGTTGGAAATGCAGAATATTCTAAGTCAACTTTTCGAGTCCTTACAAACATACTTTTTTATTTGACAGCAAAAATATGTGTTTTTTCATCATGCTTTTGTCATTCATTTATTTTCTAAATTATTTCATAATATTATGAATTTTTTATTTGAAACTTTACAACAAAACAAAAATGAAACGAAATAAAAAATTAAATTCTATTTTAAACGATATGAAACGCTTAGTGAAGCATATTATTTGCATTCAATTTTTTATCCACCTTTTTTTGTCAGGCTTTTGGTTTTTTGCCATTTTTTTGCAACGTTGTGTAGCAAGTAACATGAACACTTAGTACGAGTATTATTTTCATTTTTATACCCGACTTGTCGACACTAAAATACTACAAGAATGACTATTTTAGGTGGAATAGCTAAGAGGCAAACAAAAAAAAACGAAACGAAATACTTTCTTGGCAATATGCCTTCAACGAAGTGATGATAAAAAAATATTTCAAATAAGAAAACATAACGACTTTAAGATACCCTACAGTTTATTGAAAACCCTAGGGGCAATTATGAATAAAAGGGAGATTAAATTTTCTCAATTGCTGTTGTTCATTTCATTGTCTTGAGTTAGTTATGCGATGACTTTACTAATAAAATATCTTCGAAAAGTTCTTTTCATCTATGTGACGGGTATGTAGTGTACAGTACTACTCAGGCATTCTGCGTTTCATCCGGGTGTACCTATTCTGTAGAGCCTGCTGTCCCTTAAAGTCTGCAAATCAATGGCTCTGAGCTAGTGGACAGTGTCATGGATCGTTAGACGAAATGTCTGATGTTATTTCGAACATTTGGAATACTTTGATTACACGACACTGCACTATGACTGCTCAGGGTAGTTCAGAATAAACATACCAGATAAGACAAAATGAGTAAAAAGAACATATAGTTGGATGTGGAGTGCTCGGAGCCATAACAGACTCGATGAGGATGAGGATCCCAGACAATTTAGGCTTTTTCTAGAAGTATTGGCCATACAGGATGCTGTATTAGCTATTGGAAAAGACAATATTTAATGTACTCTCGGCTGGTTGGGTTCCAACAACAGCACAACAGTGCAGTTTTCTTGCAATTTTGGCTTAACATTGGGAAATCCTTACAGGTCTTGTAACATAAGGTACCAAATATCGCCGAAATTAGATAAAGGATACGCACCTTCTCGAATTCAAAAAGACATTCTCTTGTTGTCTAAGTAGCCATGTAGGCCAAACTTAAAGCAAATTATCCTTTATTTACTGGGTGTACGACTAGCATGCGCAGCCGCACGTACGTAGCGGTATAATGCATGCGAATCCCCTGATCTGAAACCAAGCGGCTCTGCATTGTTTCAGACTTCAAAGAAGAGTTTATTGTGGTATCGTAAGCCACCTTACCGGGTTGTGCCTGGTTTCAGGGATGATAGAACACCACTGTAATCAGAGACTGCTTGGCTTCTTTTAATGCTCAACTGAAAAAGATTTTTCCTTGTTGTCCAAGTCATTACTCGACCATGTAGACAACCAATTAAACAAAACTCTGCCTTGCTTACTGGGGTTTGCAAAACTTATGCAAATTCTTTGATCTGTTGGAGACAAACATTAGCAAACTAAACTGTTCTAGATTGTTTCCGAATTCGTGGAAGAATTTATTGTGGTGTCACAAAGGACCTCACCGGATCCTACTTACTGGGTGTATGAACAGCATCCATAGCATCACTTGAGATTTCATAACACATAAGAATTCCTTGATCTGTTGAAGGTAGCCATTCATCACTGTGTCTGTTTTTAGGGCTCACAGCACAGTTCACTCTGAAAACAGTCAGAGACTGCTTGGCTTCTTTTCATATCCTTAATATCAATATAATATTGGGCTTCCACTGCGTTTCACTGCTTAAATGGTTTCAGACGCAAGCGTTACAATTTCTTTATACAAATAAGCCTTGTGCCTTGTGCCTCGTGGCTTAGGCATCATTTATGAAAAAGAGAAGAACATTTTTAGATACGTTTCCAAAAAATTCGTGTAAAAAGTTAGTGTAAAAAAATTTCGTGTAAAATAATTCGTGTAAAAAAATACAATTTGATGTACAAGTTGCTTTACAATTTTCTATGATACCAGCCTTATCACACTGTACTTCTTTTATGCCACATCTTATGTATGTAACCGGCATAACAATTTTAAGCTTCCGCCCCTAATCTTTTTAACTTTTACTTGCTTTACATTAAACATACTGTTAGACAAACTACCAGACATTAAAAGAAAACTTTTTTAAACAGCCAACTTAAGAAGGACTTCCCCTATTTGAAAGCGAAAAGAAATTTCAAATGTTTTAAGATTTGTTTGATGATGTTAGCTGGTTAGTTG
Organism: Sarcophaga rosellei; assembly: GCA_930367235.1. Lineage (NCBI taxonomy): Eukaryota > Metazoa > Arthropoda > Insecta > Diptera > Sarcophagidae > Sarcophaga > Sarcophaga rosellei. The sequence continues at coordinate 72,213,705 of OV884021.1, read as the reverse complement.
GTGCACATGGTGTTAAATAGACCGCATGTGGAGCTTGCGAAAAATAGTGTGTTTGTTTACAATGTTTATAAAACAACAAAGCTTTACAAAGGGAACAGCAGTAGCAGTGCAATAAAACAACAATACGAATACTATCATAGACAAGTTATGAAGCCAATTGAAAAAAAACTTTTACCTCCAGCTTACAACAATAGGAGATGAAAACAGCAGTTGAGATGACTGTGCAGCATTTCTTCTAATGTTTTCAAAGCATAGCATGTCTTGTGTGGATTTCTTTTAGTTTGGCAACTACGGTTGCAACATAAAAGAAAAATGGAATTGTAGGCAGACAGACAAACAACCAGACAATCTACCAATTGTAGTTTCTTTATTTGAAAGCAAAACAACATATTGCAGCACCATTACTCCACAATAGTGGCCGTAATAATAATGTTGTAGCTAGTACGGGTAGTGGTACTGGTACTGGTTACTGATCATGACTTCCATGTTTAACAATAATGACGTTGACACAAATTTATTGTTCATCCTCATGCATATCCCTGTAGGAATCAACTTTGCAGACAGCTTTCCCTAAATTTTTCTTTTCTCAACTCAATTTCCATTCTTTTTTTTTCCTCTACTTTTTCCTGTTACTTTCAATATGATTTTGTTCTTTCGTTGCAAGAGATGAATGTTGTTACTGTTGTTGCATTTTGGCCAGAGTGTGAAATGATTGTGTGTGTGTGTGTGTGTTTGAACCATGATGTCGTTTTTGTGTTAATGTTAATGATAATGATGACGATGACAGTTGAAATAATATTGCTGCAGCCGTTGTACTATGGTTACTCCAGGCCAGTATAAAAAAGGAACGACGAGAAAAACGATGTTTTAATATGTTGTTGCCCAACACTACTTTCGAAAACTTATAATTTTTGAAGAGTTATTGTGTAGCGAATATGGATTGAAATGTGACCAACACTTCATCAATGGGACGTATGATTAACGTTGATTGAGTTGTGAAATAAAAACTCATATGCCTGCTTAACAGCTGGACTGAAATGAAAGAGAATGCTTGTTGAAAATCTTAAAATTGTGATTTGGATTCCACGCTAAATAACTCTGAAATTATGGAAATTGTTGCATATAAACTTCTGTTTAATAGCCTGAGACTAGAATCGTTTTTGGCATGATTGATGGAAATCTTGTAACATTGCTTCTTACCTACATAAGTCACCACAATTACCTACACAACATTGAGCGAAACTATCACATTTCCAGTTTTCTCTGGCATTACTCTTGCTCTTACAAATATTGGCTGTATTACCTCAACTTCTTATCTGTTTTATCTGTAACTGCGACCTTCTTTTTCAGTCCATACTTTCATCGTTTCTTGTGAATATAAGTGTCGCTCTGCTGTCGCGTTGCCAACTTCACCTTAGACCTGAACAAGTTGAAATTCATTCATTAAACTTGTGCGCTAACCGTGTTAACTCTGTAAGAATTATAGTGAAATATGCTGTGAAATGAAAGCATACCCCGAGCTTCTTTTCTGTTGATGTTGTAAACGATGTCAATCTTCTACGGCAAACCTATTTGAAGGGGTACACCGATAAACTATATTGTTGCGTGTTGTGCACTACACACAGCAGCAGCACGCAAGTTCTCCATAATAATCAACTGTGCAACAAAACTGTGCCAGTTGATGGTGGTTGAAGTTCAAGTTTGGTGCGCAGTTTTACAACTTTTATTTAAAGTTGTCCAAGAATTTATGCAGCAAGCTGTCGCAAACATAGCTGATAGGTACAGTGGCTCACAGTGAAAATGGCCCACCGTGATCATGATAATCAGTATTTGGTAATTATTTATTAAAAAGGAAGAAAATAAAATAAATATTTTTGTTTAAAATAAAGTTTATTTGGTATTAAATATAAGGAACTAAAAATTCTTTTAATTACATTATTAATTCATTGATTTTTTATATCAGAAACAAAAACAGTATTAGGTCACAATGACAATGGCCCAGTATATTATTATTAAAGAACTAAAGTTTTTTTAATTTTTAATATTTTGTTTTTGACTTATTACCGATTTTAAACGATTAGGAATGGATTCTACTAACGTTTTTTTTAAATTGGCCATTTTCATGGTGACCTAAATTTGAATTGCTTTTGTTTCTGATGTAAAAAATCAATGAATTAATAATGTAATTAAAAGAATTTTTAGTTCCTTATATTTAATACCAAATAAACTTTATTTTAAACAAAAATATTTATTTTATTTTCCTCCTTTTTAATAAATATTAACAAAATACTGGTTAATTTCGTAGTGGGCCATTTTCACTGTGAGCCACTGTATGCTGGACGAACTTCGTCACTTGGGCCTAACATTGAAGTGAAGCCAAAAAGAACAAAATTAGAATGAATGCAAACCTAGCCACTGTCTTTCAATACTCTTCAAAGTACGAAGCCAAAATTCCTTGCTACATAGGTAGCATCACCAGCAGCATGGGGGAGGATCAACTGTTGAAATTGCTGACTGCAAAGCTTAAGGCTTTATGCCTGTCGGCATACACTTAAGTGAACGAGTAGACTTATTTGCATTATTAATGGATACGAATCATTCATTATTTTCCACCACCACGCCACGGTTCTAATGTACATGTAAACGGAGTGTAACGTTTTAGTATTCTCAAGACGCTCTTAATTAATCTTCAAATACTATCGGTTTTAATGAAGTGGGAGTAGTCTAATAGGTAGGGTGTTGGCTCATTAGATGTGAGGCCACGTTTTAAAACCCCTGGTCAGACATCTTCAAAATAAGAAAAAATATTTCTTCGGCGACTTCATCTCAGAAAATTTCTAACAAAAAATCTGTCGTTCGAAGTCAGCTTAAACGACATCATTTCGTCCGTTACAGTACTACACAAAGCAGCAGCTCGCATATAAAATACCAGCATTCATCGTCAACACGCTTCTAAAATACATGTAAGCAGAGTGTAATGTGAGTATGCTTATTAATATAGTCAAGACGCTCCTACTCAGTTTTCAAATACTCACGGGTTTTCCCTCAGCATAACAGTCTCTACTATGTTATCACACTGAAAGGTATTGTGTATTGTAAGGCTTTATTAGCCAGAATAGCCGCCACTAAGTACTCAACAGTATCCAACAGATGCCTAAGTAGAATTTTAAAGATAAAAGGAATCTAAGCACAACGACAGGCCAATCTCTCCTGGCAACTGAAATCCTCTAAGAGAGTCTAAGAAAAGTATATGACGGAGATATCTTGACAACGTAATTACGCGCATGAAGACCTTGCGTACAATGAAGATATAAGGCCTCAAAAGATCCGAAGATCATACCTTTGTTATGGAACAATACACATATTCTGAGCATTTGAAAAGAGCATGTTCTGTAGATTTATCTTTATAAGGATATTGGAATCATCATGTTGATCTACCACACCAAAGACGATATAAAACGACGTGGTATAGGTCCACATGTTTCGCAAAAGTTTGTTTGCAATTCATTTCTCACTAACTTAACTTAAATGGGATTAGATTGCTGCTCCACAGTAGAGTGAATATATAACATTATAATCTTTCAAATTAACTTAGCAGCTAGAGATGCTTGACTCTTAAAACTTACCTTAAAAGGTAAATTAAAATATCTTCACATATATGAAGAGTGAAATAAATTTGGTCCCGTGTTATTGACCAATTTGTGTCCATTTTGTTTCATAATGAAAGTGGAAACATTTTGTCATTTTGTTATGCTTTTTTAAAATTTTTATTATAATTTTCGCAAAAGTACTTTAATATTGTTGTTCTGAATTCATGTGACTCTCTAATGGACATAATGATGATGATGATGATGATGATGATGATGATGATGATGATGATGACGATGGACGAAGTTTTTTTGTTGTGTATTATGAATGCAACTGCAGTTAAGGATCTGTTCTTCCCATTATTAGTGCCCATAGTGCTGTTATTACTACTGATGCCACTGCTGCTATTCATCACTCTCTCTCTCTCTCTCTCTGTCTGTCCATATTGTAATGAAAATGTTGCTGTATTTTATGCATAATTTTACTTCTTCTTTTGTAACAAGAGGTGACATTTGTGTCTCCTGGCTGTGTTGCAAACAACAGTGAGAGTAACAACTTTATTTTGTTCGAGTTGCTGTTGTTTTTTATTAATGCAACACTGTTATATTTTGAAATTATCAACTTTAATGTTTATGTTTTCATTCTGAAAACTAAAAATTAATGTTGTTCCACGTAAAATATTGGGCGCGAGAAAGATTAACAGCAAGCAGAAGATGTAAAAATTTTAAAAGCCTTTTAGATAGATTAACTGCTTGAAACAAAGCCAAGCATGCCAGGTTCGAATACAGCAGAAGATATTTTAATCAGGATTATGTAGAAATTTAAAAAATTAAGAGACTTCCCAGATCCCCAAGACAAGATACAGAGACTAGCATCTGTAGGTATAACCGAGGCAATGAGAACCTAATCTATGGCATCGCAGGTTTGGACTTAAGCTCGTTGTACTCGATTGTAAGAACGAACCAAAGCTTTGGAGGCTATGGTAAGAGGTCTAAGAAGAGATTCATAAAAGGAAATCGAAGTCGGATAAATCGAGAAGCTGACAGCTACGGCCTTAGCTGTTCCTTGGACAGAACTGTCAAAACAATCAATAACTTTGAAAAGTGCTTTACAGTGAGACTAAATAATAATAGTGAATGGTGTAGCCTGGAATTTTACGTTCTTACTTACATTATAGCCTTTTAGTCGGAATTACAACTTAGGTTTTCACATATCACCATGATGTGTGTGTTAATTTTAACCATGAGTGGTGGGACGACCACTTTAATGTCGACAGATTTTTGAGAAAATTTTCATGGTACTTTCAGAATTTTTGCCACATAACTGCTAAGAGGAAAACCTCGAAAGAAATATTCGCTTTATTCTAGATGTCTGAGCCGGGGTTACCAGAAAACTACAGAGACAAGCTCGACGAATAAATATTTCTTCATATTTTGCTTTTTTGGAGATTTCTGACCTGGGATTGAACCGTGCCCTCACGTCTAATAAGCGAACACACTACCTACTGGACTATGGCGCCTTCGGCATGCCACATACTGTTTTAAGCAAGGAGTAATGGGTTAGGTGTCCCAGAATGAAATATTCTCAGCCCATAGCTAACTTTGTAAGTGTGAGTGGAACTATCATGCTGCTGATTGAGCCAAAACTCCTCTTTGGGTTAGGAAGAGATATTTAGGGGGATATGCTTAGCGAAAGAGAAGTGATAAAGAGACGTGAAGACTATTCTAAAAATAAATGGGTTGGAGGTAATTATAATAGGAGGAGAGTATTCAAGAGCAACCCGAGAATAAAAACATGGATATTAAACGTATAATGAAGACTTTAAGAGCAGTTGCGGTGATAAGACTGAATCATCAGAACCCATTTTTATAACTTGTGCGATTGCAATATATTTTAGGTTCCGGGCAGGGAGCTTTCTCTATTAACAGCTTGCAGCATTTTAAAGTTTGAAGGTCATAAGAGTACAAGGATACCTTTCACAGATTAAGGTGTATTGTTTGTAGTATGGTCGCAGCTTTATGACATATTTATATGACAACAACAATAATAAGTTATGACAATAGATGCAAATAACAACTACCATCACGTTTTTGTACTTACATTTCCATCTTCTTTGTGTATTCCTTTGAGAGTTTTTCACTTCCAACCACACTCACTTCCTTATTGCATTAGTTGAACACAATAGGCTTAATTGCTTTGGAAATAATCGAATCACTCACTTAACATCTTTCGAGTGAATAACAATATACGTACCCACTGAGACTTTTTCCCCTACCTAAGGTAACGAAACATAGTATATTTAGGTTGCAAGGGCTCAATTTTCAAAAAAGATTTTTAAGTGAAGAAGAGAAAATTTATTAACAAAAGTCTCTCTGTCCTACTGACGACGACTGACGACTGTTCTCATAGGATTTTTAGTTTCTTTTGTTAATATTTTCATTACAGAACACGCTGCAACATTACAATGTCACACAGCACATAGCACAGTGCAAATGCTTTATTTGTTGTTACAGTTTAAAAGCAAATGTTGCAACAACGACAACATTTTGCCACTTTAACTACAATTCATTCATTATTTATAAATGACTCCCAATGTTATTATTGTTGCTGCTGTTGCTTAAGTTGCTGTTGTTGCATGCGAGTTTAATGTGCATAAATTTAAGTGCGTTAAGTATGGTATTGTTGTTGTTTCTAAAATATAAAATCTCATCATTGTTGCCTCAAAATTTTAATAACACTCTCTCCCTCTCTCTCTCTCGTAGGGTTTATAACAATATCACTAAGAGAATGGCAGAGGAATGGAAGTGTGTGTGCCTTACCAGCCTGTGATAATAAACTCTAGACTTTGTTGCCTCCAAGACATTAGCAAACCAAGTCTGGCTGCTTGTTCTTGTTATTATTGTTTGCAATTTAAGCTTCCAAAATTATGGAACAACATTGTTGCTGTTGCTGCTACTGTTGCTGTTCATCATTAAACATTTACATTCACTTCGCTTGGCATGGCTGGATTTTGGTATCCTGAGTATGTATCTGTGTATAAAGGATAGTGCGTTTGTGTATTTGTGTATGTGTCAGTTTTAAGTATGATGAAATTATTATTCTAATTGCAATTGTAATGGTGATGGTGATGAAGATGAGTTTAAATGATTTTAATGTGTGTTGTTAACAATTATTTTGTTGCTGCTTACATTACACTTCCTTTGTTGCATGCTTTTAATGCAACTGATTAAAGAAAATTTTGTTAAATAAGTACCAGAAAGTAGAGTTTATTACAAGCAGTTGTGAGGGAATGTAATGAAATATAAAAATTGAAGGCAACCAAGCTGTGTTCACGCTCTTGGGGTTAAATGACAGGACGAAAACTTGAATCTGAGAGGCAGAAAACTTACAAAGCCAGCTACTTCTCTGGATAGCAATAGCATACCTTGATGAGTGGTAGGTAGGCATATAGAAATGGCTATATCCTCAAGTACTTACAAACGGACACACTTAGGCCACCCACAGAAACCATTATAATACCACAGTTTTACATTTTCCCTTTGGTCAAGGAACCACTCAGACTGCTAATATCAATGCATGGCAGTTCATCCAAATCCTCCACACAGTTGGTACCTAGCTGCCTCTTTCTCCTCCGACCAAGAACCGGGAATGTACACAGTAGGTTAGGTCTGCTTCTGTAGAAATCGTTTGCAAAGTGTCCAAGACCAATGAGGCTCACATACGCTCCTATAATGCAATGCCCCGTAATAACCCAGACACCCTGCTTCACTAGAGTTTAAACAGAGCTGCCAGCCTTGGCTAGATTTTTTGTGCCATTTTGCCCGTGTCCAAAGCCACTCAGCTACTGTTGACAAGGTTTACGATTGCATTGTCAATTACAAGCTTGCAGGTTCTCAAAGGGATCAACAATGTCGAGAATTCATCAGAGAGTTCGATGGTCGTGCCCCTCCTGGCCTGTTCATCCGCTGAAGGGCAGATGACTGCTGCTATTTAGAAAAACTATCCACAACGCTATTCAATCGTTTTCAATAGAAAAGCAATGTTTCATGTAGTCACAAAACAGAAGTTTGGTGGGACTATCACGATTATTTTTGTCGTAAAGAGAATGTCTTCATACTGTGACCATGCGACCTATTGCACTCTCTTCAATCTAAAGAGGTCATCTGTACAATGTCTCCTTCAACTCTGCAAAATTTCAGGATGATGCTTGATGTCAACAGTTATATTATATTGCCGGCACAAGATATACTGCCAGGTATTTTTATCCTGGATGCCTTAATGCGTCACAGGTAACAATAATGTGTTCTAATTCTCATTCATATCGTCACATATTCATTCACATGTCACGCTCATGATAACTCACATTCTGGATCTGGTATTCTAGTCTTCAGTAGTCTAGTAGGCAGTGCGTTGGCTTATGAGATGTGAGGCCACGGTTTAAGCCCCATGTCAGACATCTTCAAATGAAATATTCAAAAATATTTCTTCGGAGACTTTCTCTCAGCAGCCTTCTAACAAAAGATTCTGAGAGTGAATTAGAATTGCCATGAAAAAGTTTCTCCAAAATCTGTCGTTTGGACTCGACTTTAAACTGTAGGCACCGACAATCATGTATAAAATCAACACACACAACGTAAGACGTGTACGAAGCTAGTTTGTAATTCTGACTGAAGGGTTATAATGTAATATAATGTAATGTAATATATATACATATTTATGTATTCTAGTCTACATTGCCCTCATATTTTTCTTTGATGGTGCGTTGCATAACGAAAATCTCCTCTTACTTTCTCAACAAACGTTTTTATTGCCTCAAGTCCACTTGATCTTTGCGTCTCTCTATTTTCATTTTCGTTAAAGAGATTTGGGCACGAAAGCGGAGTGGAAGCTCCCCCTCCTCGTAATCTCATCGATAGATACCAGAGATCTCCTGTTATTGTAATTTTCTCAACAAAGGTTTTGGTTGCCTTAAACCCACTTAAACCCAGCCTTTGCTTGTCTTTATCTTTAGTTTTGTAAGAGAGTTCAGGCCTTGATAGCAGCGTAGAAGCTTTTCCTCTACGCAAATTCGTCGATAAATCCCACATAATTTGGTCCCCAGTACAGAGTAAGCTTATTTCCCTATTTAGCTGTTTCAGTTTCCCCATATTGTCCCATGCTTTCTTCTATTTCATTCAATAAACACGTACCAAACGATATAAAAATAATTAACAATTCGTTTTTGTCAACAACTACAACTACAATAAAGGATTTCTACAAAACATTCAACAAAGCCAGATCCTGACATGAGAAACCACATGACACCGTATTGGCACATGGCACGCTTATTCACTCATCTCATGGAACACTTACTCACACCCACATACATACATCTACAGGACAAACCTAAGCTACACTATTTCAATAAGATGATGTTTTTCTTTCACAAGAAATAAATATTATAGAGGGTGGGGGGCTATAAAAAACAGAAAAACAAAAAGAACTTAAAAGTCAATATGTCAAGAGGGGGCAAACCATCAATACTACAACGATAATCACTTGATGATAAATGAATGATGAATATGGGACAATAAAACTAAGAGATAAAGATACAGAATAAAAAAGTTTTAAAAGAAAAACAAGCAACTTCGACAGACTTATTGAGTGGGAGCTATTGAGGGATGGTCAAAGGCGAATCGGTTGGATGATGTATAGAAACGTTGTTCTCGATCAAGCTTCTATCTTAACAACACAGCTGTTACAGCAGTCACTGTACGATAACCACAACAGACAGCAGTTAGTAGGCGATTACCACTGCCAGAGTAGCTTTAAGCTCAGAAGATCATTTACAGCTCACAGGGTTGCATTGCACTATCTTACCTCGGCTCATCCACCACATGCAGACACCTTTTTTGCCTCTTTACCTTAACGGGCCACTCCTATGGATAAGGCACACTTTTTTGGATAATTTTCCATGATTCTGGGCATCATACAGGCTGAATCTTTCAGTAAAACCGAGAGTAGGGTACATCGTAAATAACACCAAGTGATACGTATTAAACTTATCGCACATATTTAGGGGGTGCGACTAACATTTTAGCAGGTTCAAATTAACTGTTTCATGACATTTTCATCAACAACAATAACGACAACGACAACGACAACAGCATCATTCGGCGTACTAAAACAAGAAACTTTTTGAGTAAAATCCAGATATGGGACTGAAGCGTAACAATCAAACAAGCAAAACAAAAACAAAAACAAAATTCCTTAAAAAGTTCCAAAAAACTTGCAAACAAGGAAACTTTTCTTCTATTTTTCGTTCGTATCTTAAAGATAAACATCTTTAGATCATGAAAATCATGAAAATGGTGCAAATAAAAGCGGCTAGTCGGTTAGATGTAGTACGTCATCATACGACTACCATACCATACCAAACACATGTATAATAGGATATCAAAAGAACATCAAATTGGTGTGAGTAATGGCCAGCCTTCAAAGTGCATACATACATATGTATTGAGGTATAGAAGTGTGTGTATATATTCTAAGAATTTCTTTTGTAAAGGAATACATAGCCAAACTATTGTTGACCACTTCCGTCAACATGACATTTGTACTCATAAAGGCTTGACAACCTAAATTGTTTTAATTTTTCTTCTAGATTGCCTCTTAAAAGATAACGAAATCAACATCAACAACAACAATCACTTATTTATGTTGTTTGCTGGAAAAAATATGGTGAAGAAAATTATTTTATTCTATAAAACCTAGCGAGAAAAAAATCAAAAAAAATATGTTTCTATGCTAGGAGGACAGGGTCTTTTCTCTACTTTTTACTACTTCTTTAAGTGAAACTCATTTCAATTTACCAGCATATTTTTGTTAAGAAAAATCAATTTCTTGTTTAAGGTTTTCTCTGCTAAATAGGGGAAGTATAGCTAAGATTGAATTTTAAAGGAATTTATACGTACTTAGGTAAGTAACTAATATCGAGACTTACTTACTAACTTAATTGGTCGTTATAACTCTTTAGTTAGGTTTGAAACCTAGCTTCTCCCACCACCCATGCTGTGTGTGTTAATTTTATTCATGAGTTGCGGGACGTAGAGTTTAAAATCGCCTTCGAATGACAGATTTTTGAGAAACTTTTCATGGAAATTTCATTTCTTCTCGGAGTATTTTGTCAGAAGCCTGCTGCGAGGAAATCGTTTAAGGATTTGTTAGATTTCCTTTAGTTGAAGATGCCTAACCTGTGTCGGAAATATAGGCTCTCGTCTAAGAAGCCAGCACACTATCTCCTAAACAATAAATGGACCCTAGTAAGACAAAAGAATGTTTATTTGTGCGAACAACACTTTAATCACAGTAGTCTACTACCCCGAACGTAAGTCTTTTTCCAAACCCTAGCCATTTCACTGCAAAGTTGACACATATTTTCGCTGGTGAAAATTTTGAATTGAATTGAATTGAGCTCCTGGTGAATTAAGAAATCAACAAAGGTCGCGATTAAAAAAAATCTTGAATTTCTCTAAGCACGCAACGATATTGGTTCCACAATTCGTATTCATGCAGTTAACTTAAAGCAGCTGTTGAAGATCTTTCATTTGTTTATTTTACGACAGTTCTCCACATCCTTTTTGGCGCCTCCAAATAATGTTACCATGCACTGCCGTTAGCAGAATGAAATGTGAGTTTGCTGTCGCCGGATAGTAAATCTAGTCATATAAGTTGCATTGTTACTCGCAATTGCACAGCTTCCATGACATGAACTGTGGTATTACAAGGGGCCCCATGGGGCCTAAGTGCGTCCATTCGATTCCTTGGAGAGACGGCCAATTATACCTACCATTACAGCTTCCATTACATAAATACCGCTTACCGTTTAAGTCATTTTCTCCAAGTGGTTGTTGATGACCATGTTAAACATCAGGGGCAATACTAGACATACACGGCTTATTCTTACGTCCTGAATAAAGGGGCTGCTGATTGAGGCCTATTGAACAAAACTGTCACAATTGTTGCATTTTTAAACAGGACTTCAATTGTTTTGTACCTCTTTCAAGTAAAGAGTTTTACTTATGGCACAAAACGAGCATTACTTATGGCAAACATTTTACAAAGTCAACGAAGAACACTACTGAGACCGAGCGCCATTCTACTGATTGCTCTGCTATTATTAGTAGACCGTTGATGTGGTCGAAGTAGCATAGTAGGTAGTGTGTTGGCTTATTAGACGTGAAGCCATGGTTCTAACCCCCGGTCAGATATCCCCAACAAAACAAAATTTGAATATTCCTTCGACGACTTCCTCTCAGCAGATTTAATTGCAAAAATTATTAAAATTGCCAAGAAACGAAAACTGTTCGTTCACATAAGTGGTGTGAGATCCTGACTGAAGGGTTCCTAACTATGGGGTTCTAATTGTAACCGATTGAGACGTATGTACGTATGTATGTATGTACTGATGTGGTTATTTATTCTGTACGCTGAATATAGCTTGTTTGTTTGTTGCTACCATAAGCGAGATAAACGTCTTAATAGGGTGGCATCTTCTATGGATTATCCCGTTTCTCCAAAAAAAGAGACAAGTACAATACCGTAATACAAAACGTAAGATGGAAGGATAATAGAGGGGATAGGAAATAGTAGAGGAAGTAGAAGAGGAAGAATTGGAAGCGGAGGAATTACACAGACCAAACAAAACACAAGGGAGAACGCGACTTCTACACCAGCTCAAGCTACTAATGAATCTAAGGACAGCCTTGATGTCGGCTCTCGACACAGAAATCAAACCGTTAAAGAAGCCCCTGCCGAAGGTCTTCAACCTCAGCTGTTCTTCGTAAGAAGGATTTTTCACGCCTGACCCATTACTTAACTGGCAAGGTCTATTTTTGATTTCTTCTTTTCTGGCATAAGGTGCCATGTCTGAAACCTATTTCTTGGATTTAAAGATCCTAAAACTCACGGCTTTCATAAAAATAGTTTTGAGCCATCTACTCTTAAAGAAATAACGTTTTGACTCCAAAGATAGTCGAGTGGCACTTAATCTTAATTCTGCACAATATTCACGTCATACAGACACAAGTACATTACATTATGGATACTCATGCGAGCCACATTGGTCTTGCTGATATCGCCAAAGTCTGCTGCAGTCATTGACACGAGGAAATGAAGAACACTTTCTTTACCTGTTAAGTATATGTACGTACAGACTTCCACCACGAAGATGATCTTACTAACTTGTTTCTTTAGAAACTGCTGATGATTCTAGTTTTAGAGGAAGATAACGACCGCAGAATCACAATGAGCCATACTTAAAGCAAGTGTGTCTATCCTCTAGTACTGATGACCTCTTCTATCTGCCTTGCTAACCTAATTCCGGCGCTGTTCAAATGATGATCGCTATTGCAATTGATTGCTCTTTCATTGGTGCTGGTATTGCTGAAACAACAAAAGATTTTTCCTACAAAGGTATCCTTCCCCTTTAACCACTTTTATTACACCAACAAACGAAGAAAAAAATTTTTGAAAAACTAAAAGAAAAACATGCATCAACACAAACAGTTTTTATGAGTTTTCATGCGGTAAAAATAGAAAGTGAAAGGCCAAAAACATATTTTCTTTTCTGCTCCTCGTCTTCATCTTTTTAGACTTGTAATATTTTATTTTTGTTTTCCTTTCAAACCACAAAAACTATTACAAAACTTTTAGCATTTCCTCAGCTAAATGATGGCATAATACCCACACAAAACAGGGTGACAATCCACCACCATCATTACTACTATCAGGCAAATATATACAAACTATACAGTGTGTAGTGTAGATGGCTGTTGGTGTAAGGTCAGTCGAGCGTATGTTTAACAAGTCTATTAAGTTCATATCTTATCTTATGATGACAGCTACTTTCATTGCTCTGCTCTATTAGCTTTTAATGCGTACGTACGTACGTTGAGTATGGGAAAGTGAAAGGAACAGGAATAAAATAACATCATCGAGAATTGTTTTTTCATAGCCTTCCAAGTACTTATTTTTCAAGTAGGCGTTACCGGTTTTTTATTCTGAATGGCGACCAACTGTCGCCTTTCAGACCACCATCTTCAGCTCAAGTCATCAGCTATCAGGCTGTAGTGGTAAAAGTAAAACTAAACTCAACTTTACTGAACTTAAATAAAAAACTTTTCTTTTATTTTTTATCTCGATTTTATCATTCATTTCGCTGATTTTTTCTACGTTGTTTGCTTTTCTTTTCCTTAAGTTTCCTTTCATAGACTCATGACTCATTCATATGACGTTTCATTTACTTCATAGTAAAAAAAAATATCGAAGCAACACATGTCAATCATTTGTTGTCTGTCTGATATCGATGGCAGGAATGAAGTTTTTCTCTCCTTTTTGCTGATGCCTTTTTTTTAAGTATTTTAGATGGCTTTAGCTTAAGATATGGATCTTGTCTGTGCCTTAATAGCTTACACTGCTGTTCGAACGTTTAGGAAAATTTTCAAATTCATTTCCGTTTCCTTTTTTTTTTTGTTTTCTTTTTTGAGAACAGAACAAAATTGATTTCCTAGGTTATAACGTACATATGATATGCCTGTGTGTTGTGTTATCCTATGTATTAGTATTGGATTTCAGCCGGCTTTTTTTGCGAATTTCAAAGGCCTGACTTCGTTGATTAATACTGCCAAATAAATGAGTTTCTGTTAATCACAGTGATTTATCTTTGACGCCAGCTAAGCATTTATAAACGTCATTGAATACGAAATTAATATCAATACAATGACCATGTTTTTCATTATATAAAAGTATGGCCCAATAAAGGATGAAATGAAGGCCGAAATGTATATACGAACATATGAACAATAAGCCTACATTCCCTTATTTTCAATTTACAATCTTAAATAAAACATAAGGATTATAGACAAATAATATACTCGTAGAAGTGAATGATGCTCTCTCCGCAATACTCAGAAAACAGGCTGTTTTCTGTCCCAAACAGTTCCTCTGTTCTTTATGTTCTATGTTGGTTGTCAACTAGCTAAGCTATTACCGAGCAGCTGGGAAAGATAGTCTTATCTTCATGGCAATACGAGTAGCTTAGGAATGATGTTTACACGACACCAACGAATCTATCTTTAAATCAAATAGCAAGTTTGCCTTAGAGAACATACATACATACTTAATTGGTCATTACAAACCTTCAGTCAGGATTACAACCTAGCTTGTCACACCACTTACGTTGTGTAAATTAGCACACATTAGTGGCGGTTCCTACAATTTAAAGTCAACTCCGAACGGGAAATTTTTGAGAAACTTTTCATGGCAATTTTATTTTACATACACAGCTTTTGCCATAAATCTGTTGAGAGTAAGTCGATGACGAAATATGTGACCATATTTCGTTTCGCTGGAGATGTCTGACCTGGGGTTTGAACCTTGACCTCATGTCTAATAAACCAGCACTCTACTACTAGACTGTATCGACTTTACTGCCAGGAGAAAGGTTTGACTGATTTCCTGATTGTCTTAGATAGACGGTCAAGGTTACTCAGGCAACCTAGTCTCAATCACGTTTTGTGATATTAATCAAGGAGGTCTTCGTATTCTAAGTCGATAGTGCATATACATAAGTGGAATTGAAGATAAAAACGAACAAAAGTAATGCAGGAAGGAAAAACTAACTCAATGGAGCAAAATTCAACTCCTAGATGTGGTAATTTCAAAGAAAATGGAAGCAAAGTATCTGGTAAGAAAACTGGACAATAAATTGACATAAAAATCTCATATTGAGGGCATTTCAGAGAACACCAAGCATGCCGTAATCATATGCAAATGGCTTTCTGGAAAATCTCAATCTTGTTTGTTTAATCTATTTCTTGTTGTTCCAATTAAACTGGTGATTGTTGATTGCTATAGAAGCAAGTTCTAGAATAATGGTACAGCCATCTATCGTTGTCTAGACATAAAGTCCTCCAAGGATTTTGGTATAGAGGTAGGGAATCCTGTTGATTGTTGATTCTTATGGAACTGTCTGACATTCCTATGATGTCATCCTTCTTAGATGGTTTGTATATAGGAGGATTGTCACACCACTTAATTTTAAATTCAAAAACCATGATACACGACAATTCTTATAATCCCTGATAGGCAAGATAAGAATATGTGGTTCAAACCTCAAGTCAGACAACCCGAACAAACTGAAATATTAAAAAACATATCTTTCGGCAGCTTCCTCTCACAACTCTTCTGACAAAACCCCAGAGAGGAAATAAAATTGTCATGAACAGTCGACATTAAACTGCAGGTTTCGCCACTCAAAGATAAAATTAACACACGCAACATGAACACCACTCATGAGGAGCTAGATTGTAATCCTTACTAAAGGATGATCAACTTAACAGATAATCACATACATTGACAATATGATTAGCGTCCCTTTTCTTCTCTGTAGAGTAGAGCATATTGCCTCAAGGCAATTGGCAACCTGTCTGTAGTATAATGCGACCGATTTGCTGCTCTATGATCGTAGAATGTTATTTGGTTTGACTGGAATTCCAAAATACAACGACCATAACTGGTCACTGTATAAACGATTTTCATGTGGGTAAACTGGGTTTTCCGCACCACGACTTTTGCGTGTGAAACAACTTGAGGGAAGAATATATTCCTGTATCTTTGGTCCAGTAACGTTTCTAAGCGGAGAAAGTTTCCTGCGTAGGTACTCTCTGCATAGTTGAGCTAACTTTGCGGCTCTGGACGTTGCGGCACTGATGTTCGTTGCACTCTTTCATCAGGACCTGTGAAATTAATTTATTTCTGGTAGGAACCTCTTTAGAACCTCTTCGTGCCTTCTCAATGAACATTTTTAAGGGAAGCTAGCTTCCAGTAATTGGACAGTTTCCATTGTCATGTAGTACATAAGTACATAATGTGTTGTACAACACCACCTTATACGAATAACACAGTAAGCTTCTGTTTACAGAACGAAGTCGAAATTGAGTATCTATTGATACTCCTCCTTTGTCTATCGTACCTCACCAGACCCAAGCGCTCTCTTGTTATTGGCAACTATGCTGTATTAAATCAACATGGATCAAGTAATGACTCCACAATCGATGTAAATTGTCAACTAAAATTCAATTTTTCCGATGAAACTAAATACGACATGACCTTACTACGGTAAAATATTTCAATCACTTCAAATTACACAACACATTGTATAACTTTCCAATAGTATATCATTGTTTAACTAATTGTGTCATAATTTCAAAATTAATCTGGCTTAAGTTTAAACAACTTTCTCTTGTTTCCATCGTTTAAAAAAAACTGCTTTTCTTTCAACAATGTTGGCCGCCCATTAACAGTCTTAATTAATTTAGACCAGTTACTGACACTTAAGCGTTGTTAGTGGCTTGAAATAAAAGTCAACAATTGAGACATTGATTTATTAACCAAAAAATAAAGAAAAATAAGGAAAAACACCAGCAAAAACAAGAAAACTTGCCAACACTTTGCCCAAACACACCCATATATGTACACACACACTTTATTAACTCATTATGAACACATATCCGCATCCGGAAACTTTCAAAAAGTGTCAAGACCCATTTGCATTTTCGTATGCACACGTACATAGTATGGCGTGGTATGGCATACAAGTATGAGTGTTTATGGTAGCCATAGCGTACATGAGAGAGAGTAAAGTAAAGTTTATAAACTGCATATCATTTATGCCATATTCAACTGCTTAAAACAATACTTCATAATTTTCCAAGGGGCACGTTTTATTTTATTGAAACACTTTAACATGCCAACTACCAAAAACAAAAAAAAAAAACAAAAACTTGACTCAGTCGATTTGTTTCATTGGAAGCCGCTTTTCCAGTGGCCAAGAGTTTGTTTCATTGAAACTATGTGAGTGAGAGGAGAATGAAAACATAAATACAGTTTCTGCTACGTTTTGCATTTACAGTGGGTGCAATAAATAGTCGTATGGAACATTCTTAACACTCTGCACTGTATGCATCGACACAATACCCGTCTCTACTAGGTTTCAGGCCAGTGTGACATAGAGGGAAACGAAAAGTTGGATGAACTAGCACGGAAGGCATCAGAAATGTCTGAGGATGAGACGACAGAGTGGATATATGTGCCTCTACAAAAATACTTTTCTAAGCTGTTAAAGGCAGCATAGAATTCAAGAAACCGTGGGTGGTCTGACATATCTGGTTGCCTAATTTCAAAACCACTGTGTCCAGCAGCAGGAGAACCAGGCAACTACTTGAGAAAACGCTTCGCATTCTAACAGGAATTCTAAAGCGGTCCTTCGCTGACTAGCTCGGTCTACTCCACCAGGATTACTGAAAAAGTGGAAATGATGTGGAGGAAACAGAATCGATTCAACACCTTTTACGAGAGCGCCCTGCACTTCAGGACCGACGTCATCGCGTTATAGGTGGCATAACGTTTGAAGATTTCGGCATGATGGCGAACGTGCCACTAAGAAAACTGGCCGGTTTTATTCTAAACTCGGTGTGGCTCAAACCCAACACTAACGGATCATAACGAGGTTGACATACCTCATACTGGGTAGTACAATTGGGTTTATGGCCACCAAGTGAACTTGCCTGAGAACGGCAAGCTATCCGCCAACTAACACTGAAGATTAGCACTGAAAGACTTGTTTTCAAACAGGCTCGAGAACAAGCATTGATCGATTGTATTAAAAATTTTCTCCACATTTTCAACCTCCAGTGTTCACACACATACTCTCAAGTACATACATCAACAGATTTCTTAATTACAAGCACACACATACACCCATGCACCCATATCCCTTTAGTATTCATGCAGCAAAAAAGAAAAAAACCTTTTGTTTTATGCCTTAAAACTGTTGGTCAATGGAATTTTTATTGTTTCTTCACTTTCTTCTTGCTGTGTATTGCAGGGTTGCAGCGTTGTTTTGTCAGCGCTATACTGGCCTGTGTTCCTTTACATGTAATAATTTTTGTTGCCAGTAATAGTTTTATACACTCTCTCATACTCTATTTTGGCTTTCTGTAAACGTTGGCATGAACTTTAGTTTGTATGTCCAGTTGTATCCGTTTCATGCTTCATTTTCACTGTTGTTGTCACTAAGTGTTGGCATATTTTTATTACAATTTTAAGTTTCTCTTATTGGGGCTGTGATGACAACAACTGAAATGTTGCTGATGTAGACCTCTATTAATTATTAGCCTTTTCGGTCGATACAAGTTCATTTGACAAAATGAGAACATGAGCTACTCATACAATTTTCGGGAGAAATTTAACATACACACACATATGTGGTATGTGCTAATTTTATACATGAATAGTGGGACCTACAGTATAAAATCGTTTCCAACAGATATTTGAGAAACTTTTCATGACAATTTTATTTTTTACAAGAAAGCTAATGACAGCAAGTCGCTGAAGAAATGTTGTTTCGTTTTGTTGAAGATGTTTGACCCGGGGTTTGAACTGTGGCATCACGTTTAATAAGCCAACACACTACCTACTAGACTACCACGACTTTCATTATCTTTCCTTCCTTCAAATTCTTCTTCCCATTGCACTGAAAAACATGCACCAAACGTGCCAAACAGATAATTATGCTATGAACAGTTTCTTCTTTCAACCTCTCACGCCCTCCAGTCTGGACGATATTTCTCATCAGGAGAAGTTTAATGCTCCTGGTGGATGGCTTTTGGGCATATTTCTGCCTAGAGCGTGGGCAACATCATATCAAAGGCCTGTGGGGCATATTGTTCTGAGATTATGTTGTTGTAGAGGATAAACGATCTTTATAGTAGAAATACGATCGACAAAGGGACCCTCAGAACATTGCTTAGGAGAACGCACTACACAAGGTCACCGATCGTTATGAATAAGGCTTCAATACAAACTTTTCGCTCTTCCAGCATATATGGATATAGAGGAGGCTGTAATGAACACAAGTAACCGTCAGCCAAAATAATAAAAGGCACATGACGAACAAAAGCAGTTTTACACTATACAAAAAAAAGAAGATAGTGCCAAAGGAAATTGTTACGAAAGGACTGCGGGAGCCATTGATTCGCTAGCAAACAGTCGGGCGTGTGGGTTCGGTCCTTCCAATAACAAAACCCTGTCCATATACAGAAGTTTTTTGTTTATTTTAGACTCCCTATTTTTAGGTATTATTTAATCTAAATGGAAGAAGTGACTGTAATGTTATCTAACAAAGCCCGATTACAGTCATATGTAATGAAAGCATAATAAATTTAAATACAAAAAGACATATCTTACTGGCACAATCAATTTAAAAGCGGTATCTGGTGTTAGTGATACGCCTGTCTCAAAACCCGCCACTATCCTTGGCCCTAAGGACGTCATTTTATTAGAACCCCAAATAAACTATTGCACCGAAACTCTTACCCAACTACGAAAACACTCGATACTTTAATTATTCATACATAATTATTAACTTATTTATTTATAAAATAGAGCAAAGAGAAAAATTTAATAAAATTGAAAAAATATGTAAGCTACAAAAAAAATTAAGTGAAAGCATTTCTAGCATAAACTAAACTGACTGAAATATTTCTTAAACTGTATCAGTGATAATGATAACAAACCGTAACAATAACTTAAGGAAGTTCGATCAAACATGTTCGATGTCATTATCACTTATGAATATTTTAAATATTAGGGAAAAACATAAAATTAGCACTCACCAAACATGCGTGTATTCGAGTTCTGGAAGGCCTTCAAGATTCGATGTACATGAGGTTGTTGCTGTTGTAGAATTTTCTTGATTATTGCTAAAAAAAATTTTGATTAATTTGCTCAAGACAATTATGCCGTATCTAATGCTTGCACTTAGAATTTTTACAATATTTAAACAGAATAGAAATATAAATGTTCTTAATGATACTAATTTTAAACGTTTTCTTAAAACTAAAAATATAAATTCATGTTATTGTAATACATTTTAGAAAAAAGTTACAGTATATAAACACAAAATTGATAATGCCAAAATTTAATATGAAAAAGGTTTGATTCAGACATGTTGTGTGATCATCACAATTGTTTTTACAATGCATTTCTATTCTTTATGTCTATTTCTTTGTTTTTCTATTTCATGTATTCTATATAGTAAACCAGTTTTTAGGAAAGAGAATAAGTACACTCAAAAAAAAAAAAAAGCAATAATAGAAATCGAAATATTGACTTAATTGTAATGATCACTACAGTAGCCATGTCTATTATTGTGACAAATATAAATCATAAAATTAAGGTAACACTAATATTTCAAATTTAATTAAGTTTTAACATTTCAAATTGGAAAATAAATACTAATTATAAATTTCAAACAATAGAATTCTAGAAACAATGAGGATTGATATGAAATATTATTAATAAAATTATTGTAGAAGAATATCTTATTTAAAAAAAAATATCATCCATATTATGAAAAGTTTAAATAATAAAGTAAGCACTTTGTAGAGAGGTAAAACCGTTACATAACTGTCACTAACGGTTTTACAGCACCGAATTACAGTTTTTTCTGGCTTGTTAGGTTTTAATTTAATTGACGAAAAACATTATAGAATAAAGTAGAATAAAATTGAAAACAATTAAATAAAATTATATAAAATTAACTAAAATTAGATAAAATTAAATAAAATTAAATAAAATTTGAACTCTCGGGACCTGTCAAAAAAAATGTTGTGTAAATGCCTATAGAAATTCTGGTAATTTTTCTGGATAATTACCTCCTCGTTAGGAAGTCCCGAGTAAAACCCAATAGACACCAGAAAAATCCAAGAAATAATCACCGCAATAAATACCAAGAAAGACCGGGCCCTATGGCCAATAATTGAAATTTTGCACACTACACTTCATGAAACACTTTAGGTTATTTTATAATAGTATTCACTTAATTTGATTCATACTATACCTCCTCTACAAGAATTCCAGGAACACAGACGAGAAATAGAAAAAATAAAATGTATCACCAATCACTTCTTCCTATTTTTATTTTTTTTAATAATTAATTATTTCTGCCACACTTTCTATAGGTTAAGCCCAGATTTTCAAACCAAATGAACGAGTTGTTCAGTTTTCTTTGTAAAGAAACCTCGGTTGGCAATCAGAATAGGGTGGAATGAGAAAACATGTAGAGATAAACTTTCAGGCTTGTTTAAGCTCGTGACAATCAAAAAAATATACAACATGATTGCCACTATCACCAACATACATGTACATATGTACTGTACTAATTAAATTTGCTCTGAAAAATGTTAGTACATTTTATATTCGCATTATAAAAAAATAACAATAAATATGATAAAAATCTTTTCATTTTAATTTCCGGAAAAATCATATAGGACCTAGAAAATATTTATGTTGCTTTGGCTTTCACATTATAAACATTTGTTTGGCTACATGTGTCTGTATGCTAGCAACATGTTGCTACGATCGAGTATTAAGCTTTTGGTGCGATCAAACAGTTTATGTTCTTACTAACATATAAGAGAAAGGTTTTACAGTGGTTCAAATGCCTAAAGCGAGAGTCAGAAACATAAGCTAAGATTTTTTTCTTTTTTCTTTAAACCGTACACTACAAGGCCTTCAATTATGTTTGAAACCGGCCAATTAGAATTTAATATCCAAGAATTCCTAGTTGACTGAATGGTTAATATCTTCATGAGTAGAAGTACCACTTTAGGACTGCTGTGGAATTTGTCTAAAAAAATATCTAGTGGTATACCTCACCATGGATCGTTAGAAGCTGCTGATCTATTTTTCTAGACATATAGGCATTCCTACATACAATTTTGAAGGAAATCTGCTTAGACTCTGATTCCGAATTTCACATATTACATGGCCAGGCTATATGATTTCGCCTGATTTGAGGCAATGGTGAGCAAGTGGATGACAATGAAATTTTCACGAACAAAGATGGAGGCGAGTACTGGCAAGGATATCTACATATATGCTGAAGGCGCCAAAGGCTCCCAGATAAGTCCAGTGCTATACAAGCTGAAGGGTTTGTAATCAAAGAAGCAACTAAGGAGGCGGTCTATGTGCGTATTCCAATTGGCCGCCTATGTAGACTAAAGCGTTCACTACAAGAAACCAAGTCAGATCAATTCAACATCACAAAATATTAAAGATCAAGAAACTCTGCTGCTTCATTATAAGAGCCAGGCATTGATAGATCCTCAGATTCACTTCACCAGCAGATATATTTGGAGTGTGACTTCAGGCGCTTTAGCGTGCCTTCCAATACGGCTATGGTTTGTGAGGTCAGTATCCTTATCAAATTGCCTGCAACAGAGCCTAACAATATTGTATGTACGGCCGTGCTGCCAAAAAGTGGAACGCCCTATAAAGAGACCAAAGTATCTCCGACTATATTGAGGATATCGGACTATCTGTAAAGTGTAGGATATTGTGAGTTATGTAGACGCTCTGGCCAGTTTACAAGCAATGCAATTTCTGGCGACATCGCTAATTTCATATCCTTAAATTCACATAAGAGTTGCTCTTCAGAAATCTGAAATATCCTTGAGAAATTTAAAGCAACACCTTATATGCTCGCCTATAGCCAAGGACCTTGACCTTCACCGTATAACGACCGGAATATAGAGAGCTTAACTAAAGTAATCTTCTGCACTAGCTTTGGCCGGATCATCATCAAAGAAATTTCGTTATTCAAGATTCGTTGCAATCTCCTGCAGCGAGATAAAAACCCCCAGAACATCAATCGCTGTTGCATAGCTTAGGATACCAGAGAAACTTGAGTGTGAAACGGAAGATTGTTTCAAGCTTAACGCGCAAACAATTATTTACCGTGATTTCTTTTTGGTTGTTGTTGTTATTGCAGCTCTTGTTTACTTAACGTTATTATCGTTATTGTCCTTGTTTTTCTTTTTCTCCTATGTGTTTGTGTTTTGGGTGTGTGTTTTGAATGTGTACGTGTTAAATACTTTTACTTGTGATTATTGCTCGTGTTCTCACTCTCTCTCTCTCTCTCTATCATTTTTTCTTTGTTTTTGTGTTTTGCTGTGTTATTTTATGTTGTTTTGTTTTCATAGTTGAGGTTATAGGAATGGTTTTAAATGTAAACACAAATACATATGCAAACAAAACAAACATCCACACACACTTACATACATATACAGAGATTTAAACATTTGATGATAAATAGTGTTGTTAATGGTATGTTAAATTGAGTTTTGTTTATGTATATGCTGACATTGGTTTTTTTCATACACTCTCGCTCTCTCTCTCTCTCTCTCTCTGTCTCTCTTTCTTTCGATATTGGCTAACACTCAGACAGAGAGAGAGTTAGTTTAGTAATGCAGAACAAAATGGAATAGAGCGGCAGTAACAGTGTGTTTGTTTGTTTATTTGTTTGTTGGTGGATTGTCGTACAAAAGTTGATGACATGTCATCAGTCACATTTTGTTGTTCTTGTACTGTTGTTTTTGCCATTGTCTGTTGTCTCTCTGTGTAAATAAATGAGTATAAATAACGAGTGTTGAAATTTTTGTGTATGGATGTGTGCCTGTGTTCTTTTAGTTTTAATGTATTTTTCCTTTTTTTTTTTGTCTTTGTTGTTGGGTTTCTATTTATCTTCTTCTGCTCATTTTGCATAAAATATTTACGTTTTTCTTTTTTCAATGTCAATGTTCAAAATGTTCATCATGTTTTATTTTTATTCCTTAAATAACAGTCGTCGTGTTTTGTGTTTACACAAACACATTTATTTAAATGCTTCACTCACACACACTCTCATACACATACAGACATTCATTTGCATGCTAATGTACACACTTTTGCCTGATGTATACGTACGTATTTATAATATTATTAACATTTTAAGTAGTTTTTAAATCACTGCAGACAAATGTCAGACAACATGACAACATTTATAATAATTTATCATTGAAAAACTTTTTTTCACTCACTCTCCCTCTCTTTCTCTGTCTCTACCTCCCTCTGTTCTGTGTCTAACAATTTCTTTTATACATTTTCTCTCTCTCTCTTTGGTTATTGTTATTTCGATATGGGTTTTTGCTTGTGAACGCTTTTTTCCATGGTTTTCAAGTTTATGGCAGGAAATTATTTTCAAATGGTAGAATTTGTATTTAAATGTTACTTGTCTTGGGTTATTTGAATCAAATTTTTTAAATATTAATTGCGTAACTAATTTCAACGTTAATTAATGATCACAAATTGTACTAAGACAAGCAATTTATAAAAGAAAAATAAAAGGAAGGATGTAATTAGAACACTAAGTAACCATTTTTTCCTAATACCGTTCGCCGTAGCCCAGTAGGTAGTGTGTTGGCTTATTAGGCATGAGGCCACCGTTCAACCCCCCTAGTCAAACAACTCCAACAAACCGAAATATGAAGAGAACTATTTCTTTGGCTACTTCCTCTCAGTAGATGACTGGCAATAACTCTGAGAGTCAATAAAATTGCCAAGAAGTTTCTCAAAAAATCTGTTGTTCAGAGTCGACTTTAAATTGTAGGTCCCGCCACTCGTGCATAAAATTAACACATACAATATATGTTATATGTGTGAGAAGCTCAGTTGTAATCCTGACTAAAGGGTTATAATCAGAGCAATGAGTACTCAAAAAGATGATTAGATTCGAATCATACTCATAATTTCTGATACGTATACGTTTTCATACGTATTTTAATATCATACTCATACTACTCATATTCAAACTTCGAAGTATTCATCGTACTCATACTTAACAATAAGCATGATGTTGTTGATTTCGACTCTCCATGACTCAACATTTACAAGTATCACAAAATAAGTATGATTCGCTTACGAATACTACAATACTCACTAGAAGATTGTGTGTTTGCTTTGCTTTTTGTCTGTCTTTTTCTTTCCTTTTTTTTTTTTAATGCAAAGACTGTAAATTTTGATGGATGATTCGAATCAGTCGAATCATTTATGAGTATTATAAGTATTATTCTAAATTTATTAATCTGAATGAGTAGGCGTATGAATCAAACATATTTCGAATGTTATGAGTTTGATGCCTACGTTGTACTCATACTCATTGCAACCTGTACTTATAAATCAATATTGTAGTGCGTGCGAATGAATAAGAGTAGTTCAATTTCAATACTGTTGACTCACTCATATTCAAAATTTCATGAGTACTTAGGAGTAGCGAAAAAACGATTCATTGCTGATCTCTGGTTCTAATGACCACTTATACAAATGCTGGTAGTAAATCAGCTTAGAGATCCCTAGAAACATTGTACAACACGTTGAAGATTGTTCAAGAAATCCGAAAGTCTTTTTAGCGTACTTTTATTGTATTGTTGTTTAAAGGTAATATGTATAATGCATTTCCCTAACACTTTTTCTCTGATAAATTTTAGGATCCTGAAGCGGTTAGCATTTTGTACAAATGTCCTTTGAATGTCTCCGGTCAGACATCAAAACTAAAAGTAAATAAAATTGCTATGAAAAGTTTCTCAAAAATCTGTCGTTCGGAGTGGACTTTAAACTTTAGGTCCCGCTATTCATGTATAGAACTAACACACAACATGAGTGGTGTTGAGAAGCTAGGCCGTAATTCGAACTGAAGGGTTGTAATGGCCAATTATGTATGTATGTCCTTTGAATCTACAACACCTAGTCTGATGTGAGTTTACTATCCTCAGTTTATTTCTGATATAATGCAATACAAGTTCTAAATCGCCCATCATAAGTTCAGAAAGTTTCAAACACGTATGTCTCGATAAGAGGCTTTTTGGTTAACCATCTTGCATTTTATTCAAGGATACCTTTCCGTTTTTTTATTTTAAACTTCACAGAAAGTTTCTGGCCCTATCAGCAGTCGTAAAGCTTCTTTTTTGGCTAGCTTATTCTCCTGTTCATCATACCTCTCCATTTTTCCACATGAACTGGAATAAAGGATGTGCCTATTCCCTGCCTAGATGATTCAGACATTCTCATACCTAGTCTTATGAGGTTCATAGGAGCTATATGCTCTGGTGACAGTCAGATATTCCTGCTAATGTTCCTGTATCACATCATCTCTAACTTCTGTTTAAATGAAGCAGATCTTGCAATAGCGTACACTTTCACTGGAGGAGACAACGAGATTTTTAGTGGCGAGATAAGCCACTATGTGAATATATTTCCATCGAAGGTTAGCACTCCTCTCCTGAAGACCCAACACTTTATCTCTCACTGACTTCATTTATTCACAAAGCAAAGATACGAACATTAACTCGAATGTAAAGAGGCCACACAATTCCGATGATTTAGAATCAGGAGGACACAATTTACATTAAATATACGCCCCAAGTTAAACACAAATCAAATTAATGCAAATTTCCTACAACGTCCGTCGTAGGAGCTGTACCAAAGAGAAAGAAGAGAGAAGCACTGAATATAAACTTCGTCATTGTCCGGCAGAATACATTGACTGGGATTACTCAGAGATATCTGCCTGAAATTATGGACATAAATTAGCCACAATAGTGTTACAGTTTAAAGTCGACCCCGAACGATAGATTTTTGAGAAGGTTTTTATTGCAATTTTATAAACCTCTCAGATAGTTTTTGACAGAAATCTGCTGAGAGGAAGTCGCCGAAGATATATGTGATCATATTTCGCTTTGCTGGAGATGGCTGACCTAGGATTTGAACCGTCTCCGCATATCTAATACGCTAATAGGCAACTTCCAGAACTCATAAAATTAGAAATTTGAACTCCAAAGACTCTGTTTTATACCATATTATTCCTCCAATAATTCGTATGATTTTATTTCTACTGTTACCCACTTTTTTATTTGAATCAAATAACACTTAAACACAATGTTGTTTTATTTTATTGCCTCTCAAATGATATGATTTTCATTTTCATTTTATTTTTTCAATTTTTTCTGTTCGTATTTTGTAATCAATGTTGCCAATCAAAATATCATTTTACTCTGCCATTACATGATTATTTTCTTGCACAGACAGACAGACATACCTACAGACATGTGGTATAACAATGTTTGTTTGCTTGTACTTACTTATATCGATGTGTACATCGATACTTACAAATGATTTTGTCTCGTACTGATAACTGGTGGCAAATAACTTCACCCACAGCACATTACATATACGTTCGACGCAACAGCATTGTTTGTGGGAATTCTACATGCGGTGTTGGCAATTAAATTTTTGATTGAGCATTAAAATCTTTGTAGGACTAAATTTTTATGTCTTGAATCTGAACAGATTTCTTTCATTGCGGCGATCTCTCTGTCGATGGCATCGCTGTAGTCTAGTACGTTGTCTTAAAAGACGTGAGGTTACGGTTTAAACCGAACAATCGAAATATGAAAAGAAAAATTTTTCTTCAGTAGATTTCTTTGAAAAACTGTGCTGAAAAGTTTCTCAACAAAATCTGCCATTCGAAGTCGATATTAAGCTATTGGTCCCGCTTCAGATGGATCAAATTAACACATGCAACATAAGTGATGTGTGAAGCTAGCTCATGATTCTGATTGAAGGGTTGTAATGACTAATTTAGTATGTAAGCGGTCACTCAGACTTGGGACCGGGAAGAACTTGAAAGAAACGAACTAAGATCAACTGAGACATGAGTAAAGCATTCATTTTCATTGAATCAAAGAACATTAGAATTGGAGATGATTCTTGCACGCGGTATAGGATAAAAAGGTACAACTGCTTGCTGTTCAATCTTGTATTCAAAACTCTTGATATACTAAATCCACAAAAACTAAAAAATTTGTTTAGGCCTTTGGTAGTCAGATCACATCACCTCCACAAGGGATGACCATGCCCTCAAATCGCTTGTGCTGAATATCTAATGTGTGGTACGTAGCACCATCCTACTGAAATCTCTTGTCGTTGGTGTCCATATCATCCAATTCAGGCCAAAAGATGTTGATAATCTTGCCCCTACAGTGCTCTTCTTTGACTGTAATGGCCTGGCCGATGTTGTCCTGAAAGAAATATGAACCGATGACGCCGCTAGCCCAAAATCCACACCATACAGTAACTTTTTCAGGATGCACTAGACGCTCTTGCCTTTCAGGTGGATTGGTATTGCCCCAAATGCGGCAGTTTTCTTTTTTCCCGCACCCATTCATTCTGAAAAATCCCTTACCTCTAAAGAGGATTTTTCGATGAAAATTAAGTCAGTTGCTAAGTGATTCAGAGCCATTTAGCGAACAAATGTCGTTGTCAATTACCGTCCATGGTGACGATTTCATGGTTTCGATAACATGGTCAAAACAGTTTAAAGAAATTATATCTAATTTGACAGATGTAACTTCAACAAGATTGCCGATATCAAATGTGAAATTCCGTCCCTGCCTCTGTTGGAAGGCCAGATTTTCTCAGATTTTATTTATGTGTAGCATACTTTACGATCCATAATGCCTATTCTATTCTACACTTCCTTTAACACCATCAAACCATCAGTTTTTTTCATTGCTACCACACTTAAAAAAACAATTTTCATGTCAGAACACTTTGATTATTACGACACACTAAGTGAGAGTGTATAAAAATGATTCTCTTTTTGAGTGGAGTTGATATGTTTTTATTACTCAAACTCTACAACTCGTTTATAGGTATTACGACAAGAACGTGCATATGTACGCGTATGTGCATGTGTGTGTGTGGAGGGAACATATTATTTTATACACAAACATCGAAACAATCAATTTATTATTTACACAAGAATATTTTGTTAAACAAATATACATACACATGCAGACATACTTATTCACTTAAGGTCTCATTTACTGTAATATTATATAAGTGTGTGTGTATACTAAAGCGATTGGATGTGAGTGTGTGTTGTGGGAGTGTATAGTTTAAGTGAGTAAGAGAATGTTTATCAGGACTATACGAGATTTGCTTGTTGTTTTATTGTTTTAGGTTTGGGTACTAATTATGACTTCTGAACATTCTTTTTATTGTTATTATTGTTCAATTTTTTATAATGAGTTCAGAAAATTTCAGAGCCTATAATATCGACACTAATTGCCTGAATGGAAAGCTCAAAAGAGGATTGAAAGAATTGTTATAAACATTGATAATGAGCCCTACAAAATAATTGCAGAATTCCAACAGATGCCCCCGAATTTTGACAGTTGATAACGGCCATTTCGTTGAAGTTAAATGCAAACTTTAATACACAGATGCTTGTGTCACTAAAACAACCTTCGAATATTTAATACCTTTTTAGTATGCTGCAAATTATTTATTTTAAAATAACTACGACCGAGATTCCATAGAATTATATGCGTATGCCAGCAGCTATGTTTTCTTACCCATATTTGCAGCCACATAAACATATTGGCTGTTTAGTATAACCAACCACCTCAATTTACAATAAATGTTTATAATTTATATTGAATGTTTTTGGTTTTGCCCCCAAAAACAACACAAAAAAAAAAACATGCATGCTACAGAGAAAGAGAGAGAGCCTATGAAATATTTTGATTAATGCTTAGATGCCTAAACAATAACCACAACCAAACAAAACCTCTAAACATACATATTGCACACACACATACATATATATATCACAGATACATTGTATACATACACCAAAAAAAACATAAATCAACTAAGCAACCATAATTAATATGTAAACTAGTGAGAGTGCTACATAGTAAAGGATTACAACAAAGCAAAGTAGAACCTTAAATACCATACGCAACATGTAACGAAAGCTATGGTTTATAAGTTGTTGAAGTTTAGTCAGTAGTAGGTCTTTCGACAAAAACTCTGTACACTAAAATAAATTTGCCATGTAAAGGTAATCAAATCTGTCATTTATAGTCTAGTTTCAGCGGATCATATATAAAATTAACGTACATGATGCTTTGATGTGAAAAGCTAGGTTGTAGTCCATATTTATAATGACCAACTAAGTATGTAAGTAAAGCAACTATAATTCGATCTCAAAAGAAATGTCAAAGATTTCCCAAGACTGGCGGAGATGGAAAGACAACAAGACATTCGAATGAATATATGAGCTTAACGTTGGGATTCGAACTCACATTAATGACGAGTAAAGAAGAGGAGAACACTTTGTCATTGGTCGGCATCTCGGAACCTAGAACGGAGGTATTCAGAATTTACTGACTGAACTTGTCTAACTAAAGGTACTTTGAATACTAATACTCTACAAGACGCTCATCCTCCTGGCATGGACCCTATTAAGCACTGATGTAGCAGCCTTGAGGGTATTCGAAAGAAAAGTCCTACGCAAGATCTTCGGTCCAGTTCGAGTTGCCGATGATTTCCGCATCCGCTCCAACAGTGAGCTGTATAAGCTCCTTAACGATATAGACGTTGTGCAGCGTATTAAAATCCAGCGGCTAAGCTGAGTCGGCCATGTCGTTCGAATGGAGGAAGATGCTCCTGCGAGACGGGTGTTTGATGCGGGGATCTGCAGAGACCGGCGAAGATGACGACCTTGTTTGCGTTGGAAGGACCAAATCGAGGAAGCCCTATCATCGATTGGTATGACCAACTGACGTAGGCGCGCAAGAAGTAGAGGCGCCTGGAAGGATGTTTTACGGCATGCCGAAATCCGTTAATCGGGTTGTTAATGGGCAATTAAGTAAGTAAGTAAGTACAGGTGCTTTGGAAAAGTATCCACAACTTAATAAAACTCTTAGGATAGTTGAGAAATTGAATCTCTTAGAGAGACTTTCCACGTTTGACTATCGATAACGGCAGTCTTGTTGAAGCCACATACATAATTGGTCTTTACAACCTTGCAGTCCGGACTATAACCTAGTTCCTCACACCACTTATATTGTGTGTATTAATTTTATACATGAGTGACGGATCCTACAGTTTAAAGTCGACTCCGGAGGAAAGATTTTTGAAAAACTTTGCATAGTCCTGACTGTATACATATATGTATATATGTATTTAAATGACGAAACAGATACTATCAATTTTGCAACAGGATTTTATAAGACTTTTGGAGGTGGCTGCCAATTTAACACAGCCTAAGGTACTGCATAGCTCTGTAGTATCTACGACAATAACTAAGAGAGTTTAGAGCTCTGTGAACAACAGTGATTTGAGAGTGAAGGATGCTGAAATCATTCCTCAAGCTGAGGTTAACTCCCTCATTGGTTAAGCTACATACATATGTATTCTGTTTTCTAGCAATATGTCCATTATCTGGAGATTACTATGGAGATTATTGTAGATCAGGATAAAGGTATACGACTAAAGAGAGGAAGAATAGCTAAAGGAATCAAGTCCAATAAAAAGTAGGCTTTTGTCAAAAGTGTTTTGTAGGCAGGAAAGAAGAAGTTCCTGCAGTATTACATGGTTGATTTCTTGTAACGAATGATGCATTTAATGTACCACGAGCAACCCGTAGGGTACAAAATAGTGAAAGTGTTTGTATAAATTTGCTTTCATTGTAATTATAATGAAAAAGCAACAATAAAAACTGTGCTATGCCACCAGAAAAAAACAACAAAATTAACCATAATGAAAATACCTTCATTATTTTCTACATTTTATATTAGTTCTGGCATTAATTGCTGGGTACAAGGGAGGGGGGAATAATATTGGTACGAGGATGGAGACAACAACAAATTAATGGTTGTGGGGAATACCTCATAATATTATTATGAAAACAACTAAAAACTATAACTACCACTGCATAATAATGGTTTTTATTTTATTATTGTTAAGGCAACATATATGCATACTTATTAGTGTGTGTGAGCATGTGTATTGGTATGTAAAATTTTTACAAAAATATTTTTTGTTTTGTTTTCTTTCAGTTTTTGTGACTAAAATATACCAGAGAATAAAACTGTGGTTATATTAAGCATAATGAGTTCCATGTATTGTACTCTGTACCCTGCACTATTATCCTGCGAGTGTGCATGTGTAAATGTGGTTAGCAGCACCAAAAACTAATCATTTGGAATTTTATTTCGCATTTTTTGTTTTGAATTGTTTTTAATACCACCCAACAACATGTGTTTCCATCTCCTCCTTCCCTCTTCCCCTCTGGAAAGCCAAACCACAAAAATAATTTTTATTGTTGCACAAAAATATTCCGTAAAAGGGAGGGCGATGGTTGGAAGAGCAGGACTTCAAGTTAAAAAGTCATTCAGGGGATAACAATGTTATGATTTAAGTTCATTATGCTGACCATTTTACCTTATTGTTCCGGTCACCCAAAAAACACTTTTTCACACAGCATATACACACGATTATATGCTCATTTACACATACAATTTAGGTGCACAAATAGACTGAAGCGATTTTTAAATTATTTTCCTCTATAATGGTGGCAGTACTGGTGCGGATGGCAAGGACTTTAGTAACAGAATTTCGTAACCTACATTTTATCAGTCAGTTAATAGGACTAAGCGAACGCAGTAGAGAAAAAAGAGTGCACATTTGCAAAATCGAAAATTAAATCTCAGTGCACTTAACAGTTTTAGTCGACTTAAAGTTCTACTATTCAGGCATAAGGAGAGACGTTTCAAGGATATTTTAAGATTGCAGCATAGTGAAAGGCCTGATATATGCTTGAAGTCTTTATTGTATTAGAATAGGTCGGGTAGAGACTAGTCCAGTTTATTAGCTACACTCTGCTATACCACGTTTAATGAGATAATGGACAGCTGCACAGCTTTAGCAAGAATTATTTGGTTCGTGGCTCCTTTATCCCTTGAAGTCGCCTTAGTCGAGTAGATAGAGTGTTGGCTTATTAGACATGAGGCCACGTTTCAAACCCCAAATCAGACATATCCTACAAAATGACTTCCTCTCAGCAGATTTCTAGCAAAAACTCGAAGAGGAAATAAAATTGACATGAAAAATTTCTCAAAAATCTGTCGTTCAAAGTCGACTTTAAACCAGAGATCCCGCCACTCATGTATAAAATTAACACACACAACATAAGTGCTGTGAGAAGCTAGGTTGTAAACCTGACTAAAGGGTTGTAATGATCAATTATGTCTCAGCAGATTTCTAGCATAAACACGGAGAGGAAATAAAATTGCCATGAAAACTTTCTTAAAAATTTGTCATTCATTCTCGTCTTTAAACTGTAGGTCCCTTCACTCATGGATAAAATTAACACACACAACATAAGCGCTGTGAGAAGCTTTGTAGGTTGTAATCCTGGCTGAAGGTTTGTAATGACCAATTATGTTATGACTTCCATATGTGTGTGACTATATCTTCCAAATTAGTTTGCAATAATTCTTTAATAGGTGTTCAGAACAGTGTAGCCACTATCTCAGACGTCAGACGATTTCGTGAGTGCTATGTGCCACATTATGTAAGTGATAGTCTCTTTTTCCTTCTCCAGCTTGTAACTTACTTACTTACTTAATTGGCCATTAACAACCCGATTAACGGATTTCGGCCTGCCGCAATACATGCTTCGCCAGTTGGCCACACCAATCGATGATAGGGCTTCCTCGATTTAGTCCTTCCAACGCATACATGGTCGTCTTCTTTGCCGACTTCCGCAGATCCTCGCATCAAATACCCGTCTTGTCAGAGCATTCTTCTTCATTCAAACGACATGGCCGAGCCAGCGCTGCCGCTGGATAGTAATACGCTGCGCAACGTCAATGTCGTTGAGGGGCTCATACAGCTCACTGTTAGATTGGATGCGGAAGTTATCGCCAACTCGCACTGGACCGAAGATCTTACGTAGAACTTTTCTCTTTAATACTCTCAAGGCTGCTGCATCAGTGCTTAATAGGATCCATGCCTCTGCGCCATAAAGAAGCACGCTTAGGATGAGCGTCTTATTTTTGTGGTACGAGAGAGATCTTTGCTACTCAATTGCCTATTGAGACTATAGTAGCCCCTGTTGGCAAGAGTGAATGATATTGAGAAATTGTGTATGGTTATGCCAATGGGCATGCCTTCCCTACATTAATAGGGATCCAAAAGTTTCCTTACACAAACATAACGAATAACATACAATACTTACCGCATTTTAAAAATTCACGTAAAACTCCCCAAAGGAACTGCACAAAAGACCTAAAAAATATTTTAAAAAGCTCTGCAATGAAACTACAGGCTACGTACACGCTATAAGGGGCTACTGGGGCAAGGGAAACGTTATGTTTAATACCCATTGTAGCACAATGTAACACCCATCGTATTATACTCCCCGGAACCATATATAAAGTGATGCTACAAAAGCCTGTTACAATTACAATTACAATGTCAGTAAGTCCTGTGCTATATCCTGTCCTATCCTGTGCATAAGCGACACGAATTCTTTTTCTGTTTTCATTTGCATTTTCTATGAATTTTTGTGTGTTTTTTTCTCATTTTTTGCAAACATCGATGTTTGCTGCTGTAATTGTGGTCATTTAAGCGTTTTTAATAAACCACTACCACACAAGCTTTTTTTTCGGTAAAAACAATAGCAACAACAAGCCACCAGCTACCGTAATTAGGTTAACGCCTCTTCATTAACTATTATTCTTCAAACAATACGAAATGCCCAAATGGACAGACATGGTTGGATAGCATGGCACTACTGGTTGCAATTATCGGGATTTACTTTACTGCAAGTACTAGAGATTGTGAATATGGACGTTGAGTAAAAGTATTTACAGCCTATTTATTGGTATTTACAGGCGTAAAATGGAAGTTTTGTAATGTGTGGCCATAGATTTAATTAAAATTTAATTACTTTAAAATGTTTTACAATTTTGTTTGATGATAGACACAATGTACAGTGATGGACAAATGTGGTGGGTAATGATTATTTGCAAAATTTTAAACGCATATTGAAAAAGTCCTTAAAATCGCTTTCAAATTGTAGTTCATGAAGAGTAGAAAAGTCCAAATACACTCTCGACGAAATGCAAGCATGTTTTGTGTATCAAAACAAGGGAGTTCCATGGAGACCCATCTAATTAAAAGCTTAATGCAAAGGAAAATAAGCTGATCTATTTGATCAACAAGAATTCGCCGTAGTCTAGTAGGTACTTTGGGAGTCAATAAAATTGCCATGAAAAGTTTCTTAAAAATCTGTCGACTCGGCTCCGAACGACTTTAAATTGTAGGTCCACCATTGGTTATATACCACTCATGTGCATATACATATAACTATCACACAGCAGAGGTAGTGTAAGAAGCAAGATCCTAATCCTATCTGAAGGGATGCAATGACCAATTATGTATGTATGTATCCGATGAAACTTTGCCTCATAGCGACCATTTACTTTAACTTCAGGCAGTTCCGTCAAAAAAGTCAAGAATGTCTGGTAACCAAAGTGATGGACTATCGAGTCGCAACATCTCTTACAATCACGTAAGTTACGTAGGCAATGCAAATAGACTGTTCACTCCTCCCTGTGTTAAGATTCTGTCAAGTCAACCTAGCGGCCAAGCAAGTCCTCATTTCTACTCAGTATTCACCAAGAAGTGGTCATTTCCAGCCTCATCATGAAGTAGGGAACCCAAGTGAGCAATACAGTTTCATGGTAAATATCGAATACCCTTAGCAATAAAGTCCTTCGATTAATTCGCTCGTTTCTAGAAAAATAAGCAAACATTCAGAAATAAGCTTGAATATGAAGAGATGGCATCAGTATACTTAAATTAGGTTGTAATCCGATATTTTGCAGCCATGAGCATGGCCAAGATTTTAGAGTCTGCTAGTGTTTCTGATATCCAAGTCCTCGTTTACCAAACCAACCTCGAGCCATGGGTGTATATTTCCATAGAATTTTGAGTTGCAATTGGGTTTCGCAATCTGCCATAACGATGTCAAAAGATCTGTGCAGATAGTAATAGGAGACCATATAATCAGTCCATAGAAAGAAATAAGAATTGTGAATCTAGCATGCCCATAGAGCTGCTTAGGATAGTAGTTCTCGGAGTTCAACCGAATTGCCGCCAGAGCTGGTAGATGCTTCAGGAGCAGCTCAACTAATTTAATATGGAGCAGAGTACCCTTTTGATATTATGGGTACTAGTAATGAGAATGACAGACTGATTTCTAACATCACAGCTCTACCCACACGCCAAATCATTGCCGGTTCAACTAGTCCCTGTATAGCTGTAATATAACGAAGTGTTTGAGTTCCTATATATTAACAACGACTTGTCCCCTGGTAAAGAGAGCTACATAAGCTTTTCTTGCTCTTTTGAATATATTTTGCAGCCATAAGTATTCAAAATTCAGAATATCCACTCTGCATTTGTCCTTAGATGAGGAACTGAGTTGATGCTACAGGCTTAAAGAATTAATTCTCAGGGCCTTTAATTTTCGCGTGAACAGCATGAGTTTGGTTTTCTGTTCAGTCACTTCCAGGCTATATTCTCGTTTATATTTAGAAAATTTCAAAAACCACGTTAAGCACCACCTAGTGCTTGTCTGCTTGCATGCATGATATTGTCCTGTGTTGCTTGCTACATAAGCAAAAACATTAATCCAAGCAATTATAACAAGTTAGTGAAGTATTCTCCAGCCTATAGAGCTTTTAGAACTTTCGCACACGTTCAAGTGCTCGATAACTTCAAGTTTATTTTTGATTCATATGGTCAGAGTTCAGTGGCTTATCAAGATTAAGACAATACTCGCAGCTTCTGATGAAGCCATTTAGGCTTCTAATGCCCACACTGCTGATTAAATATTAATTTTGTACCGCATTAGTATACAACAGTTTCCTTTTCTTCCTGGTAGCTACTGTTCTTGCGTTAGTAACCAGAACTCAATACTTACTATTGACATCGAGAACAGCGTTGACGTGTTTCTTTGGAATTTAAACAGGCTTTCCACGTACCTTATGACAACTCTAGGTCAGGTTTGCGTACGATAATGTGCTCTTGTCGGAAGCCGACTTTACAGTGTTGACAAAATCTATTACGGACATGTGAATCTAAAGTGTGTTGGTAGCCAAGGCACTCAGCTTCGAAGTCAGTTTCTCGTTGATTAAGTTTCAGAGATCCATATTACTGATTCGTGGTACTAGGTCAGAATGCTTGGGGGTTTTCCCGAAACTGTGGGTTTTGTTTTATAAACGCCCAACCACCTGAAAACAAATGAAATTTTTTTGGAAAATTTCTTCTTCTTCTGACAAAAATTAAAAATTTCCCAAACATTTGTCATTAAAAACCTATGCTGTCTTATGCATTATTTTGGAAAAACTTTTGCAAGCAATTGTTTTTTTTTTTAAGTCATTGTTTTATAACAAATTTGAAAGACAAAAGAAAAATTCATTTAAAACAACAACATTAACAACAAAAAAGAATAAAGAATGAAAGAAATAAAGGAATATAATTGCCTGTCAAAATGTTCATTTAAGATCCTTAAGATCTTATAAAAAATATAAAATATTATAAAAGCAACAAGGCAAACAATACATATCAAGTCACTAACACTAACACACTTGCAAACAAAATAAATATTTCATATATCAACTACAATAGAATAGAAAAAGCAAACAACAAATAAAGAAACAACTTGAGTTTGACTCTCTCTTCTCTCTTACGAGTTGTTGAGAAATCAAAAAAGAAAAATTAAAAACAAAAACAAAACAATACATGTCAGTCACTCATTGCCGTTATCAAATGTTGACATAAGAATTTAAGCTGGTACGCAGAGCTTTATGACACGTGTAATACGATACAAAGTATGCAATTAAACAACAAATAAAACAACAAGAACAGCAACAACAACAACATTTCAAGTATCCAAATATAAAGAAACTGAAAATGAAAATGAAATTAAAGAAACAAAAAAGAGAAAAAAAAATAAAACAAATATACACAGAGTCTCTAAGAAATGAAAACTTCTTGTTCGTATGCCAAGCTTAAATTTACTTTTTTTTGTGGGGTGGCAATCGCTGGTTAATGAGATATGCTCAAGACTTTATCTTTGTATATACACACCCCTTATTATCACTCTCTCTCTCCATGTACTTATTTACAAGCGTGTTGTAGCATATTACTTGACTTCAAGTGGAATTGACTCCATTGCCGATTCATTCATTTTCATGTTCATTTACTGTGTGTGTGAGTATTGTATCATTAGCCGTGCTTCTATGATGTTAAAACGATGTATGTATGTGTAGCAGAAACAACAGGATATAAACACTTACACACAAACGCTCGCGCACACAACAATAAAATAAAGTGCAGAAATATTCAAATCAACTCCATGAAATTATATAAAATTAAACCAGTTTTATTACATTTAAATGAATACTTTTGTTGTATGTGTGTGTGCGTGAAAGAGAGAAAAAAGGAGAGTAACTGTGACAATGTAACATAAACAATTGAAATCCGACAACTCTACCGCTATTGTATTGTTGTATATGACGGCATAAATGTCACTTGAAAATATTTTTTTTTCTTCCACTTGATTTGCAAACATGTTGCGAAATTTAAATGAAAATTTTGAAGCAAAACAATAAGAAATAAAAGTAAATACTTAACAGCAACAAATTATATGGATAGAAATATTGGCACAGTCGTTTGTGTTGAAGATGTTGAAAGATCTCGATCTGCTGCATTTCATTAGAATAGAAGGAGTGTCAGCTACGTAGAAATCAAAGCTTACTTAAGCCTACACAGCTGTCAGCTGTGGAAGCTAACAGGCAGAAGTTGTCGTAGTCTAGTAGGTAGTGTGTTGGCTTACTAGACGTGAGGCCTCGGTTCAAACACCAGGTCAGGCCGCACCAACTAAACGAAATATGAACAAAAATATTTCTTCGGCGACTTCATCTCAGCAGATTTCTGGCAAAAATTGCCATAAAAAGTTTCTCAAAAATCTGTCACTCTGAGTCTTGTTTAAATTGTAGGTCCCGCCCCTGATATACAAAATTAATACATACAACATAAGTGGTGTGAGAAGGTGGGTTGTAATCCTGACTAAAGAGTTGTAATAACCAATTACGTATGTATGTATGTAACTGTTTTTACATCAGACAGCTCACAGAGCCCTATTTAACCGGTCTTGACGATCAGCATCAGGATTTCGCTTTTAATGCAGTCACTACCAGAGAATCCAGAGGAAAACCAATATTAAAGTCAAATCAATCTAGTGACTGATTCGATATTAAGTAACAAGAGCTCCGTTAGGCTATCGAGAAAGGGTTAGCCACAGAGAGACATTGATTAATAAAATGAAGAATAATCCCTTCCTCCGCAACCCATCGACAGAGCCTGTAAAACCCATTTGCAAGCAAGCTAAGAGCCTCCTTGTGCCCACTGCGGCTTATGGCTTATTTCCATGCGCCTTGGACTTAGGAAAACCATACAAAAAGTCTAACTACCTCAAATCGGTAGACTTAGGGCCAACTCATATTATTCCCACTAAAGATGCCGCGTGCAGTGTATACAACGTGTATTGAAGCATGAACGTGCCCAGATCATCTAATTCAAGTCAAGAGGATTTAGTAATCATTGACCTATAGTGCAAGCCGTGGATAGTGAGGACCTAACCAATGTTATTCTCAAAGAAACATAGACCAATGACGTAGCCAGCACAAAACTCAGTAATTTTATTGGGATGCATTGGTCATTGGGATCTCAAGTGAAGTGGTATCATCCCGAATTCGAAAAATTTTGTTTTTCACGGACCAATTCATTCTGAAAATGAGCTCATCGTTGAAAATGATTCTTTAATGAAAATTAGAGCCTGTTGCCAAATTTGCTAGAGCATATGGTCCTTTACTTTCAGTTCTTGGGTCTAGTCGGTTATTGTCAGCTTCATTACAAAGTTTTCTGAAGCATACCCTATTGCTCTATGCAAATGCATCCTTAAGGAAATATGAAAATATCATACAGGATCTATTCTTCTGCTATAACCCTTCCTTTCTGCCTTTTAGAGGCATTTCCTCTACCAATGGTTTTCGTTTTTCTTTTCCATTTACTTCTTGTTGTGGAAGAATGGCTTGCAGTCATTCAGGTTCTTAATCGATCATGTTTGCAAACGTTCTCTCAGAATGTTGTCTACTATCTATTACAGCATACAGAAGAAGAACTGTTGCTTCAACGTCTCTCAGGACTATTGTATGAGGTAAGCAATGATGCATTTAACTTCCAATTTGTCGTTTAAGATCCTCTCTGGATGCTTCTGAAACAGAAGTGCTTGATATATGGAAATTAGCTTCGATAAGAGCATTTATTGATCAATAAATGAATTTATTTTTGTGAAATTTAAAGAATCATGCAGTTTTGTCAGTTAAACAATTATTGACTCCTTTAAAACACTGCCACAGTATCCTAACCCCCATAAAACAAGTATTGGAACGTGCACACCCCTTTTAGCATCTTAAAGACATTGTTTTGCAGTCTTTTAAAGATACTTTTGCAACTGATACGCATATTTCAACTTACTTTGTTAGAATTTGTTAAATGAATGGCTGACTGACTGCCTGCCTCATTGACTGACTGACTGACTGAGTGAGTGAATGAATGAATGAACGATTTCAGAGTATTTAGTGAGACAAGGAGTCATTTACACAAAATCCTTGTTGATGTGATAACGCTTGTTGCTATTCGCATTAACAGCATTAAACAACAGCAACAACAACAGCAACAACAATAAGCAACAAGCTATTGTTGTATTTATTTATGCCATTACCCTTGTATCCTTTTTAAAAAAAGAAACAAACAAAGTCTTCTTTTATAATTTGTGGCTTAAGAGACTAAGGGGCTGTTTGGGGTTCATGTTGTGATGATGATGATGTTGGTGATGGTGTGTTGGTAGTGGAGGTTTTTAGTTGCTTTTCAGTGATTAAGAAAAAACTTATTCATCAGCTGCACTTCAACTATATAGCAAGCAAGTGTTGCTACAACATTTATGCTTATTTGTCACTTGTAACTTAAATAGTTGCCCTCCACCCCCTTTTGGCTTTCATGCAGAGAAACACTTGAACTTTCTCACCCAACTAAGCATTGCCATCTGCCCCCCCAGCTTCCAGCCACAGCTACATTATCATAATCATTATTGTCATTGTCGTTTGTTTGCAAAAGAAACAAAAAGAAAAACAAGAGAAGAAGAAGAGGAAAGAATTATGAAAATTTTCTTTGTGTTTAAATTTGTTAGGAAATCTTTTGTCTTTTATTAACCTCCTCCTCGACCCTTGCCATTCATTAGCGTTAAACCAGCAAACCAATCCATCCATCCATTCATTCTTTCACTCACACACTCACTCACTCAGTCATTCAGTCATTCATTTGTTCATTCTTAATTCATTTACTTCATTTAAAACGTATTTTAGGTTTTACTTCGTTATAAGATTTGTTGTGAAGTTCATGTTATTTTATGTGATTATTCCCTCTTGTCATATTCTAACGGTTTCATAGTCTTCTTCTTTTTATTAAAAGGTACCCTACATCAACAATATAGGTTTACATAAGATTTCTGACAAGAACATTGCATAGGGCATTTAATGTTCCTCGCCATTCAGCACTTCCTCCTTACAATCCTTTAAGTAACTAAAGTCTGCAAGAGTGTCTGCTGCACACAGCAGCTCACAGTCTTAAAACGAAGATTATTTTACCCCAGATTCCCAACACCACTTACTCTAGCGGGTGTCAGTTTGTGTGACAAGACAGATTTTTCATGTTTTTGCGCAAAGTGATGGATCAGTGTGGTGTTGACATGCTACAACACAGTGTATATTTTTTGTTGGGTTTTTTTGTTGGGTTTTTTGTTGTGTTTTTTGTTGTTTTGTTAAGGAAACTATTGTTTTAAAACATGGCAAGAACTATGCCATAGGAACTCCTATTAAAGGACTTGTTTCCCTTTTGTCAATGATACATCTGCAAAAGTGTTTATTCATGTCTCTTTAATATGATCCAGACTAATCAAATTAGTTTCAATAAATGTTTGCATTATTGTAGGGAACAGGCCATAATTAAGGTAGGATTAAGGCAAGTGGCATGCAATGTGGCAATGTTTTTACATAAACTCTGCTATTTTGTTGCTTAAAAGTCTAGAATAATGTGTGTTTTGGGATACTAGGCAGACTTGAGATTAAAGCCCCAGTTAGGCAAACGTAATGGAACGTACTGAGTTCGCTTTTAGCATATGAAGAGCAATTTAAATACCTAACGAAATAACATTACGATTCTGTAATCACTCTCATTACTTTTCGTATTCTAAAATTGAACGTACTTTCCGATACGTTAACCGTTTGGATAACCAGGGCTTAATTCCAAGTCTACAAAGTGTTCATCATCATCCAAGAAAAATGCAAGTCATCGACCAAGAAATGCAAATCATTGACCAAGAAAAATGCAAGTCATGCACCAAGAAATACAAGTCATCGTCCAAGAAAAATGCAAGTCATCACCAAGAAAATGCAAGTCATCGACCAAGAAATGCAAGTCATCTACCAAGAAAAATGCAAGTCATCGACCAAGAAATGCAAGTCATCGTCCAAGAAAAATGCAAGTCATCACAAAGAAATGCAAATCATCGGCCAAGAAAAATGCAAATCATCGACCAAGAAAATGCAAGTCATCGACCAAGAAATGCAAGTCATCGTGCAAGAGAAATGCAAGTCATCAACAAGAAAAAAAGTGCAAGTCATCAACAAGAAAAAAAAGTGCAAGTCATCTGCCAAAAAATACAACATGCGAAAAATACGACATTTTGTTGTATATATACCTATAAATGCATATGAACTCAATGAGAATTATTAAAATTTTTAAGTCCATTTAACTAAAATTTAATTTTAATCCGTATTTACATAGAGCACTTTATCATATATCCGGTTCCACGTAACCCACGACCATAAAGAAACCTGTTATTGAATCCTGGAGACTATGGCAATCCAGCCCACTAGGTCCATTTGCCCCACTAGGTCAATTTTTTATCCGATTTTTCCTTTGTTGCTCATTTGAAGGCATTAATTAGCTTCGACGGCTACATTCGTAAGGAAACCTGTTTTGGAAGTTTTAAGATTATGGGTATCCAGCCCACTAGGTCCATTTTTTATCCGATTTTTCCTTTGTTGCTCATTTGAAGTCATTAATTAGCTTCGACGCCTATATCGCCAGTCCCAAGTAACACACGACCATAAAGAGCCCTGTTTTGTAATCAGTGAGACTATGCCTATCCAGCTCACTTGATCCAATTAGCATACTAGGCCCATTTCTTATTAAATTTTGCCTTTGTTGCTTTTTTAAAGACATCAATTAACTTCGTCGCCTATATCTCCGGTCCCAAATAACCTGTTTTGGAAGCCTTAAGACTATGGCTATCCCGCCCACTAGGTCCATATGCCCCACTTTTTTAAAGACAT
Source organism: Sarcophaga rosellei (assembly GCA_930367235.1). Classification (NCBI taxonomy): domain Eukaryota; kingdom Metazoa; phylum Arthropoda; class Insecta; order Diptera; family Sarcophagidae; genus Sarcophaga; species Sarcophaga rosellei. The sequence goes on along the minus strand of OV884021.1, from coordinate 72,169,816 downwards.
TAATTAACTTCGTCGCCTATATCTCCGGTCGCAAATAAAGCTTGTTCGTAAGGAAACCTGCTTTGGAAGCCCACTAGGTCCATATGCCCCACTAGGTAAATTTTGTATCCGATTAAATAAATGTTTTTATTGATTTTTTTCACTCTGTGGCGCTTAGACGACTGTCATGGGTCGCTATTGAATACTGTCCTGGGAGAAAAACGTTCAACATATTCAAGAGAGCAAATTAGCTGTGCTAAGATCCGACCTGCATAACATATTATTGGCACGGATAATGTCTTCCACCCAGAAAGTATTAGCTTAAGTATGAGGCTAAGATGGTCTACTATATGCAATTATACGATGTATACCCATAATCAATTGCGGGTGGTGTTGTGAGGTACGTCTTTAATTTAGCCCAATATGTATATGTATGCTTTACATACATATAAAACTCACGCTGAACTCCTAACTCTTTTATGTACATATGTATGTAAGTTTGAAGGAAAAGATGTCATAACTTCATCCCCCTACCGACTCGCCTATTGTTTTTACATAACCATGTTACTTACGATGTTAATTTACATTACAATGTTACTTTGCATGTAGAGACTAACTTAGTACCCTGTCAACAATCGACCACTATTGTTGGCGGCATCTGTTGTTACCATAGGGAGAATGCTGCCTTTCTCATTGTAAAAGCATTCCTTATCACAAATTGAAACCATTTCCTTACGAAGAAAATTAAGCACTACCATCTAAAAGGTTTGCGTTGTTATTAAAAGCCCCTTAACATTTGTGACCCTACTACCCGCTAGATGGCACCGGTAGAATATAATTTAGTTTTATGTTTTGTGTCTCTGCTAAAATGGTTCCATACTTAGCTACAATACCATATTAACCCTTAAAAATCTAAAATTTTATTACAAAAATACAGTTACAATTGAAAATAACATTTCAATATCGGCGTTATTGGGAAAATTTTGTTCTAAAAATTTATTTCCACATGAAATTCGTTCAATTCACTCTTTCGATTCTATATACTGCTCTTCTTTGTTGTATATTTGTTGCAGCTCTTTAGCTGGTTCTTCATCTTCATCGAAAACTTTCAAATTCTTAACGTGGAACCAAACACCCACATTGCAGAATGTACTTAACCCCACAAATGAAGCTGCCACCACATTGAGAACATATCTGTAAAGATATCCACGTAGGGTTAATTAATAATGCACGAAAGAGAAGTGAAATTATGCTCACCTTAAACTCATGGAATCATATAACCAGCAGTTGCCTTTGTTCGTACACGTTTTACCCCACACCAGACAATTCTTATCAAATATCCAACCGAAAAGTATGGGAGCGGGCACAAAACATAGAAGGGAGATGAGCATCATGCCAAAACCCATTATAGCGGATTTGTCTTCTGGTGCAACTGAACGCATCGTAATGAGTAGATTTGATGCTCGTCCAGTGGCTGCAAAGAACTTGATGACACACATAACTGCCAAAAACGTAATGAATTGATTGGAGCAGTTGACAGGACAAGCGCCATCGATCGCCTGACCACCAGTGCCCAGCGATAACTGAAATGAAATGAGCATACAATTAGAACACTTAAGAATAATACGATAACGGATAGCATATTTTCAGATCTACTAAAAGCAGTACCGGCCACGACCACTGAACTCCTATAGACCATCATATTAAAGTTCTAGGAAAGCAATCAACTAATGGAGAAGCAAGGAGTGGAAGTTTAAATTCCAAAAAAAGGTGGCATAACAAACTGCAAGAACTAGAAGATCATGACCTTTCTCAGCATGACAAATGTGGTCAAAACTAATACAATAGGTCCACATCGTCTTTCACCACGTCATTGTCTTTTACTGTAAGTCTAGAGTCGGTCATGTAAACAGCAGTTGGATAGCAGATAATGGTATGCAACATGTACATGAGATAGTTACTGACAGCATCACGAAGAAACACATCAACGCCTAGGGACGCTTAAAAGTGAAATAATACGAGCCCTCAAAGTAAGGGGGGGAACAGGACACCCATATTCACTTCACTATATTACATGGTTACTAACAGCATCATACAGAAATACATCAACGCCTAGAGGCGCTTAAAATTAAATTAATGCGAGGTCTCGGCATAGGCAACTCGATAATCGAGGCTCTTAGAATTAACACGGTGAAAACGTGACAACGACAGAAAAGTAATTAAGTCTATTAGATGAGAACCAGTGGTTCAGAACTTAGCCAAGAGATCTTTCGGAGACTTTGTCTTCAGTTAATACGAGATCTCAGAATAGGCAATCAATCAAATTAGAATTAACACGACGAAAACGTGACAACAACAGAACAGTAATTAAGCTTATTAGACGAGAACCAGTGGTTCAGACCTAAGCTAAGAGATCTTTCGAAAACTTCTAGTCAAAACTTCAGTCCCGTCACTCATTGATAATATTTTGATACACACAACATAGGTGCTGTTAAACACTAGGTTGTAATCCCGACTGAAGGGGTGTAATTTAAAAAAATCATATCGATATCTACAGTAAGTCCAAGACTAAACAGCGAGCAATATTAAATAGTAGCCTGTTTCTGAACATACCTTTGTTGCTGCATTCATGGTTGAGTTCGTAATATCATCCAAAGTCAAATGCTTAAATAAAGGATTCTCGTTCAATGTAGTATTCAGGGTGGGGGTTATACAGGAGCAATCATAGTAAGACTGCAAATAATATAATAACACTTAGTATAGATTTTAGAGGTACCCAAGTCCATACTAACTTTTCGTCCATTAAGATCCATAAACTCTTTCTTACAGCCCGCATGGCAGGGCGATATATAAGTCATCTGATCCTCACCACACACGGGCATATAACGCACATAATCACAATGGCAAATACTATTGCAGCTCAGACTTGAATTCAAAGAACTAAAACTGTAAAAAATATTTATAAATATATATACACACACACACACTCAGAGATAATTGACAACCATTACCTATCGTAAGAATTATTTATTAAAGAATTATCGTTGGCCGGACAGCCGATAAACGTATAAGCAAACATGCCGCACACAGTGACAATATCAACCCAAACATTCCACGCAGCCAGATATCGTGCGGTCGGTTTAAATTTCGATATGATAACGCCCGATAGTAAGACACCAACGGCTGAAAATACTAAAGCCACAGTGCCAGTGACCATGCTAAAGAGAGTAAAAATAAACGCCTTGTTATCTCGCTTCTTTTTCAAACTAAATTAGCAGTCATTATATGACACTCACCTTGAAGTGGCCGCTGATTGGCGATACTGGATTTCAATATATTTCGCTGTAAATATCCAATAGGGCAAGTAGCCGAAAAAGTATAAAATATTCGCCGACAGATTGTAACGCACAATTTTATTGTCCACAAACTTCTTAAAGGTTTTCAACATATCTCCGAAAGAGGTCTGGGTCTCTAAACGATCCACCGATTTGCCCATATTTTCCTCTTTGGCCCGTATGTCCTGTAATCTCTTTCTGGCAGCAGTCATGGGTAATTCTTTGGGAAACATAAACATACAGAGACCCGAAATGAAAATCATTCCAGCTATGATAAGCCAGCCCAACCACCAAGCGCCCACCCAACGTGAATCGGTTTGTGTTATAATAGGCGTTAAGGAGGGTGCAATATATAAACGCAAGCAAATCGAGGCTAAAGTGTAGCCCAAAGAGGGTCCCAAAAGGCCAAAGAAGTATGACAAACCTTAAAAGAATAGCACAAATTTTATTTTCAAAATTTCATTCAAGTTATTCAGACTCACTTAACATAGCCGGCGCTTTAGATTTTTCCGTATTATCATCCATGTACGATACACCCAAGGTGTAGTATAAAGAACCTCCTACGCCTGATATAAACTGGGCCACAAATAGTAGAATCTGTGGCAACAGAATACCTTCTCGCGCTTCACATTCCACACCAGTGCCATCATTTCTGCACAACCTCTTCTGTTGTTGTTCCATTAGATCCTGATAGGAAATATTCATATCGGATACGGCACCATATTCCTTCGTTAAACTCAATGCATCTTCACCCGGACCATAAATGAAATGTGGCGTTACGGTTAGCATGCAGAAACAGATTAAGGTCAGTAGGCCTGTAATTAAAATTTCGAGAGAAGAAGTTGAGAAAAATTATGAAACGATTTAGAAAAAGATCTTCAGACAGAATAATGATAAGGGGGCCCATCCTTAACAATTGAAATCGGTCAAATGTAGAGACAAAAAAGCTATATCATAAGGCTAAAACAGAAAGGAGTTTATCAGGGGTTTGAGTAAGAGTTTTCGCTCTGATAAATTAAAAGCAAAGAACTTAACCCATAACAGCTGATAATTGTCTTGTTCTGGAATGATAGAACTAGCATCTATCATTACCTAGAAACAAGGCTTTCCATTGGAAAATTTTGCTGTTAGTGGTGATAAACCTTGCACATTTTGTTCTAGAAAGAAAGAGGGAAGTTGTTGGAATAGTCGCAATCCTATAAGGAATACTGGATGAGCTATGATGAAAGAAATGAGTCAGGCCCACATTCGATATAAGATTGAAATAAAATTAGGAACTGGCTAGGTAAGATGAAACAACAATATGGTAGCTACCTTTTTGGCAAGCCTATTTACTGTAAATCTCCATATGTCTTGGGATCAAGAAAACGGTGATCTTTTTTCCACAGGATAGCTAATTCAGTCGGTTATAGTCGCTTTAGTCCAGTAGGTAATATGTTGCCTCATTAGACAAGATGCCTCAGCTAAAAACATTTGACATCTGAGTCGATGTCAAATTGTAAGCCCCTCCACTCTATATTCACACACACAACATGGATGGTGTTTGTTATGCCGAAGTCGCCGTAGTCTAGTAGGTACATATGTATATGTGAGGCCACGGGTCAAACCCCAGGTCGAATATCTCGATCACAAGGAATTTGAAAAAAAATTAGTTCTTGGGCGACTTCCTTCCAGCAGATTTCGAACAAAAACTCTGAGAGTAAGATAAAATTGCCATGAAAACGTTTCCCAAAAATCTGTCGTTCGGTCAGGCTGCCCTAAGAGCTATTGCATTGGTCTGGTGCAAATCACGGCTCATTCGCGAATACAAGGAGTCGTTGAGGACCTTTGGACTAGATCGATTCCGTCTATGCTGGGTTTCGGCTCACAGCGGAATATTCGCGCAATGAGACGGCAGAAGCTCCCGCTAGGTTAAGTATGCTTTTTGAGGGCGATTTAATAGTTGGTTCTGATCCCCCAATCTGCCTCATCAATAGATGGGCCAAAGGCGAAGAGCAGCAGCGTTGGGGGAATGGATCGTGTTGCTATGTGTCTAGATGTCTATGACCTGCTATAGACAGTGTAAGAACAGGTGGGCTTCTGTGCTTCGATAAGACCAGTTTAAAGTTAGTTATCGGGCTTATTATGGGGCACGGCGAGATTAGGTCGCTCACAGGTAATGTTGCTATGAGAAGAAGTTGGCGACTATCGAGCACCTCCTCTGTGTGTGCCTAGCCCTTAGTAGGTTGAGATTAAGGACCCTAGGCAGGGGCTTCTTTGAGGATTTGAATTCTATGTCGAGAGCCGACATCAAGGCTCTCTACAGATTCATTAGTAGCTTGAGTTGGTTGAGAAGTGCTAGGGCTTCATTAGTGTAGTCGTGCTCTCCCTTGTGTTTCGTTTGGTCTGTGTAATTCCTCCGCTTTCAATTCTGCCTTTCCTACTTCCTCCTCTTTTTCCTATCCCCTTTATTATTCTTCCATCTTAAGGAAGTTTAAAGTTTTGTACAATGGAAATGGAGAAATTTTGTTCTCATATAACGTTCTGTTGGAGATGTCTGACCTAGAGTTTGAACAGTGGACTCACATCTAATACGGCCACTTTCATATACATAGCCAGTGAATTCTAAAGGGAACTAATGTTTCTATGTTAAGTTTTGTTAGAAATTAAAGACTTCATTAATTAATATGGCCAAGATCTGACCATATTTTACTTCAAATCCATCATAAATTGTTATCAACACTTTCTCACACTGCATGCCAATTCAAATTGTATCGATTTTCTTTTGAATTTGTCATGAAATGGCAGTTTTTTTGTTTTTGTTTTAAATTTCTTAATAAAGATAAATTTTATATGGTAATGAACTTAAATTTTTCATTGGAATATATTGAAAACGTATATACATATACGTAAACATTTTTGGAAACTGATTAAATGAAAATTAAAACAATACACGAATATCTTATCGCCTCGGCTAATAATAAACATTCTAAGAAAATAGTCTCTCGATAGCTCAATAGATTTCCAAAGAAAATTCAATTCGATTTCGATTTATCAGATTACTTACCAAAGCCCATCCAACGTGGACGATGTTTCTTGCCAGCATAGTAACCCAATATGGAGGAGCATAACATTTGACTGACATCATTGCCTACCATAATAATGCCTGTATTGCGTGAGGGTATCTTGAAACGTTTCTCCAAAGTTGTAATTGTGCCATGAAAGTAGGAGTTGGTCATAGAAAAAACCATGCCCACAATGCCATATATTACCACATAGGCGGTCTGATTAGCAAATCTAAAGTGTTAAATCCATTATTAATCAATTAATTAAGCACTTATTTTATTTTTTTTTTTCTAATTACTTTTGCATAAATGAGCCTTTTAAACAACCAATGCCACATGTGGTGTCTTCTGTTAGAGGCATTTCCTGAAAAATTCTTTTTAAATCTTCACTGTCACGCGACTTTTGCGTATCCAATAATTTTTTCCGCGTTTCCATCTCCTGTTCTGCATCATTTACGTTTTTCGACATTTTCGGGTTTTAAAATTTTAATACGCGTAATGATTTTAAATGAAAATTTTCATTTGATTTGCTATTGACTGGGAAATGTTGCTTTAATCTCAACGTCTTTAAACACAATGAATTTATTTCCCAAGCAAACACCTTTCAGAAGAGTTATAAACAATTTAAAATAAAAAAAATTAATTTTTATGATATTACTGGCTGGCTAATAACGATTGTAAGTTTCTTTCTTATCAGAGCCAATATTTTATTTTCTTAATAATTTCTGAAATGCACCCTACCTACTGGCAGTTAGACAGGCTGACAGGTAAATATGGAAGTAATTAACGATTAAGTGACATCCATTATCAGTCCACTGTTGTCATAATCAGTGAATATTTACTTTACAATGTGATGTTATTTATGCTTGAGCTGCAAACGTTGGACAAGCTGTTGAACTATACTCTGGTGGATTGCACCCGTCATTGCTTGCAATTTGAATACAATGTGTAGCTGTATATGTATACGATAGCGGTTACCCGGCGATAGCGGAAGCCCTTGCAAAAAACGTACGTCATTCCTCTTTTAGGAGGCAAATCAAACTCAGAAAAGATGAGCAAACGTAGCCATATTTAGAGAAACTATGTAAATCTGCCTCTATATACATAAACAAGAGCACATATGCAAATATAATTTGGCCATTACAACCTTTCAGCCAGGATTACGACCTAGCTTCTCACACAAGAGCACAATTTGCACTAAATCCAGTTAGAATTCATATTCGAAACCTTATAGCAGCCGTACAATGTCAATGGCTTTTAGGAATATACGCACAAATGCTAGAAATACCCTAAGGCCACTTTTGCTGCAACTACGTGACACGTTATGGTCCATCATTTAAGCATTTTAGGCAAAAGATACGCGAGCTCCTAAAATGTATGGCCTGAACTTGAAGGGGATTGGGTAAAAATCCGTACCCTATTAAAATTGTATCGATGGCTGAGAATTCAGGCAAGCTTTTACGATTTTACAAAGGGATCTTGAATAGAATACAAATAAACTAACTCTCAAACTAAGCGAAGGACCAAGACACTCACAGTCACTCTGAGTTACAAGGTAGAAGAAGCACATCAACGCCTAGGGGTGTTTAAAAGGGAATTAATACGAACCCTCAAAGGTAGGGGGGGGCAGGACATTCATATTCACTCCGCTATACTACGTGACAATAACAGAACAGAAATTAAGCTTATTGGACGAAAACCAGTGGTTCAGAACTCAGCTAAGAGATCTTTCAGAGACTTCGTCTTTTAGTCTTCTGGTCAAAACTACAGTCCCGTCACTCATGGATAACAATTTAACACACACAAAATTGGTGCTGTGAAACACTAGGTTATAATTCCGACTAAAGGCTGGCAATTTACAAAAAAAATCACATCGGGATTGGATAGCAATCCGTACCTTATTAAAATTATATCAATGGCTGAGAATTCAGGCCAGCTAATAATTGTAGACAAAGGATTTACTCGCTTTTACGATTTTACAAAGGGGCTAAGGGGGATAGTATATATGTAAATAAACTAACCTCAAAATTACTAATGATTTAATCCAATCTAAGCAATAGCAGTCTACAAGATTTACACTTTCTTTGCTGATCTTCCAAATCTCTGGAAGTCTTAAGGATTATATTTAACGACATATCAAGTTATGTCGTTCATAGGATTTCTTATAATATAGTGTGGCCTATTGACCAACCTTTCCATGAATGAAAAATCAATATAATGCATAAAGTAGAGTTCTTTTATACCAGTTAATACCTACTTTAAAAATTTAATGCTTATATGTATGTATTCCTTACTAGCTATATCTCAACTGGTCAGAGTTGCATTATCATCTGATAACTAATTTTATGATTACAATTAATAGAACGCAAATTCGTACACCCTAAACTACTACACACTGTTCGAATATATGGACTTCACTAATACTTACATAGCCGAATGCAGCAGCACGTTTGTTGGATTGCTCATGATTGTTATTGTTTTTTTGATAATACAACACGATCACCTCTCACTGTGGAAGGAACAGCAGTTGGCAATGAGAGACTTGTGATCGTGTTTAGCTAAAATAGATTGTTTTGTGAGAGAGCCGCAGCAGTTGGATAACGAGAGTTGGGAATTAAGTACGGGTAAAGATTTTCACGTACGGCCAGAGTGGTCATAGGTTTCCTATGAGTACATATGTATGTTATGTTTTTATTATCTCTAACTCAGCCATATTAGAGAGAGATAGAGAATATTTTAATCATGGTTCTAAAGTTACTACACCTACATAACTACGCGTAATTTATGTTAGGGCTAAACGAGTCATACATAATACACTCACTATGTCCAGAGTTTTTTTGTTTTTACGAATGCCTAAGTTTCTCTGTAATAACTTTACTCTACGTTCAGTGATCAAATGCACATGTATGTGGAAGATTCTAAGCTCAAAGCTTTACAACGATAGCAATCCTAATCGACAATTACTTCAGAAATGAATTATTTCTTAAAAAATTCTTTTTTTAATTTTAATATAGTGTGCGATCTAGTCGATCTTACTTCAACTTTTGCCTAAATAACTATACTCTCTTAGACTTATAGGCCGTTAATATATAATCGATAAGAGTATATGGAACTCGTACTATAATACCTACAATGCTTATCGTGCATATTTATGCGATCTTCTAACTCTCTTCTTTACTGAACAAAATAGATTTTTTTGGAATTTTTACAAAACTTAGGATTGATATGGCCCAACTCTTATACATCGATTTATTGTTAACGATTTTAGAAAATGTTTCGTATAAAAAATAGATAAAAATAAGCAGCTGATAGAAAGTCGCTCGTAATACACCCTACAGTAATTAAATAAATAGTCTAGAAGGCAGAGTGTTGGCTTATTAGACCTGAAGCCACGGTTTAAGTCCCAGGTCAGACATCTCCAACAAAAACGAAACGAAAAATTTCTTCGGCGACTGTCTTTCAACAGAATTCTGGCAAAAATACTTCCGTCAGGATTACAACTGAGCTTTTCACAGCACTTATGTCGAGTGTATTAATTTTATACATGAGTGGCAGAACCTACGGTTTAAAGTCGACTCCGAACGACAGATTTTCGAGAAACTTTTCATGGTAATTTAAGTGACTCTCAGAAATCTGCTGAGAGTCAGTCTAAGAAGAAATATTTTTTCAAATTTCATTTTCTTAGAGATGTCTAACCTGGAGTTTGAACCCTGACCTACTAGACAACGGCGACTTTAGGTACAAACTTAAGATAATGTGTTACAAACTTCACTCATTGCGAAGTCAAGATGTAGAAAGTGAGATTGTAATTGATTTTAGTAATATTGCTTTCTGGGGTTATTCTTTGAATACAAAAGACTTTACTCGTCACACTAAAAACAAGCGTCATAACATTGATGGCTAATGACCAGCATGATAATATAAGATTAATTTATATTAAAATTCTCTCTCATCGGTTCATTATTGGGTATTCCGGACCATGTGACATGTTGCACCGTCTATTTGAATTGACATATCAACCGGAGTTGAATTCCTCCAAATTGGAAAAAAAAGGTTGAATTAATCTCACAATACCTTGCTCCACTGTCTCTATTGGAGTAATACAACCCAATGATGCTGCCCAAACTGCACCAAACATGGCATTTTTCAGCGTGACCTACCCATTGAGCCAACCGATGTTTTGATAAAAAAATACAATGAATTGCAAGTGTTGTTGGTTTGTTAGTCTATTCATGATGAAAGGACATATCTTACCAAACATTCTGTTCATTGCAGCAGGCCACGAATTCTGTTGTGTTATGAAAAAATTTACACTAAAAATTTAAAAAAAAAAAATTAGTCATTCTTTCGAACGGTCTATTGAACCTGGTTTACTCGGATTTCTAGTTGTACACTACCCCACTTTCTAATAAATTTAAAATTTCACAAAAATGTTGGTACAATCGAAATACATTTCGAGTTTGACACTAGATACAGCATCTATTTGACTAGAATCTTGACTAAGAAATAAAATTCCTTATGATTTGTTTTTTTAAAACATTCAATTCCATTTATTATTATGGCCACTTTTATAAATGTTTCTATATTTTTTAACACTTAAAATTAATAAAAAAAAAAATTGAATTATTTAATAAACAATAACAAGAATTTCTTTCGTTTCTTTCTTTGAATATTGAATTGAATTATCGCAGCTTAAAATAAAAAAGAAAAATATTTTTTTAAACAAATACTCAGACACACACACCAACACAAGCACACAGAGAAAAAGAAAACACAAAGCAGGGAAAAATACTCACACTCGCACACAACTATAAATTTAAATAAAATATCGTAAAATAGATGACGATGTAGGAGACAAACAAAATTGCCAGAGACTATTTGAAAATAATTTGTTGTTGTTGTAGTTTTGTTTGCTCTGCCTTGTTTTTAAATTTCCGCTTTCATTTCTTCTTCCTCATGTTTAACGATTTCCATTTCCACGTCTTTGACTTCTTCATCGAATATTTTCAAATCCTTAACATGATACCATACGCCACAATCGAAAACGGCACCAATCGTTACGAATACAGCGGCAGTCATATTCAGAGTGTATCTAAAGTCACACAGAGAAAGTTAATCAGTTTTTTCTATTTCTTTTTTGTTTTCGTTGCCATACCTTAAAGATTCCGGATCATACAGCCAACAGTTGCCTTTGTTCGAACATGTTTTACCCCACACCAGGCATATGCGATCCAAAACCCAACCAAAGAATATTGGACTGGGTATGAAGGCCATCATGGACATCATCATCATACCGAAACCCATGGCCGCTGTTTTGTCTTTTTCCGGTACACAACGCACTGATACCAGGAAATTTGAAGCCCGGCCTGTAGCACCAAGAAACTTGATTACACACATCACCGATAAAAATGTTACAAATTGTGTAAAACAATTGACGGGGCATGCGCCCGATACTGCTTGGCCACCAGTGCCGAAGAGAACCTGAAAAGCAAAGAAAAAAAAATTAAATTTTTATTGAACGCTTTAGTCAGCATTATGACCTAGCTTTTCACACCACTTATGTTAGGTGTGTTAATTTTATACATGAGTGGCGAGACCTACAGTTAGAAATCGAGTCCAAAAGACAGATTTTTTTAAGTAACTTTTCATGTCAAAATTTTTCCATAGTTTTTGAAAGAAATTTGCGGAGAGGTAGTCGCCTAAGAAATATTTTCTTCATATTTCATTTCGTTGGAGGTATATGAGCTGGGTTTTGAACCGTGGTCTCACGTCTAATAAGCCAACACACTACCTACTAGACTACGGCGGCTTCTATGCTACTTGAAACCCACATTATATATCCCCAAGCCTTTTTTTCTAAATCCTCAAGTAATTACAAGGCAGGGAGAGTAAGAAGAGAATAAAAACCCTAGTAATGGTTCTGATAAGATCTTATATATAGGACTAGGAAAACTATACTTCTGTTTCAAGGGTATTGAAGCATTGTAGAGATATTTATACTTACATCTGGATATGAAGTCAATGACTCTACAAGTGAAGGTAATGTTGACTCAGTATAATTACTGTCCTCTGCAGTCAGATCCATTGATGTTAAACGTGCAAAAGCAGGACTTCCACTCAAACTAGCATTGACACTCGGTATACAGGAACAATCATAGAAATACTGAATAAAAGAAGCCAATAAAGACAATTATATCTCATGAGATAAATTAAAAGAATCAAATAAAGACAATTTTATCTCATGCGATAAATTTATCAAATAAAACTTATTTACATACCTTTGTACCCAAACTGGTAATGTGTTGTTTCTTACAGCCCGCATGACAAGGTGAAATATAGGTCATATTATTTTCACCACAAACAGGCGAATAACGTACATAATCACAGCCACAGGCTGAATTGCAAGTGGGTGCACTTGACAAGGCTCTGGAATGGAAAAAAAGTGTCATGTTATGTTAGGCATACTTAGAAGCTAGCACAACTTACTTGTCTGGTATATTAACCACCACGGATTGTTCATTGCCGGGACAGCCTATGAAGGCATAAACCATAATGCCGGCTACCGTAAGGAAGCCAACCAAAACATTCCAGGCAGCCATATAACGAGCTCTGGGTTTATATTTCGAGATAACAAAGCCCGATAGTAACACGCCAATGGCTGAGAAGGCCAAAGCCACAGTACCTGTAACCATACTAAAAGCAAAATATTAAATATTCCCTCCAAGATACATATTTAACAAACATTTGGAAACACTTACCTTGACGTGGAAGCTGATTGCCTGTATTGTATTTCAATATATTTGGGAGTGAATATCCAATAGGGTGTATAGCCAAAGAGATAAAATACCGAGGAGAAGTTGTTATACATCAAGGTCTTGTTGGTGGTTAAACGTTTAAACGTACTCATCATATCCTTAAACGAAGGCTTATGTTCTGCTAACGGTTTGTCTTCTAGCTGCTCATTAAGTATTTCCTTTTCCGTTTTATCCTTTACCGAGCTGCGTTGTTTCTTGCGATCCGCTTCCACCATACGACGTGCTGCTGCCCGTGGTAGTTCACGAGGAAACATGGTTAAACAAGTGCCTGAGATTAAAATCATGGTGCCTATGATCAGCCAGCCCATCCACCAGGCCCCCAACCAACGGGGATCTTTCATTTTTATAACCGGATGCAATTGGGGGGCTATGTATACCCTTAAACATAAGGAAGCCAAGGCATAGCCAATGGCAGGACCCAACATGCGCAAGAAGTATGATAAGCCTGTTAGTTAAATGAAGTTAAATAATGATCATTAACAATCTAAATTTAATTTTAATTATCTTTATAGCGTGTTTATCTAAATTCAAGTAAAAATCGTTTATCTGCCTTTATTACACTCAATAAAGCTCCTCTATTTTATAGCGTCTGTTACAATCTCAACTTCATAAGGCTGCGACCATAAAAATAAATTTTAATTTAAGAAAACAAATGCCACTTACTTAATAGCACAGGCGTTCTGGATTTCTTGATATTATCATCCATATAGGAAACACCCAAGGTGTAGTACAGTGAGCCACCAATGCCGGAAATGAATTGTGCCAAAAACAATACCACTTGAGGTGCAAAATTCCCCTCACCTTCTTCACACTCAATGCCGCCACGTAAACGACACAAAGTCTTTGAGCGCTGCTCCTCCAACACTTCCATGGTGGCATTTTCATCTGGCAAAGCACCAAATTCAGCCGTTAAGGCCAAAGCATCCTCGCCGGGTCCATATAGAAAGTGAGGTGCTGCTGTAAGCATACAAAATGCCACTATCGTAAGCAGACCTAGAAAAAATTTGATTACAACATTATTTTCTTTTCTTTTTGATATTACAATTACAAGTGTTGTATACTTACCAAAACCTATCCATCTGGGTCTATGTCCTCTGCCTGCATAATAACTTAATACAGCTGATACCATCATTTGACTAATATCGTTACCCACCGATATGATACCAGTATTTTTGGACGGTATTTTAAATCTCTTCTCTATGGTTGTTATCGTACCATTGAAGTAAGCATAAGTCATTGAGAATATGCAACCCACTAGACCATACAGTACCACATATGAAGTCTGATTTGCGAATCTGTAAGCAGAGGACATGTGTTTCAATTAATATATTATGGAAGAGCATTATTGCAATGGTTTATTGGCTTGATCTATAAAATTATACGAACAAAAATTTAAAAACAAATCCTAAAGGCAGACTTAGACGATCACACAAGTCGTACGACAAGTTTTTATATAGAAAACATCCGATAATATCATGTAATGTCAATACGTAATCAGACCGTACGACTTTAAGAGAAATTACGAACTGAAATTTAGGAGTGGTACTACGGCTCCTCTATATTTCTTTTTTTTTATATTTCAAAACCACTCTATTGGATCAGGAATGCTTTCGATTTACTCTGTTTTGGTATATTAATAATCTTGTCGGCCTTCTGTGAAATTAATTTGTAAAATTTTAAAGAAGAGGAAGTAAATATGACCAGTCCTCTTCATCAACACAATATATCACTTCTGTCAGTGAATGTAAGGCGAAGATTCAATGGCACTTGTAATAAATGGGCCTTTCTTATTGTTGTGTATTTTACAGTTAGGCTCACCGAGTAACAATTAAATCCGTTTGATTAGGGGCTAGAATAGTAGGATTTACTTAATTGCCTATTGACATTTTTAGTCATTCGCACAGCCTAGCTGATCACACCACACGTGTTATGTGTGCTAATTTAATTCATATGTGGTGGGACCCTACAATTTAATATCGATTCCCAACGACAGAATGAAAAACCTTTTCGTGGACATTATTTACCATCAAAACTATTGCCTGAAGTCTGTTAGGGAAAGTGATAACAAAAATTCATACGATCATTTCTAAGGAGATGTGCTTAATTAGTTAGTGTTAATAAGCAGTGTTGTAAACACAGAATACAATATGTGCTCTCGTCCACAATACAAAAATCAATCAAGCAAACAGTTCCGAAGAAGCACCATAATGATGGCCGCAGCGATAAAGGACGCAATTTATCTCGACTTCTTCAGTTACACAACAAATCAAATTGCATGTGCCCATGGCTATCATGCAAACGATATTTATGTGAATTGGTTTCTTTCTACTACGCGTCCCACAAGAAAAATTAATTTTTTTTAAAACCTCTGGGAAACAAACACGGTAGTCGCCGTACTCTAGTAGGTAGTGTGTTCGCTTATTAGACGTAAAGCCCGGGGTCGAGCCCCCGGCCAGACATCAAAACGAAATGTGAAAAAAAAAATATTTCTTCACCGACTTCCTCGCAGCAGATTTCTGGCAAAAACTCTGAGAGTAAATAAACCTAACATGAAAAAGTTTCTCAAAAAATCTGTCGTTCGGAGTCGACGTTAAACTGTAGCTCCCTCCGCTCAAGTATAAAATTAAGGCCACACAACATGAGTGGTGTGAGAAGCTAGGCCGTAATACGGACTGAAGGGTTGTAATGGCCAATTATGTATGTATGTATGGGAAACAAACACCAAGCCAGACAAATGGAGGAAAATAATTGTGATAACAACGCCTAACACCAATGATTTAAGTCAATGCAATAACTTGAAAGGAACAAAAAATCAAAGTCCTGACGCACCAAACCCAAAATTGAAACAACTTTGCGAACAGGACGTATTCAGATTTAACCTGAATTTCACTACAGCTTCAAGATGCGCTTTTCTTTTCTAACATCGATTGCGTGAGATTCGGAGAAAAATTGTCTTAGCGCACACGAAATTAAAGCTTAGAAGACTTAAATCAAAGAAATTTATCCTGATCCCGCTATTATACATCCACAGGCGTTTAAATAAAGGAAGCTTGTTAATTTTTCTGTCTTCATAGCACTATGACTTCATATGAGGGTGCCCTGGTAGTCTAGTCGGTAGTGTGCTACACTATTAGCGTGAGGGTTCGATTCCCAGCAGAGACTCTGGTCTGTGACACTACACCGAGCATATGGTCTAGTTACTCCGCTCGTATATAATTAGATTATAATTTGTAATTGTATTGTAATTTATAAATAAAAAAACTTCATATGATTGATGAAATAAAGTATTCCTAGCGCTCTTCAACGTCTGGACAATAAACAACATCTCGAACATCAGAAAAAATCGTATTTTTAGCAGAGGCATCATGAATGTATTCTTGTATGGCAGCAGTTTAAACTTAACCAGGTCCAGCTGCGAAAAATATATAATTGTTCATAACAAACCTTCAGTCAGGGTTACAACCTACCATCTCACACCACCCATGTTGTGTACATTAATTTTTTCAACGAGTGGCGGGACCTACAGTTTAAAGTCAACTCCGAACCACAGGTTTTTTAAGAAACTTTTCATGGAAATTTTATTTACTCTCAGAGGTTTTGCTGGGAGGAAGTCGCCGTGGAAATATTTGTTCATATTTCGTTTTGTTGGAGATGTTTTCTAACCTGGGGGTTTGAACACTGGTTTCACGTCTAATAAGCCCACACACTACCTACTAGACTGCGGTGACTTCACTTATTATTAAATGGTATTTAAGATCCACTAATAAAATCATGGATAAAAATACAAACAGCGAATACGAAAAATTGGATTTGATCTGCTAGCAACAGATGGGGTTATAATTCAATACTTTCAGCCTCCAAATTTATTTATTTTTTTTGATGCGATACTATTCGTTAATATATCTTCAGTTTTGCAATTCAAACTAGACTGGTGATATTCAAAACTAAAAAAAAATTGTGTGTTCTTCTGGACTCAGAAATCGGTTCAAACTTTTTTTATTTTGATGGACTTTTCCCCCTTTTAAAAGAAATTTGTGTTAAAATTTGCTCCCATAACGGTCACTTACCTTTGAAAGAATGTACCCTTAAATATCCAAAAACCGCATGTCATATCATCTGTCAGTGGCATATCACGTAATAAATTGTTAATATCTTCGGTCATTTTACGATCCTGTTCGCTTTTGACACTTTTTTGTGTTTTTAAACCGTTTTTAGGCGCACTACCGTTCGATTTATTATTCAATAATTTGGATTCAGCATCACAATCGTTATTGGTATCGTCACTGTGATTGTTAGAGGCATTTTGCGCCTGTGATTTAACATTGGTTTCCATGTTGGTGGTTGAAAGATCTTCTATTTCCACCATGACTTCAAAATATTTTTTTTTTATTTTCTTTTGCGATATTTGAATGGAAATTTTATATTTTCAAGGACATTTATTTATATTTTAATTTTGAAATTAAATTAAATTAAATATTTTCTTTATTTAAACACTTTTTTTCTTTAGACGATGAGGCGATGATAATTCATTTAATAGCCTGCGATTTAATGAACTATACGCACCGAAAGTCACCAGTGAAATGTTAATATTTCACCGTTATTAACTTCATTAATAATACAATTGGCGACACTATTTAAACTGTTTTATTTCAGTTTATTTTTCACTAAGTTTTATTAACCGCCACTACCGTATTTGTCTCCGTTAAGACTATCACTCTATAAACGTTTTTATTTTAAAATCTTCTGCGAGCATCTCTGAGAATCTTCTTCAGTTTTTTGCACTTGTCACTCGTATGTTCTCCAAATAAAATAAAATACAAATGTTACTACATACATACATACAGTGAGCATCAAAAGAAACCGTACACCTTGGACTTAACTTTTACCACTTAAGGAGAGTGCCCGAACAAATTTGACAATATTTCGAAATTTTTTGTAATTTTTTTTTTTCGTTTCATACATTAAAAATAACGGTAATTATGTAATGTACACATATTTTTTTTTTAATTATACACTTCCTTATGACGCTCACTGTACATGCTGTCCATAATTATAATTCTATCTGATGATGATGATGATAAGCAGCATTATTATGATAATCTTGTGTTGTTTTATATGATCACTCATTTTTATACGATCATTTGCAAAGCAAGAAGAGGTGGCTATGAAGAGTAAAGAAATCAGCATCATCATCTTCAGTAATCAGCAAGTAAAACAATTCTCTACTTATCTACTCTATCCTATCCTATCCTATCTATCTATCCATCTATCTATCTGTCGTAAATGTTTGCTTTTATTTTCTTTCTTGGTGTTGTAGTTTATGACTGTCATTTGTCTATCTTGTACGTTTGCAAATCGTTGTTACACACATAAATTATTTAAAATAGGCAGCCACCCTATAAACACAAACACAAACATAATACAATCACACGCACTCATACTTAGACTACACTTATCAAAGCAATTGTATTATCTTATTGAGAGGGAGTCAAAACGCCACACGATATTAATACCAGTGTTGACAGCTTTTTATTTGAAAAAAAAGTATTTTACATGGTGTGTAAATGGTCACCAGGATCTTTTAAACGACTAGCTACCGATCAGGATTAAATTTTTGTCAAATCAGGCAAATCGAGTTTTGGGTAAGAGCAACCTATGTTTCTATCAGGTCCTTCATTAAGCGCTTTCTATGTTTAAATTTAAATAAAACATAGCCTGTATGAAAATTTTTTTATTCGTTTGAAAGAGTTATTGATGCCATTATGTGTGAACTACTGTAGCTAGTGGTTTATTCGCATACAACAAAGACTTCAAAAAACGTCACACAAAAGTCGACAAGGTCAAATCGCCCGTTCTCGATGGCTAGATCACGTCATCTTCAAGTGAGGTGACCATGGAATGGTTCGTGCACATTATCTATTGTGGCATGAGTTGTATGGCCAATGCCGTGATCCTATTGAAACTATATGTCAAATGAGTCCAGATTTCTATCGTCCAAAATACGGCAATTTTGCTTGTTCACGTGCCTATGTATCTTGAAGTGAGCCTCATCGCTGAAGACGACTTTTCGATATAAATTGGGGACAGTTGTCCATTGTTCCAGAACTTTTCAAGCGAATCTACGTCGTTGTCTATGGTCTTGAATAAGTGACAACTAATTTGAAAGGTGTACAGTTTACAAGATGGCCGTTATCTACGGTCACGGTTCGAAAGTCCCAGTTGATAGATCCTGTATAATACCTATGGCTGTAGGAGGCAACAGAGCGTCGATCCACTTTCGCTGTGTTTTGGCACACTGATAAACAAATTGAATCATACACTGCTGCGGAGCTTCATTAAAGAGCTTTCAATGAAGAACTGTTACTCGACGATTTCAGACTGCTTAGATCAGCTATACTATAAGAGAAAATTCTAATCTTACGACCTGGGTGTCCAAAATTTTACACGCCTATAAAATTACAAAGAGTACATACGTACATAATTGGTCGTTACAACCCTTTAAACTGGAATACGACGAGTTTCTCACAATCCCTATGTTGTAGTCGACTTCGAACAACAGAGTTTTGAGATACTTTTCATGGGAATTTTTTTATTTATTCCCAGAGCTTTTGAAAAAAGACTGTTGATAAGAAGTTCCCGATGAAATACATACATAATTGGCCATTCAACCCTTCAGTCAGTTGTAGTCGATTTCGAACGACAAATTTTTAACAAACTTTTCATGGCAATTTTATTTACTCCCAGAGTTTTTGAAGGAAAATCTGCTGAGAGGTAGTCGAAGAAGAAATATTTTTACAAATTTCGCTTTGATAGCTGACCTGGGGTTTGAACCGCGCCGTTACGTCTAATAAGCTAACACACTATCTACTAGACTACGGCGACTTCAATTACAAAGAGTAGCTTCTGGAAAAAGCTAGTGGTCTCTGGCAATTAAAATGATGTTGCAAATATGGAGGAAACACCATTACTTATTCTAAATGCCATCTTAGATCTACATGTGAGAGATCCCACCTCTTGCACACTTATTCCTTAGCAGAAATTGCTTTGGCTCTCCAGTAAATTTTAGTCTCACAAAGACGAAGTAAGATTTTGCTAAGATCACTAAAAGATTAGTTCTAGAAGCGCAGTGTCTTCATGGAATGAGAATCCTATTTATGTAAACATGCAGGGCAACAACTTCCCGATACCACTTCAAAAATCATAGGGCATAATGCAGCATATTCCGAAAAATCGATAAGATATGCAAGCATCATACAAATATGATCAGTAAAGAAACAAGAAGATTATCCACTGATTGACATTGTGTGTAGGTCTACCCAGTGCCTGTGTACAAATCAAGTCAAACAAAATTTGAATTCTTATTTACAAACGCCAAACAGGCCGTTTGCAATCGTATTATTGATAACATTGTTTACATCACCTACTTGTCAGACTGAGAAAATTTTTTTGCTTTTGTAAATCGTCAACAGTTTGTTTGCCTTTTAATTTTTATTAAAGATTTGATATGTTTATCTGTGAATTATATTGTTAAGTCGACTGTAAAATAAAATTAAAATATTTACACTTTCTTTCTTTGTTTAAAATGAGATTTAAACGTGATTGGCAGTTATGAAAACAATATCAAGAGAAGCATAATACATGTATGTACATACACACAACGTTTCAATTATTTCCATAATACGACTTCAAACAGAGGAAAGATCAGTAAAGTGATTAGAAGGCTTTCGATCTTACAGCAGGAACAGTTTCAATATTTCCAATGAAATTGAAAGAGAAATGATACAAAAATAGTTTGTTTTCCTTACTCTTTTGAAGTATTTGCTTATGAATCAGCAAAAATAGTGATTATCGTATACGAGTATAAATCCCATATAAAAACTATGTTTTCGAAGAGATTAAATTGAAATGCTTTTGTGTCTCATTAACTTTATGGTTTCGAAGCATTATGGACTTAAGCCTCTGAAAGAATATTGCGTTATCACAATCGCTAGATTGTTTTTATCACAAAAACTAAATAAATGTTTCTTTTTGATGTTTTTGTTAATTTTTGTTTGTTAACACCACGCCCCCAATTTTTTTTAATAATAAAAAAATCAACAAAATTTCAGTCAAAATACACATCACGACCTGGTGTATTTGCTCTTTCAGCAAACAATGACTTTCAATTTGTCCAGCTCTGCTTTACTTTCATAATTTGTTTATTTCTTAACAGACCCTCCTAGACCCTAGGGCGGTCACCAAGATTTTTTATTATATCTTCTTCTTTTTTCAGTGTCAATAGTCAAGTTTTTTTAGGTAAGAATTTAAGTACAGAAAGGTTCTGGAATGATAGGGTTACCCTTGCCTAATAAAATGTATTGGATTGCTGTATTAGTTGTAGTAGTATGCAATTTATTCGTTGTACTATTCTTTATCTCAAGAGATGGATCAGAGTTGTTAAAGCAAGGCTTAAGTGAGCAATAATAATACCCTTGTGATACCGTATGAAGTGATACCCGTGAGCTAATTGAATCAAACCTACTAAATGAACTTTAAGAATGAAACCGACAATCTACCCGAAAGTTTAGTGAATTTAGTCAACGAATGGATATCAAAGTACGATTACCACTTTAAATTAGAGAAGGTTCCGTTTAATAAGAGAAAATGGGCAAGCAAAATATCTACGCGTACTTACCCATTATGCAATAAGACGTTAGAAGACATGCACATACAAGGACATCCCAGAGATCCAATATAAATAATTCCTTTAGTACATTCGCTATTCAACTCAGGCCAAGTAAGTCTTTTCTCTCAGTCCTTGGAAGTCTTCGTAGTCTAGTAAGTAGTGTGTTGGCTTATTAGCCGGAGGCCATAGTTCCATCTCCAACAAAACGGAATATCAAAATATATTTCTTCGGCGCCTTCCTCCCAGCAGATTTCTGGCAAACACTTTGAGAATAAATAAAATTGCAGCCCTATAGCCAAGATTACAACCTAACTTCTCACACCACTTATGTTTGTGTGTGAGTGGCGGCAGCTATAGTCTTACCGAACGACAGATTCTTGAGAAACTCTTTTCATGGCAATTTTATTTATTCTCAGCATTTTTGCCAGAAATTGCTGATTTTCGTCTGACATGGGTCAAAGTCATTCTCCTTCAAGAACATTCATCAGATATAAAAGGCAAGACAAAGTAGGCATCGTGATCAGAAAAAATTCAGTCAGTCTTGTATAAAGACCCGTTGCATGTGAAGGGAATAATCGTGGTTTGAAGATCTCTGTTGTAAAGATCTAACGAACAATTTTAGTGTGTTCGCGGAAGAAGAACTTGTTGTTGTTTAAATCAAGTTGCGAACAGTATTACACGGAATTGTGGACCCATGTCTATTGAACCAATACACTACCTACCAGACTACAGCGACTAGAAATGCAAACTTAAAGCTGTTGACTCAATTGGATCTTATACAGCTTTCGGACTGAAAAACAGTGACAAATTTTATTGAAATGGATTTTTCCTTTTTGAAGTTTTGATTGGATCTCAAGATCGCTTGAGGTACAGGTAGTGTAGACTACAACCCTAAGCTACTAAATGTTGACTTTCTAAAAAAAACCTTCAACAACAACTCCAAGTATATTACATACCATAAAACAGTTTCGGAATCCCTGCACTAATTTGAAATTTTTACCATAAAATTGTTTAAGTTTTGTGACAGAAAAGTTTATCTAAAATTTGTTTAACGTACTCTTTTGTGATCCAAATTTTACAATTTGTTACTTGTTGTTGTTGTTGGTATTGTTGTTGTTGTATGAACTTTAAATAATCCTTTTGTTTGCTTTTAACACTCTAATCTTATCTATTGTTGTGCTCACTCATACATCATCTCAGGTTTTTAAAAAACTTTTTTGAATTATTTTTGAACGAACGAATAACACTTGAGATGGGCCTGAGGCTGACAGGCGTTAAATCAAAAAAGGTGTCATCAATTAACAGTAGTCGTCTGTCTGTGTATTTGAATGAATTTAATTGTGTCCAATAAAAATTAAATCCACATTTTGTTGATTTTAATTATTTTGCAAAAAATTAAATTCCAAGAATCAACAGGATAATGACGTTTTTCTTCAATGAATGATAATGAAATTGCTTTTCTAAATTGGGAAGAAATTTGTTTGAATGAAACCGAAATGTACAGGATGAATCTGGTTGCTACTTCAACAATCTGGTATTATTTCTATTCAAGGGAATTCATTCTACAGTACCAATGAACAACATGGCAACATTGTTATACTAACCGCGATGTAGGAGTATCAATACAATCCTTAAAGGAACTAAAAAATTTAAAGACATTTGTAACGACTTCAATGAACAGAGAAAGATTTGATTGAGGCGTACTTCTGCATTATTGAGCCCCTTTTCCTACTTATACTTCTACTAGCATTGTTCTTAATGGTATTACTGTACAAGAGAAAGATGTTCCCACGTAAGACTCCATCTGTCGCTATTGCGATATTAGGGCCATAGCACTAATGGTTGATTTTGAAAGTAAGCGATTGATATCTGTCTTTTACAACTCTCATGTTCCGTATGAACGTACTATGATCGTAGAATACTACATACCTAATTGAATGCCGACATCAGCAAGGGACAAAATGAAAAGATTAGATAGCGCCGATAATTAAAAAAGATTGTAGATTTTTATAAGCATTTATTACGGAACATATTCTCACAAATGGCGTACTGTCACGAGCTAATGACAACCCTAGCATTACAGAACTTTTGTAGCTTGCCACAGTGTAGGATATCTTACGTATGGGATTGATCAACCATAACTTCTTTACGTCTTTTTATGCCTTTTTACGAAGACAAGCGACAATTAAGAATTTATTTAGTCGATCATAAAGCTAAATATATATTCGTGATGATGAAATTCACATAAAAATAGAACGTCAAGTATGTATTTTAGAACATTTCTTCAAGGTAATTAAGTCTCCTAAACCCTGATATAAAATTAATCTTGAATGCGTTTTATTTTATATGACAAATGATGATGAATTGTGACAGGGTCCGTAGCTATTATTAATACATTTAAGAAGAGTAATTTTATAATTTTTAGAACGATCTGATGAATGAAGCAAAGTAAAGCTTCGTAGACATTGTAAAGCTAGAATTGATACCAAGCATGAGAATGTTGTGTGTTTTGTAAGATTAACTGGGAATTGTTCATAATGAGCTTCTACAAACTGATTAAACATAGGTTCATACTTGCACTGTCAACAATTATTGACATTGAAGCAAGCAAAGCAATTGAAGTCGCCATAGTCGAGTATGTTAGACATCTCCAACGGGACGAAAGATGAAAAAATATTTCTTCGGCGACTTCCTCTCCCAAAAAAAATCTTAGAGCAAATAAAATTGCCATGAAAAAGTGTTTAAAAAATCTGTCGTGCTGAATCGACTTGAAACTGTAGGTCCCGCCACTCATGTATAAAATTTAACACACACAACGTAAGCAGTGTGAGAAGTCATGATCTTTTCTGAATATTCATTTATGTTAAGAAGGTTTTAATGGAAACTTCTAACAAAATTTGGAAAATATGTTACGATAGGGAGGTAAGAGAGCGTAGAACATGTGGATTTTTAATATTGTCGTAAAGATGGGTCATAATAGTGCCATCTATTGTTATACCCATACGATTAGTTGTACTCCTCTTAAACTTTATATGGTATCCTTATAACGTCTCCTCCCAGCCTATTGCCCTGACAAATTAAAACATGCTGCTCGCTGTCAACAAAGACAATTCCCTGTTTAGCATCTGATAACCATGTAGGCATTTTCTCTGGGATACATTAATGTCTTACAGGTTCCCGGTTTGTGTTCTGAAGATTCGTTTTCATGATCACAGAACATACATGTTGGGTTTGAGAGGATCCCCATTGTGACAAATTATTCTTTAATTCTAGGATGTCCTATCAAGAAGTTCCTAACTCCAGATTGTTGCGATATATTCTGATCTATGAATCAAATCTGTTGTTATTGCAATGCATACATACATACATACATAATTGATAATTTAGTCTGGTTTACGACCTAGTTTCTCATTACACTTATGTTGTGTGCATTAATTTTATACATGAGTGCCGGTATCTACAGTCTACGACAGATTTTTCATGGCAATTTTATTTACCTCTCAGATTTATTCCAGAAATATGCTGAGAGGAAGTCGTAGATATTTTCGATTTGGTGTTTGTCTCTCTTTAAATTCCCTTTCGTCTAGCATACCTTTCCAAACATTCATTCATTCTACGCAGAAACGTTCTAGCCTCAACAGCGGCTCATAGCCTTTCTCATCTGTCTGCTCATTGCTGTGAGTACTCACATGACAATGGACGGGGTAGAGGGTAACCGTATTTTGTTAACTAGTTGATTAATCATAGTTTTTCATATGATCACATACTATATTCGGATTTACTACACTAGAACCTAGTATTCAGGTGGCTAATGGACAGCCGGATAGTATTACTATGTCCTGGTCTCTGCACCTTCTCTAAAAGTTAAATTCAGTACATCTTCATTGGTGTCATAAACTGGGCTAAGAATGTTTAATTTGGAGCATAAAACTGCAGCATGAGTCCGTGATCCATGCGAATACCACAAAATGGTCCCTCTTTCAAAAGATAATGCAGCTTTCAGAATGCTCCATTGACTTTTGTTTACAAGTTTCGTTACGAAGCATTTACTGGTTCTAAACAGGGGGCTCAAAATCCCCCAATGAATCTTATGTTATTGTTATTGAAAGCATCAGGAAATACCTCAGTGTACTATAGGACTTTACGACCTTTGTTAATATCAATCCAATATATGTATGTACATACATATGTTAGGCTACATTAAGCTCTAAAGATTAATAAAACTTTCCGGCGTATGAATAACATCTCTACCTCTTAAAAAATTAGTAACATATACGCCTCTGTTTTGATAAAATAAAATAAAAACTGGTTTATTTATTTTTCCCGTCTCTTTTCATTTAGTTTCGTTATTATTTTTTAGTTAACTTTTTTTATTTTTTTTATTGTATTTATCAAAAGAAATTTATTATAATCAGACTGAGTAGGGGTATAAGATTACAATGATGCGAAGCTTTTAAATTAAGCTTTATTATCACTTGAACTTCACTTTAATTTTTCTTTCGTGTCTGTCTGGCATACACAGATAAATGGTTTCATTTTATAGTTGACTTTTTATTACCTTTTCTTTTTGGTTTTTTTTTACGTTTTGTTTTCTGTTTTTCTTACTTTTGCTGAATAAGAGTTATTTTCTAAGAATTTTTCTGGTTTTTCTTTTCTTTCAGGTTTTCTTATTATGTCAGCTATACAACACACCCATTATTATCATCATTATCATTGCGTTGTTGTAGAAGGAAATGTTATCGTGTATCGATTTTCTTTTTCTTTTTTTTTTTATAAATTTTTTATAGATTTTTTAAAATATTTTCTTAAACTCGGGGGATTTTTTTAAGTGATATTTGCAATGATCTTGTGTCTCGGCGGCAGCCATAAATTTAAAAAAATTTTCTCTGTCAAGTGCAAAATGTCTAAGGCAGAAGAGTAATGATGCCAGTAAACATTGTGTATAGAGATGCTGATATTTTTTTTATTATTTTCAACAATATTTTGTCAATTGATAATTAAAAATTTCCGTTGATTTTAAACGAGAAAAAAAGAACACAAGAAAACTAAAATTTTTTTGGTTCTTAGGGTTTTAGGTTTCAGCCCTGCTAAGCCACGTAAAGAATTAAAAAGAAGTTGTTTTTCATAATTTTTTTAAATTCACGATTATATAACACCTTCACACCTTGCATATTCCTTTTAATAATTAATTTTCTTCTTTTATTTTCTTGAAAATTCCCTGAATTCTATGAAATTCTTTAAATTTCTTTCAATTTTTCTTTTCAAAACTTTTCTTAATTCAATTTTGAATTCCATTTAATCACTTGAAATTTTCTAATTTTCTTTCCATTTATTTGTAAATTCTTTTTCATATCATGACTTAATTTGTTTTTTAAAACGCGTTCATCGCTTGACTAAGTTAAACTGAATCCACATTTTAAGTTTGATTTTATTTTACCTATAAAATTAAGCGCTCAAGAAAAAAGTAACGAATTCATAAAGAATCATGCATAAATGATTGTGTATGAAATGTGATATATTTTCCTCTAAAACAACTACAAAAAAAAAAGATTCTGGAATTTCGCTCGCTCTCTCTCTTTCTCTTATAATGGCATACAACCAATGATGATCATTATCATTGTGTTCGTTTATATCATTATCATCATCAAGAGATTTGACTTGAGTCACACACAGCATTTTGTTCTTTCGATTTCAATTGTTAATCGTGAGATGAGCCTTCAACGTCAATCTTTACTTATCATCTTCGTTTCGTTTTGTTTTTCATTTTCACAACATACGACTATTGATGGTGATAGTAAGTGACGGTGATAGTAAATGATAGTAAAACTAAATACAAAAAAAAAGAGAAATGAGTGATAAATTGTATGGAAATATAATGAAGTGAATGCTAACACTCACGAAGTATATCACTCGGTGCAACAGTTTCTAGGGCGTACTAAGCCCTACTATTCTTAAGTAGAATTTAAGGATCTAGTGAAGTAGAATTTAGAATTCTATACTGAAACGTGTTAGAACAGAATTAGTCGTCTGATTCGTAAATCATTAAAAGGGCACACTGAATCAGAAATTTGTAATTTTTTTTAACATCGAAGATAAAAACTTCGCAAAAAGAACTTGTATTTTGACATATCTTTTATGTGTTTTGTCAATACATCAGGCTTCCAGATCATTGTTCAAATGAAATATCAGCGCCAGTACTATACTAAATTTATATAATTTATTCCTATATTCATATCAGTTCAGCAGAGTCGCTGTAAAATAGGCAAAGAAAAACCAGTTTATCTGAAGCAAACGGAACACCTGCCTCCAGTAAGATAACGAAGATTGTGGGCTCTGCTCTGCACGATATCCCTGAGATATCAACCATAGTCATGAATGAGAGAACGAGAACTAATGTGCCAGCTTATCCCTCTGCTTCAATATAAGTTTCAGACGAAAGTCAATTGAGTGCAGAAAATAGTAAAGTTGCCATAGTTTAGACAACAGCCCGTGATTCAAACCCCACCTAAAACATCTTGAACAAAACAACATCCTCTCAACAGTCCTCTATCAAAAACTCTGAAAGTAAATAAAGTAGCCAATGAAACGCTTTTCAAAATCAATGGTTCGTAGTCGACATTAAACTGTAGGTGGTGTAAGAAGCTAGGTTCTAATGCTGGCTAAAATGACAAATTCATTAAGTTAGTAAGTAAAATAATGCACTGTTGATAAAGTACTGCCTGCTCACAATGTCAACAGTAATTGCTTACTATTAACCAAAAATGACTAACCTCAAGCAAGTGTGGCTCCACCTCAATCTGATAAAGCCCCCTAAATCTACCGTTGGGCCCTCATAAAGGTGTCGAGTAGTATGGCCGCTTTCTTTACATACATACATAATTAGCCATTGCAACCCATCAGTCAGGATTACGGCCTAGCTTCTCACACCACTCATGTTGTGTGCGTTAATTTTGTACGTGAGTGGCGGGACTCCGAACGACAGATTTTTGAGAAACTTTTTCATGGCAGTTTCTTATTTACTTGCAGAGTTTTTGCCAGAAATCTGCTGATAGGGAGTCGCCGACTAAATATTTATTTTTCATATTTTGTTCGAGATGTCTGACCTGGGGTTTGAACCGAGGCCTCACGTCTAATAAGCCAAAACACTACGTACTACACCACGGCGACTTCCAATAATTATTCACAATACAGGGTAAACTGTGATCAAGTTTAACTAATGTGACGTATTAACGCAATACATTAAACTGCGACCGCATTTCAATTATTATTTACATTTCATTCAGTTGACAGCAACAACAAAAAAATTAATCACTGCGTAAAGAAAATATAACAGTCATCATAAGTACTCTGTTATAAAACATAATCTATTCCCTTTGGCGTCTCTGCTAAGATAAAAAAAAAGATTTTTATGAGTTTTCTTCATGACTTAATGCCTTCAAATTAGTTTATGCTGTCTGCCTGCCCTCCCCTTTAATAGACCAGAGACAAACCCCTTAAAGATAAATAGAAAAACATTTTCACAAACATATAAACTGTATATCTGTGTGTAAATCTGTCTGTCTGTCTGTATTTCGTAAGTTCAATAATCAGTTTGTGGCAGAGATTTGATTTGATTTGAATTCCATATAATTTAATCATCCCTTCGCATAAGTATTCCACTCTACTGTTGATAATAAGTAACGCGTATATTGAGAAATGCTTTGGATTTTCATTATCTTACATTTTTTTCGTATCTTTTCTGTGTTTTTGTTTTTCCTTTTTTATGGCCATATTAAGTTACATGTTATGATTTCTATTGCTTTTGCTTAGTTTTTATCGGAAACGATAAAATATAGTCACAGCGTTTAATACGCTTAAGAAACTTTTCATTGTTTTTTATTATTTTAAAGTGATTAGAAATGCGGGGAAAGAAGGGAGACGTTTAAAAAGCTTTTAATATTTTTTGAAAGGCCTTAAAATATACTCGCGTTTCGCGACTTTAAATAGGCACTATGTTGAGCCATATAGAAAGTATTCGCAGTTTTTCTAACATTATAACATTTTTTTATTAAAAATGTATTTCTATTCGGTTTATATTTGCCACAAGTATGATGGTATTTAAGGTTTCCCCATCGCAAGAAAGGATTTTAAAATTTTCTGCCTATCTGTGACAAATGACGTCACCCCTACTAATACCAACAGCCTTATATGTACAAGAGAGAATCTATCTATCATGCAGCTTTCGTCATTATTTTCTATGACTATTTTCCCATTTCCGAGGCAGTTCCATATTCCCCATAGTTCCTTGCCTGTAAAACATCTTCTACAAACAAGAAGTCTTTTTTTTTTGGAATTATAAAGAGAGTTCTTCTGACACCACAATGAATGGTATTTTCCTAGTCTTCATTAAACATGTAAGCTACATGAGGTAATAGGGTATAAAGTCTTCTGTTGGCCAATTGTTGTCCCTTTTTCCGTTTGTCCCTTTGTACAAACGGTCAAGGTTGAAGTCATCGTTGCAAATTTTTAAAAATGTTTTTTTATGAGTTACCGAACCTTGATATTTCCTTTACTTTAATAATTACGCTTCAAACCACTTATCTTCCTCATCACTTTCTTGCATCTTCTTATAGTTCCTTTGCTTAGCTTTAATTTTATTAACAAAGTCTTGTCAGCTAAACAGAGACAGTGTCCTTTGCGGAACTGGACGTGGTTCTTGTATTGGGTATAGTGGTAATTAACTTTGCTTATGAAATCTTACGCTTTCTCAAGATGTGACTCAGACTGACCTTATTATGAGTACCTCTCGTCTGGTAAAAAAGTATGTTCCTTAGGGAACATAGGACTATCACTAAGCATTTCTTCCTCGTCTAACCTTATTATGAGTACCCCTCGGCTCGTAAAGAAAGTAAATTGAACATCTTGTGTATCTTGTCTAGTATGAGTCTTGTCAGCTACACAGAGATAGTGCCCTTTGTACAGCGCCTGGGCTAACCAACTTCCTCCTCTTCCCTGATTTTAGTGGAACTAGGTCAGTATAGAGACTGCGTTCACTCGTGGCATCACAACAGGCCGCTATGCGTGCTCAAGTGAGCTCTTTGATATCAAAGCCACCACTTCAACCTAACCTAACCCTTTGTGGCAATGGACGTGGTTCTTGCATTGGGTATAGTGGTAATTAACTTTGCTTATGAAATCTTACGCTTTCTCAAGATGTTACTCAGACTGACCTTATTATGAGTACCTCTCGACTAGTAAGGAAGGAAACTGAATATCTTTGGATTGCAATGGAAATGACGGTGTGAACGAATTTGCCCACAACGTCTAAGTTGGGAAGTCACTTCTACTTTCAAAAGACAAATCTAAAGGGAATACAATTGATTGTTATAGGATTTCTCTCGTAGATATGGTAATACAAATGAGGAGCAGATAGTTGAGCACCTTACTCGCTGCTATTATGTCTTCTGAAGCAGAGTATTACAGCGCCTTGCGGTGATATCGTGTCTCAATCCGGGTGCTATGCTCAATCTAACAAACTAGATGTGAGGGACACCAATTTTTGACTCTAATGATCTGCAACTGGACCATCCTATCATCCATTATTTACTGTGAGTTTATCATTCATATGTATTACATATCTTGGCCTATACGTGGGTATTTTTAATCAATTAAACAAGTCAATATCATCGTATGACTCATACATCTTATGATTCATGAGCAAAATATCTCACAACGTATTTTTGCTTTAGTGTGAGAAACGAGCAAAAAGTTGAGGCTCAAGTGATGTGCTGTCAAGGAGGGAGGTATGTCTGGACACTACTTGATACACTCTTTTTCAAATGCCATGTGAACCAATCACCCATATGCCATCTTCTTGTGCTTTATCGATTCATTTTTTTATTCACGGAGATTGCAGAGACCTTTTGAAATTGTTCGGATTTTTAGTCAAAGACCACTAATCCGCGTCATTCTCTTGGGTTTAACTCATTTTCGATTTCACTGTGTTTCAGCTGATTTCTATTGATGGTACTTTAACACTTTCTTTCCGAACACAGTTTTTTATACAATACAATGCATTAGAAGCATCTTATGGTTGACAGTGTTATCTGTAGACAGACTCTCTCCATTAGTTTCAAATGTTCAGTCTTTTCACCAATGTCTTACCAATCATGTGTCCAGCATTTAGCATTTAGCCATGGTGCATATGTCAGATGTATAATCAAATGACATGCCACATGTAAAACACATTTTATCAGTGTGTCAAGCATACATTTATTACGATAACAATTGCGAAGTTTTCTTCAAATTTCTTTTTATTAACTGCCTGTTGAAAAGCCCCCTCACACAAATCCTATTTTTCTAAAACAATACAAGATTTTACTTCCATAAGAAAATCTTCTTTAACACTTGAACTCTTTTCTATACAAAAGCCTTCATAAACAATTCCCATAAGAGAAACAAACTTTTTTTTTATTACGAATATCTTTCAAATGTTTATACATCACCTGTGGTTTTTCGTTTTACGTTTATTTTTGGAACAGTTTACAAATCTTAAGTACATTTTATGTCTCTAATACCGCAAACGGCTTATTGACACCATGCCACTCTATTCACACTTTTTAAACTCGAACGCATATGCACCCCACACTTATACGCTAATTTAACATGACATTGACAACATCATCACCCAACATTATACTCATCACCATCGTCTTCAACGTCATTGTCGTTAAACTCATCAAACGTATGCTTTGTAACCCTTTTTTTCCCCGATTATAAAATCGAGTATTTCCTTCCATTATGAACGCGCCATCACACAAGACACAACACACATCACACATATGGCTGCTGCTCAGCCCTACCCTTTCCATTTAATTTTTGAGCTTTTCCGTAGATTTCCCTTCCCATATGTGATTGAGCAGGAGTATGTGTTTGTCCTTCTTTGGGAGCGAGAGTTTTAAGCCACTTTAACAATAAAATTGTTGCTTCTTGTAACAAATTTAAAGGAAATTCATTTGTGGAAAAAATTGCAGAATTCTCACATTATGACGACACCCGTTGTAGCGTATGTTAAACTTCATAGAGGCAGGTGGGGCGATAAGTTTTTATTTAGTTTATAGGGCGATAATTTGTTTTCCTTTAGTTATTCTATATTGAGGTTTCCCTAGCTGCTGCCAAACTAGCAAGCTAAGTACCAAACGCACATTGGTTGCAACATTGGTTGTAATCCCACTTACCGTACTTATAGTACAAGCTTGTAACGCCCCTAAAATTAAAGCGCAAGTCGGCTGTGATCTGTTCTAATCGGTACTTAAAAGAACCACCAACATAAGGTGGTCAGACAATGGAAAACGCTCTATACCTATACCACGAAGCTGCCGTAGTCTAGTAGGTAGTATGTTGGTTTATTAGATGTAAGGCCACGGTTCAAACCCCAGGTCTGACATCTCCAATAAACGAAGTATGATTCCTGCCAAAGCTCCGAGAGTAAATGGAACTGCCATGAAAAAGTTTCTCAAAATATCTGTCATTCGAAGTCGACTTTAAACTCTAGGTCCCACCACTCATATATAAAATTAACACTCACAACATATCTGGTGTGAGAAGCTAAGTCGTAATCCTGACTGGAGGGCTGTACGTCTTATGCCAAGAGTTAGGCAGTTGGGCATCTTCTCTGTCACTCTTCAGCGCTTGGAATTCTAAGAAGTATTCTTGATCACCCACAATTTACTGCCAGAACATATATAATTGGTCATTACAACCCTTCAGTCAGGATTACGACCCAGCTTCTCACGCTACTTATATTGTGAGCGTTAATTCTATACATTAGTAGCGGGACCCCCAGTTTAAAGTCGACTCCGTACGACAGATTTTTGAGAAACTTTTCATGGTAATTTTATTTGCTCTCAGAATGTTTGCCAGAAATTTGCTGAGAGGAAGTCGCCGAAGAAATGTTTTTTCATATTTCGTTTCGATGTCTGACCAGGGGTTTGAACCGTTGCCTTACGTCTAATAAGGCAACACGCTAACTACCAGACTACATAGACTTCTTGCCACAACAGGTCCTTTATTTTTGTTCTGTCTTCGGTTTATTACAACTTGAAATTAGTTTGATCACCCTCTTCCTATTAGTCGTATGTTGCCTGAACCCAGTTCCCACGAATTTCTCACACAACCCTTGTACATTTAGCATAATGTGTAGCAACATTGAGGTAACGTTGTCGTCGTTATTAGTAAATAAGTTATACAAACATTTCCGTTGATAACTCTTCCTTGGGCCACACTCAACACACACACATATGCAATACAAACATAACGGGTTGTACAAGTGTGTGTAGCTTCGCTGTTATTCGCAAACACATCAACATGTATTGTATGTGATATCCGTTTCCGTTATACTTGGTTTAATTTTTTTTCTAAAGAATGAGGCACTCATACACCAACATAACAATTGTTTATGTATGTATAAGCATGTGTGTATTTGAATATGTATTAGATCAACGTTATAATTTTATATGTTTGTATGTTTTTTATTTAACAAACTTATCATGGAATATCTTTATCATCCGCCTTACAATATTACACCAACAACTTCCTTTTTTACATCCTTTAACTCCTTTCTATTCACACACCCACAGACACTCGCAATGCCATCAATTTGTAATGGCACTTTACATATGCACTGTAATTGATTGCCTGTTCCAAAGCGTATACAAAAAAGGGGTGAATCTTAGGGTTGAGTATGTATCTGTAATCATTTCATATTTTATTTGATTGTCAAGGAAAACGTTGTGTTTATTTTATTACCCGCTGCCGGATTTTGAATTGCATGCGAGAGTATGTGTTTAATTCTTATAGAAAATAAATCCCTTTTTTTCTCCCTTTCTTTGGTTTTCTTTTCATGTTTATTTGCTGAAAAATATACGATTAGTTACGATAAACAATCAAACAAATTAGGGTTAATCGTATGCGTGTATTTATTTAAATAATAATGATTTCCGGCTCCGGGATACATAAATAATATGGTGGTATGGGTAAATAATTCCTAAGGATATCCAATACTGGAGGATTAAAGAAACATTTTAAAATTATGATTCTGTTTCATTTGGGTAGGAGGTACAAATCATGCAACCTTCTGAATGCTATATTGCATTGCTGATTCATCTAGGCCAGTAGACATATTGTTACGAAAATGAAAAATCTAGACACTGGTGTTTTGCTTTTACATCGCTTAACAATAAAATTGTAAGCAAAAGCTACAAAAACAAAACAAGGCAGTAAGCAAATATGTTTACAAATTATCGCACTGCTTAATATAACAACAAACACCAGCATAAAAAAATGGTAAACAAGTAAACAAAAATATACCAACAACATTACAAGAACAAATGTAAACAAAATACACAAACAACACTACAATAATAAATGTGAACAACGATGTTTACATTTATAAAGATTTCTAGAAGGCGAAGTCACAAACATTCGCCTTCAAGAACATTTATCAGACTGTTTACCCTGCCATATAAGAGGCAAGGCAAAGCAGGCGCGTGAGTTAGTGAAGTTCAGTCAGTCTGGTTTGAAGACACGGTGCGTTTGAAGAGAGTAAGCGTGGTTTCTCCGTTATAAAGATCTGTCGAATAATTGTTTAGTAATTGTTATTGTTTATGCAAAGAGTATAAACAGAGGAATAAAAAAGAAAAGCAATTGTTATTGTTTACATCAAGTTGTGAACAGTGGCACACAGAATTTTGCGAATAATAAAGAATTTTAAATTTAAAACTAAAAATTTATTTTAATTTTATTCGCGATCTACGAGCTCATATTTTAACGTTTTTATAGACGTAATAAAGACGTAACAATATTACGACTGACAATCAAAATGCCATACAAGCGAAACAAAGTCTCTCTCGCCACGAACGTAACGGAAATGAGCTTCAACACTTCTGATGGAGGCTGCAGCTTTCATTCGCTTAAGGAGAGGGCATTGAAATGTTATACATTGAAGTGTTATAATGAAAGATAGAGAGTAGAAGTGTTATTAAACCAGATGAATTTGAGGCAATCTAAACTTGTGTTCTGTGACTATAGTGGTACAAGATTTGAGTCTTGCACACATACTGAACGAATCGTAAGCAACTTTCTTACCGGTTATAGTTAAGTCAAGAGAATTTGTATGGAATATGAATTGTTTCAATACCAAGACGAACTTAAGTTCTCTAAGGAAAATGGACGACTAAGACGCACAGTTAAAACTGATGTGTGTGGTTAATTTAGCAAGCTTGGTAAGCAAGCTTGAATACGAGCATTAGGTGAGTCTTAAACAGCTGGACGATTGTTAGACTTTTTGTAAGCAATTATCATTTCGGTCCTTTTTTGAGTATATTATGATCGAAATTTTGGCAATGGTTTGTTCCTTTCCAAGGGTCTTGTTGTCAGTTTGTTTTTAATTTGACAGAGACATTGTGATGTGCTCTGTCTGCCAGATAGATGTCTTGAAGTTGTCCTGTCCTTTTCCAAGTTATAATATCGTCCTTAAGAAGAGTAAATAAATTCTTAAAAAATAAACCATAATCCTTAAAATAATATGTTTGATTTTTATTACAGCATAAATAACACAACTTATGGCCTAAAAATGAAGTCACTGGATTTACTACATCAATTCAAAAGCAACTCAAATTTGCTGGTTTCCACCATCCCCCCTGAATTGAGGCACATTATTAGCTGAAGTATTCAAGTGGAAGAAAAAAGCTTAAAATTTTCTTTCTTTTCTATTATTTTATAAACAAAATAAGCTTATGAATGTATGCATATATGTGTATGTGTGTGTTAAAATATAATCCCAGTTAATAACGACATGTCCTAAATATTTAAATAAAAAATGTTTCTTTTTTTTAATTTCATTTCCAAACTGCAACATATGAGCAGAGAGTCAGCATCATATGTTTAGAATTGGCAATAAAAAATCAAAAAGAAGAAACAAAAAATTCTAATTTTATGATCTACTTTAGGAAAATGAACAACAACAACAACAATAGTATCGAGACAAACATTAAACATAAATAATAACAGCAAATACAAGACTCTCCCCCATACAAAAGCGGCGGCTTAAAGCGGCTCAATTGAATTGAATTCAATAGAAAACCAATAGATTTTTAAAGAACTGCGGTCTTCGTCTATGCCACATACATGTATGCATATTGTATACATACATACATATGTATGTATGCATGCATGTGTGTGTGTATTTATTTATTTACTGTGTGTTTGGTTTGTTTTACTAACTAAATAGGAGCTTAAAAAACCATATCTTTTAACAACAATAAAATGGAAAAATAACAACAAAAAAGTATAATGGTACACATGAACACTTTTACCTTCACGTTACACTAACTCATGTGTATGTATGAGTGAATGAATATGTAATAAAAAATGAACAAGATTCGCAGGAATTGTAATGTGGTAACTGTGAAACAGGAAAACGGAAAACCAACATGCTAAGCGGAAATAAAGTTTGTTGTTGTTTGTTTTCTCACCAGAGAGAGAAAAAAAGTGAATAACAGACTCTGTTACACCCATACATATAGGAAAACTAAGAATAGAGCTTAGCATAAATAACCACAAATACCAGTTAAAATACAATTTTATTGAGGCAAATCAAAAAAATAGACAAACAAAGAGAGAGAGAGAGAGAAAGAACAAACATGTGTAAAGAAAATATAATAAAGGCAGTACCCAAGGTGTTGTACTATTCAGGCCTGAGGGAAAGGGCCAAAAAAATGTTTATATTTTATAGAAAAAGGCCTTTAACATGAGACACTTTCAGTCTTAAGAATTATGCTTATGTTAGGTGGCAGGCACACTATCTTCTAGACTAACATACATACATACATGCATACAACCTTTTAGTTAGGATTACGACCTAGTTTCTCCTATGACTTATGTTGTGTGTGTGTTAATTTTATACATGTGTGGCGGGACTTACTCTTTAAAGTCGATTTCGAACGACAGATTTTGGAGAAACTTTTGCATGGCAATTCTACTTATTCTCATAGTTTTTGGCAGAAATATGCTAAGGGGCAGTGGCCGAAGGAATATTTCCTTCATATTTCATTTTGTTGAAGATGTCTGACCTGGGGTTTGAATCGAGGCCTCATGTGTAATAAATCAACACAACATCCTACTAGACAATGGCAACTTCTGCTAGACTTTTTCTAGACTATGGCGTCCTTAATAGGTAAACAAATTCTTGAAAATTCATCGACTAAAATGCCTAAGTGCCGGACAATAACAAAGGAGATGTTCCTTACTTTCCTATCTTTGTCATTATAGACCTACAGTAGGCATTACCAGACATTTTAATTCTTTGGGTATGTAAATCAATGACTCTTAAGATGAGCATTCATGGTTAGAATTTAAGTCTGCAATACAAATTCCACAGGTATTTTCGTAGACCATGATTATATTCAATACATGTTCGTATAATTGAGTATGAACGATATATAATCTACTCATGGCATGAGAATGAGATTGTGGTTGCTATAGTTCGATTAACAAACCTCAAACTCACACAGTCTGAAGGAGTTCTAGTTTTCATGCCTAACCATCTATCTATCTGACCAGGTTGCATCTAAAAATTGTAATCAAAGCGGTTTGTTACTTCCCAGATTTGCTTAAGACTGCATTAGCCACCCTAGGTTTCCCTTCTTACTGGAGTGGCCGTACACATCATAATGTTTCTTATTAAGAGACGTTCGGTATCGTCTCATTCAAATAGATATCATGTAAGCCCTTCCGCAGTAGGGAGTCAGTAAATTGAAACTAAACTTGCAAACACTGGATGAAGTCATTAGCCTAAGTTTAATCAGCTCATGATACAAAACTCTCCAAAAGGTGTGGTCTAAAAGTAAGCCCACTACCGCTATCACTTCAAAGTCAGTCCAACGAAGAGGATCGCGCCGAAAAAAGGATGTGGAGGTAGTAGTACTGGGATACAAACATCAGTCTATGAGATCATCATAGTACAATAGTTGCTCTTAAAATTCTTTACTCTCTTGGCCTTCAATTTTAAAGGTGGTTAATTTAAGATGCTGGCTTACTAGGGGCCGTGGTTCAAAACCTAGCCTAGACATTAAAACAACACATATTTCTTGATCCACTTCCTCTCAAAGTTTTTGCTAAAAAATCAAAAATCTGCCGTCCAGTGTTCACATTAAACTAAAAGACTAAACGCTTGACAGGCCTTAAAAGCCCTCAACTGCCAACCCCAGTTAAAATATTCGTCTTTTCCAATCAAATAGAAGAAGCGGAAAAATCCCCCCACACGCTGTTAAGCACATAGTACACCCGCCAAAGCGGTAAGCGTAAAAGCCACAGGAAATGCCAACATTTGATAAAGAAAACCTATCACAAAACAATGACAGTAAATGGCTACAGAAGGGGCGAGAGTGTGGATAGATGGCTTACTTGCATAACTTTTTGCTGCTCCTTTAAAACTTTACAATTTTGGTAATTGATACGCACCCCTTACATGAAAAGAAGAGCCATGGTAAGTAAAGGGAATGTACGCAAATTAAATTTCGCAAATAGGAAAATGAAAACTCTCTTGGAAAAAACAATAAAAAACAAAAACAAAAAACAAAAGGAAAACAATGCAAACGTTTAGCGAATGTTTTTATCGCTTTACAGCCACACCAAGGCACACATAAAAACCGTAAGGAGGGGGTCCTTTATTTCAAAATATTTAAAAAAAATTTCACTGGTACGGTATGTACGTATGTATGTGTGCATATATTTAATGCATATGCCTAAAAGTAGGCCATAAATAATATTTGTTGTTGTTGTTGTTTTTTGCAAATCTCTGTATAATAATCATAAATTAGTGAACATTTGTGCAGACAGTGATTTGTTTGACTTCATTTGTTCACTGTGCCTCTTTATTTCTTTTCTGTTTTTCTCTCTGTGCGTTTAAATAGTCATCGCTCTGCTTTTCTTTTATTTCATTTGGTTTCCTGTTTTTTATTTGTTTGTTGGCTTATCATTAAAGGACTTTCAAGGCTTATCTGAATTGTCATAAAAAAGAAAATTTACATACCGAAAGAAATAATAATTTTTTTAAACAACAACGAGCGCAGCGGAATGAACAGAAAAATGTCATAAGTAAGCATTATTTCGTTACATCTTGATAGGCTGTATCATTCATATACAATTGCTCGTAGATGGTATTATTATTCATGTGGCATGTATTGTATTGTAGCGTCTTAGAAGGAGACACTGAAATGAATTTGTAAAATATAATGATGCACACAGCTTAAGGGCCAGCAAAATAAAAACAATTTGTTGAAAACCTATTAAAGTGTGCGTTATGCAGAAATTTTTAAATTCTTAAAATTTTTTTTAATTTTTTGGAAAATTTTTTCCGACAATTTTTCAAAAAAAATTTTTTGATAAGTTTTTTGAGAATTTTTTCTAGCAATTTTTTTCTTTCAATTATTTTCTGCAAATTTTGTTCTGGCAATTTATTCAACAAATAATTCGAAAACATTTTTTTTCTGATCGTTTTTTTCTGCCAACTCTTTCTGAAAAATTTTCTGACAGTTTTGTTTAAAAATGTTTTCTGACAATTTTTCGACAATTCTTTCTGGAGAATTATTTTCTGTGAATGTATTCCTGTCAATTTTCTCTGGAAATATGTTCAACAATTTTTCCTGAGAATTTTATTCCGAATTTTTTGACAACTTTTCTGACAATTTTTTGTTGCATTTTTTCAACAATTTTTTCTGGCATTTTTTTTCTGACAATTTTTTGACAGTTCTTTCCAGATAATTATTCTCTGTGAATTTCTCTGGATATTTTTTTTTAAATTTTTTCTGAGAATATTTTTTGACAAATCTTCTGAAAATATTTTGCTGACAATTCTTTTCTCACAGCTTTTTTTGGAGAATTTTTACTGGCAATTTATTTTTTTTGACAATTTTTCGACAATTCTTTATAGACAATTTATTTCTGTCAATTTTTCTCTAAAATTTTTTTCTAGCAATTTTCTTAATTTTTTCAAAAAATTTTTTTCTGATATTTTAGTCCTGTTAATTCTTTTCTGATAATTTGGTCCTGTTAATTCTTTTCTGATAATTTGGTCCTGTTAATTTTTTTCTGCCAAATTTTTTTTTTTACAGATTTTTATGAAAAATTTCTGACAAAATTTTTCTGACAATTTGTAAAATGTTTCTGTAAATTTTTTTCTAATAATTTTGTCCTGTTAACTTTTTTCTGACAATTTTTTCTCACTATTTTCCCTAACAATTTTTTTGTGGCAATTTTTTTTTACAGTTTTTTTCTTACAATTTTTATTTTTGGTAATTTTTTTCTGACCGAATATTTCTCACAATGGTTTTCTGACACTTTATTCTGAAAATTTATTTCAACAACAAATACAATTTTTGCACTAATTTTCTTCTGAAAATCTTTTTCTGAAAATTTTTTTCTAACAAATTTTGTCTGACAATTATTTTTCGGTAATTTTTTTCTACTTTTTCTGGCAGTTTTTAATAACATTTTTTGTCTGACAATTACTTTTGGACAATTTTTTTCTGACATTTTTTTCTGGCAATTTTTCCGATCATTAGAAAGAAAATCTCGATACAAACAGACATATACATATGTATGCTTGCAAGGATAGTATAGCTTCCACGCAGTTGATGAGGCCTGATGTTTGCAGTGTAATAGGAAGAAAGATTTGAAGGAAAGAAAGATAACGAAAGTCGCGGTAGTGTAGTACGTAGTGTGTTGGCTTATTAGACATGACACCACGGTTCAACACCGGCAAAAACATCTCCAAGAAAATGAGACTTCCTCTCAACAGATTGATGGGTGTAAATAAAATTGCCATTGAATGTTTCTCAAAATATCTTAGATTCGTAGTCGACTTTAAGCAGTAGGTCTAGGAAATTAACAAACACAACATAAGTGATGTGAGAAGCTAGGTTGTAATCCGAACTGGGGAATGTAATTACCAATTATGTACATATATGTATGTATGTATATGTATGTAAAGATAATTACGAAGTGCCTGCAAGTCAAACAGATTTGATTGGGTAATTGCAATGAGAAGTGATTTGAGTTATGCACAAGAGCATTAGCACG
The DNA here is from genome assembly GCA_930367235.1 of Sarcophaga rosellei. Taxonomy (NCBI): domain Eukaryota; kingdom Metazoa; phylum Arthropoda; class Insecta; order Diptera; family Sarcophagidae; genus Sarcophaga; species Sarcophaga rosellei. The sequence goes on along the minus strand of OV884021.1, from coordinate 72,127,860 downwards.
AGAAAAGAGATCTGAATTTTAATGATTACTGAGGCTTAAACGACAGTAGTTTTAAAATAAGTTTCGATTCATTCCAAAATAAAGTCCCCGTAATGAGGACAACGAGTCCATCTATTTTGTGTGTGCCTATAAATTTTAATTTTGAAGATTTTAGTCCTGATAACTTTTTTACCACCACGCCATTATTATTGATAGTCGATAACGCTTTGGTTTTGTTGTCTTCAAACACAATTTAAGAATTATTGGTTGAAAGTATGAATTCATCGAAAGTGAAACCCAAAATACAATAAAAATCATTCATAAATTATGATTTACTAGTTAAGAATATAAAATCCGTAAAGCAAATAAGGACCTTAACAACAACAACATCAAAAAACAACAACAATATTAAAGAAAAAGACTGCGACATTTATGGCCAATAAAGTTTATCATGCAATTAAGAACGTATTACGCTGCTAATAGAATAATTAATGCAATTTCCCACAACATTACGCACATGAGAGAGACTAGCTGGGGCACACATACAACGCCCTCGAAAAATGAGTAACAAAAGCCATAACAACAATAGCAACAATGATATAATGCCCGAAAAGCATAGAAAATCAAGATTTTGCAAAATTAACCCTCGAAATGTAAACATACATTGAGTTACGTATGTGTAAGTGTATGGTAAGTGAATGTGTGTGGGTTTTGGTGAGACCATAAGAAAAGGACACTCACACTCGTACGCTGAAAGCAAAAACACATGAAGAGAAGGACTTGAATACAATTGTATTTGAAGGAGTTGTTTGATTGTACACAACAACTTTGGTGTAGAAATGCCAAGGGCGGTTTTTTGCACCACACATACACACATCAACACTAAAGGATATATCCTGCAAAACCACATACAAAGCAGTATGAATTTATTTTTGTTTTCCCAACACAATGAAACACAGAAAGCCTGAAGCAGAGGTAAACAAATGGAAACACAACGTCCTGTTATGGGACAGGTCCTTGCTAGTTTTTTTTTTTTTTTTTTTTTATAGCTATGCGAGCTAAAGGTTGGGAATCTTCAAAAGACATTGGTAGCCCGGTCTACACAATGTGCACGATTCGCCGCAAGACTTACTCTCGGCTTGCTAAACGCATACGTACTAAACCCAACCAAGTTCGTCACACTTCCATTAAGTCGCCCCCCCCGGGACCACAATCAAGTATTACATCGGGGGAGGTAAAGATTCAGCGAGTGCTGCTATCCATTTCTGCTGTTCTTGCTCTCTCTATTATCCTCTGTTGCACTAGAACTTCCTTCGCGAATAAACATACCGCGTTCCAGTTTTCGCGTGATGTTAGCATCAGGTTAACCACGTTATCGGGGGTCACCTGGGATCCGATCGTCCTCTCCAGGATATTTCGTCGATATTCGTAGCGCGGGCAAGTAAAGAATACATGCTCCGCTGTTTCGCCCGTATTTAGGCATGATGGACACGCTTCATCCACGTCATGCCCATACTTGTAGAGGTATGTCCTATAGCATCCGTGACCCGTTAAGAACTGTGTAAGGTAAAAATTTACCTCGCCGTGCTTCCTTCTAGTCCATTCTTCTATATTTGGTATTAATCTGTAAGTCCATCTTCCCTTTGTGGAAGAAGTCCACTCGTGCTGCCACCTATTCATTGCATCGTCATTCGCCTGGTCAGGGTGCACTAGCCCCGTTCTCCTTCTTGTTAGGTGTTTCCTCCTTTCAACCTCTACTAACATTCGTAGCGGCACCATCCCTGCAATCACCAATGCTGCATCCGTAGAGACTGTACGGAAGGCAGAAATTACTCGGAGGGCAGATCTCCTGTAGGCCCCATCAACTCCTATTCTGTATGTCTTCTTATCCATGGCCTCGGCCCATATAGGGGCTGCATATAGAGCAATCGATCTAACCACTCTCATCAGCAATTGCCTCTTCTCCTGTCTCGGACCTCCCAAGTTAGGCATTATCCGCGCGAGTGCGCCGGTTGTCGCCGCGCACTTCCTACTAATATACGTCAGGTGCTCCTTGAATGTGAGTCTGTTGTCAATCATAACTCCTAAGTACTTGATAGACTGCTTCGATGTTATCCTTTGTTCGCCAACCGTTATGGTGATGTATTCCATTTTCTTCCTACTGCTTACCAATACGACATCCGTTTTATGATCAGCAAGTTTCAGACCTATACTCGCGATCCAGCTTCTAACTCTGCTAACTGCCGCGTTGCACGTTCGTTCCAATTTATCAAGGTGTTTACCTTTCACCACGAGGGCTATATCGTCCGCAAATCCGAATATTTGTGCACCCGTAGGAAGCCTAAGCCTCAGTACGCCATCATACATCACGTTCCATAGCACTGGGCCCAGGACCGATCCCTGTGGTACCCCTGCTGTTACAGCGTATGACTTTCTGCCTTGATCTGTGTCATACAAAAGTACTCTATCCTTAAAGTAGTCCATTATGAGTTCCATCAAATATCCAGGTACGCCCCTCTCATCAAGTGCAGCCAAGGTGGCGTCCCAATCTGCCGAATTAAATGCGTTTTTAACGTCCAGGGTGATGATTGCGCAATACTCCTTATCACCCTCAAACCAGCGGTCACCGCTGATGGCTTCCTTCGCTACGGTTATGACCGCCTCCATTGCATCCACAGTGGAGCGCCCTTTTCGGAAGCCGAATTGGCGATCCGACAGGCCATCTCTCTCCAAAATCGTTTCGAGTCTTCTACATATTATCTTCTCCAGCAGTTTACCTACGGTATCAATCATACAAAGTGGGCGGTATCCTGATGCATCCTGCGCGCCGTTGCCCTTCGGGATGAGAACCAACCTCTGTCTCTTCCATATCTTTGGGAATTTCCTCTCCTGAATGCATGTATCAAATACTTTCCTAAACACCTCAACATTGTTCTCTATAGCCACCTTAAGTGCGACGTTTGGGATCCCATCAATCCCCGGCGCTTTCCTGAGTTTCATTCCTCTCCAGACTGCATCGAATTCCTGGCCGCTAACCCCAGGAATGTCATCGTGAGGCATGCTGTCTCGCACAGCATACGTGATCTCGGCCCTCTCCGGAAAGAGGCCTTCGACAATTGATCGCAGCTTCTCCGCACTTTCCGTGGCCGGTGGTCGAAAGCAGTTCAGCTTCCTCATTACCACCTTATATCCCGTGCCCCAGGGATTTTCATCCACATCGGCGCACATTTCTCTATAGCACCTTCTTTTACTCCTGTCAATGGCCCTATTAAGGCTGGCTCTGAGCACCTTGTATCTTTCCCGAAGTACAATGAAGTCATTGCGACCCCTTGCCCTCTGGAATATCCTCCGCGCTCGATTACATTTCCTTCTTAAATCAGCTATCTCCGCGTTCCACCAGTACACGTGTTTCCTGCCCGGCAGGAGAGACTTCCTCGACATAGACGCGCTGCAGGCTTCCGTTATACAGCGCATAAGTTCCATCGCCATGTTGTTTGCGCTTCCGGCCAACCGAATGTCGCCCATCGTGAGAACAAAGGTTTCCTCATCAAAAGTAGAGTCCCTCCATAAAGGATTAGGAGGGGCGGCAATAATGGGGTTCACTGCAGGGCGTTCCTGTATTTCAAAAATGATCGCCCGATGGTCGCTATGAGTGTAGACATCGGACACAGTCCAATTCGATGTCGTTGCCAGTGTGTCGCTGACGAATGTTAAATCAATCTTAGAACTCCGTCCACTTCTCGAGAATGTATCAATCTGCCCACAGTTGAGTAAGACAACCTCCAGGGTTGCAAATGCGTCAAGCAGGCTTTCACCCCTTTGGTTCGTGTACGCTGAACCCCATTCCACAGCCCATGCATTAAAGTCCCCGGCAATCACCAGGGGTCTTAGATTTCTAGCCTCGTTAACGATGTCATCCAATCTGAGTTTGTACTCCTCCATTGATAAGCTGGGGGGGAGATAGCAGCTGAGGAAATGTACCCCATTAACGGTGCATTTCACAAAGCCCTCTCTCCTGTTGTCAATATTTCCCATTGGGAATTTACCGCATGTCCATATCGCCGCCTTGTTGCATTTACTGGTAGCCCAACGCTGATTGTCAGGTGCCCTGTAGTGTTCGCTCAATATCGTCAGGTCTATTTTCCGCTCCCGGACAGTCTGTTTAAGGAGCTCCTGCGCCGCTTCACAGTGATTCAGATTCAGCTGCAAAATTCTCATTTTCCTCCGTTCATCATCCTCTGTCGAGCTGCCAGGTACTGTGGACACTTAGGTCCCCCCGTGACATGATTCGCTTCCACATTTCGATCGCCTCTACAGAGTAGGCAGTGAGGGTCACTGCGACAAGTTTTGGCACGGTGGTCTTGCTCTCCGCACTTGAAACAGTGTTTTGACCAATCACTTCTACTGCGGCAATTTCCGGCTATGTGCCCGAAGTCTAGGCACTTGAAGCATCTCCTTGGGACAACTTTCCTCATTAACCGGCAAACTGTCCACCCGACACGCAGTTTGCCCACTTCCTCGGCCCTGTAAGCCAACTTCGTTGGTATTGCAATTATTGCCGTCCGCGTACCCCCCGGGGCACTTCTTATCGTCCTGATAGCCGATGGGTGTAATTCTCCAATTTGTTCTCTCCAAGCGGTTATTATTTCATCTCCTGTGGTTACCTCGTCCAGGTATCGCAATTCAAATGTTGTCTCCTGAGTTATTGTCCTGACCTCAACATCATCGGTCAATAAGGTCTTCAATTTGGATTGGTGAGTTTCTGTAGCCACCTCAGCCGACCTTTTAAATTCCAGCAGAATTTCGCCCTTCCGTGTCTTCTTAACAAGGTGAACATCTTCGCCAACTGACTTAAGCTCCGGGGCGTTTCTAACTTTCCTTAGGATGTCTGCAAATGAGAGCTTCTCCGTAGGTTTTATTAGCATTGCATCCGGTCTTGGGGGCTTCCTACGCTTCCTAGTCTTGAGAACCCAATCATTGGGCTCTCTACTCATTTCTTCTTCGGTACCCGGTATTTCCGCATCCCGCTTCGTTACATCTTCAGTAGTATCTACTGGTCCCTTCTTCAGATCCTTGCCACCTATTTTTGAAGCTGGGTCAATTAGTCCCTCCGGTCTAATTGGTCTGGTCTTCTTCGGAGGTGTTCTTCTAGGTTTTTCCACTTCGTCTCTCAGTCTCTTAGATGCACCCGGCAACTGCCTCTGCTGAATCGTCTGGGTGCTTCTGTCATTGGTTCTGACCTTGTCTTCCTGTCTCGAAGCCTTGTCTTTAGCAGCCTGCTGGTAGAGCGACGATATTGAAGCAACCACATCGCGCATCGCCTGGTGTATGGACCTTCTTCCTCCGCCCATCATCTCCACAAGTTCCGCTATTTTGTCACCCAGCTTAATAAAGTCGTCCGTATCCTTTTCGGGGGGCTTGCTCCTCTGCAACTCCGGTGGTGACGAGCGGGATCTCTCGACATTTTGCGTCTGAGGTGGTGAGTGAAGCAGCCTCGAAGCCCTCTGGAAAGGATTACGCATAGGGCTGATCAATCTTGACTCCTTTGCACCCTCGGTGCCGGCTGGAGTAGTAACGCCTGATGAAGTAATAAGTTTATTTTCCATTTCTATGCTATTGGGTCCCAACTTGGAGCCGTTATCTTGGATTCGTTGTGTAGTTACCCTTATTGTGGTCCCATGGTTATCTTTGCAATGCAGGGAGGCCATGCGAGGGTTGACACAAGTCCTCATGAAAGCTTGTGTTCAGAGCCAGACCGGGAGCTAAACAGAAGAAATTCTTAACTGCCCCTACACCCCAACTCAACGGGACGAGTCCAAGATCGTTCTCCAAGGCTTGCCAGGTTTTAACGGGACGGAGACAGATGGTGTATTAGCCTGAAAGCCGTCTGTACCAGATTTCACTCCAGCACATATTGGTAACAGAATACCCCATCCGCCAGCCCATGTCATCAAATCCAAATAGTAGTCCAGTATACCATAATCAGAATCTTACTGGTATCAATTCTGATGCCTATACGACTAGGCGCCGATCATCCACATCCGATAGAAGCGTGCTTGCACGCATGATGGTCTGTGGTTCCCACGGTGCTATCGTGTTACCACGGTAGTTCAATACTTTGAGCGGCATTGTTTCGCTTTAGAGCTTCAGTGTCATTGGGTATATGCCAGACTTTTCATCCGCACCCTCTACCTTTGCCCTCCCATTTAGTCGCCTTTTACGACAAGCAGGGAACCACTGTGGTAGTATTCTAATCCGCTACCACACGGTGTAGGTCCTTGCTAGTGTATGCCTGTGTGTGTGTGTGAGCAAAAAGTTTGTTTTTCTTTACATTTCGAATTTTCTCACTGTTGTTTTTGCGGGGGATGTTGTTGGTGGTTGAGTTTTGCAACTCAAATTGATTGTTTTGGTTTTGATGATGAAGACAACAACTACGACTAGGATGAGAACAATGAGCATGACGATGATGATGTCCTTTTTTTATAATGTCCTTAATGAAAATGTCAAGGAAATTCCTGCTTTTTGGACGGAAACATTGCATGTTTAGATATCGTCTTAACTATTTTACACCATAATGTGGTATTCCTCTCCCTTCCCTCCCTTGCACTCCTTTGCTAATAACTCTGAACGTTGTTTGGGCAACTGGATGATGACAGCAGACAACAGGAGTGTATCAGTTTAATAATGCCCGGGTATGTCAGGCGTAAATGGATGAATGCACAAAGTAATGAAGGAAAATTAAATATTAAGTCTCGAAAAAACATTTTCTTTTATCACCAGAATTTGTATTTGTTTTGTGTAGCCAATGCGCAAACCCATCTCATTGTTGGGATAATGAAAAACAAATTTTTATTCAAAGAGTTCTCAGCAAGTAAAAAAGATAATTTCTAATAAAGGTAAATTGATTACATAGACAAGATGTACTGGGTAAGAGAAATTAGATTTTTAATTGATTTTTATTGGAAATACTTTGGAAATCACAGTGCACAGTGTGGACCCAAACCACTTTATTCATCAGAAATTTTATGTCCCTGAAAATTTAAGTATCCTGCTACCGAAACTAAAGGACTGTAATGGCCAATAGTGTATTTATCACAAACAATAGCTAAACAAATGATTGGCCTTCTGTAGCAGGTTCTAGAATGCTAGGGTTGCCATCAGTCGTTGTACACAATCAACGGTGGGTTGTTGTATTAGGAAGAGTGGTGAAGAAGTTTGCAAATTTAGTCGTATCCTAATTTATTACATATCCGAAGCCTTGTCACAAACTCTGTGTAGAGCGTTGGCTTTATACTTATACTATTCATGGCAATTTTATTTTATTCCCAGAGTTTTTGCCAGAAATCTGCTGAAAAGAAGTTACCGAAGAATTTTTTCGTATTTCGTTTTGTTGGAGATGTTTGAATTGGGGTTTGAACTGCGGTCTCAATTCTCATAAGCCAATACCTGCTACACTACGGCGAGTACACATTCTAGGGTAGACCAATAAATAATATTTACTTCTAACATTATAATGTTTAATTAACACTTAATTAGCACCCTATTAGAGACCCTTAGATATGATACACAGTAAGGATAACACACCTCAAGGGATAATTGCAAAATCTGTGGCACAGTTTACCGATATGTCCTTTAGGATTAATAAAACGCTTTATCTACTGTCTGCATAGGTCTAAAAGGTATTTGCCAGGGTTACAGTACCAACACCATTAAGTATGTATGCGCTGGAAGGAATAGAAAATCCTATTGTCCTCACTCTGTAGTAAATAAGATGAAGAAAACTTACATCCTTATATAACTGGTCAATACATTGCTTTAGTCATGACTTCAATTAGACCAGTCATTATGTGTGTGTTAATTATATCCATGAGTGAAGAGACATACAGATTCGAGAAACGTTTCATGGTAACTTTATTGTACGCTCCGAGTTTCTGCCAGAAGACTGCTGAGACTGTTTTTCTTTGCACATTTCGTTGCATTTGCGATTTTGAAGCTGCGGTTTCAACCACGGTTCTTGTCCAATAAACCAACACAGTGTTAACAAAACTATGAGTGTTTCGATTATTCGATTTTGAGTTTCAAAGCACTGCAAATATGTTTTTACTCTGAAAGAATTAAGAGTTTCATTTAAGAAATATGAGTCGACGCCTTTTTCGTCCCTCGTTAAAGAAACATGTCAATACTTTATTTGTTGCATTAAAAATCATTTTAAATTTCAAAAAGATTTCCTTTTTCTTTTCAAAATTTTAAGCAGAAAGTAAAATAAAAGCAGAAAAATAGAAAAAACGTATAAGAGAACTAAAGACTCGTTACAAATAAAATCTTTAGTAAAACGTTTTCTTAAGTAAATACGAAGACAACCGCAAATAAATAGAATATGTAACGGAAATATAAGGAACACGTATGTATACCCCACTACACATACACATAATGCGTGTTGGTTAAGCTCATATCAAAAAAGGGAGGGAGTGACAGTCGTCATGTAAGACTGTACAAGATATCCTATACCCCAATAGACCTGTGGGAAAAAGTTGATCATTCAATAACTGAAAGCTTACGAGGCAGATCTGCATGATGACTGTAAGTTCCGAGGTTATGCTATAAGATAGGAGAAGCAAAAGCTATTCATATTGCTTACAAATGTAGCAGATCAGATTTCTTTGTTTTCTAAGTTACAAACACTTTGATAAACATAGTGGTTGTAGGGTACAAACTTCCAAAAGGAAATCTAAAAATTTTATATCAAAACTTACGTGTAAAATTCTCATTCCAAGAAAATTTTCTCTTGACATTTAAGATTTTATTCTGATGTTGCCTCTCAGCATAGAACAAAGCTATACAGTCTGTCTTTTAGTTTTCCATGCATTTTAAAATGATTTTCTCATCTTTGATGACGATGGTGGTTGTGGTGGTCTGAGTATGAGTACATAAGAATACATTTACCAGGTTGCAAAACCAAGAAGAAAATAAGGACTTAGCAATCTTGACAACTACTTTCCGGTTGACATGCAATTTTCACATAAAGATAAATGAATGCTCTCCCTCTCTATCTGTTTCTATCTGTCTCTCTCTCTCTCTCTCTCACTTAACATATTTTCTTTTAGGTTTTTTAAGTTTTTCGGTTAAGAAAATACAAGAAAATCTTTTTGGTTTTTGAAAGACACATTAAAAGGAAACACAAATGCTGGAAAGCATTTATTCAGAACGACACTAATGGTGTGTAGTTAAGGCAAGTACAAATGGAATGAAAATGAAAACAGACTATAAAGGAAAACTAAAGTTGGAATGATAAAGTATTAAAAGGAAAAACAATATTCCACGTAATCATACATTATCGTTAACAATAGTGAAGAGTGCAGTGTAGAATGCAGCGCATTCAATGCATTTTAAATTTTAACAACAAAATTTTATGAATATTGGTCGCACTCAAATCGATTCTCCTCATGGTCTATTTTTCATTGCATTCATTGTCTTGTTCTGTGTTGAGTAAGAAGTTAGAGATGACCATCAACCCCTTGGGATAGACACATTTAGTTCAAGTAGGGCTCCTTGTGTTATGGAATAACAAGAACCCGACCTATAATTCAAAATTAATGGGTCACAGAAAATAAAAGACCTCCTGATCTAAGAAACAGGAGTTTTTTCCTTCACCGTACCCTACATAGTACTACTAAACCTTATGAGTTTGAATAATGCTTTGCAACAACACAGAGTTACAATACAGACATCATTATATCATATGCCAATTGGCCAAGGACATATGTATATAGTAGCAGTACGATAGAAGGATGGGATGTTCAGTGCCAGATTGAAATATTCAGAGTCATGATAACAGTAGAATTACCATCTAGTTATACGCACTGTTACAAAAATGAAAAATTAAGATACTGGTGTTTTACTTTTACATCGCTTAACATCGCTTAAAATTATAAACAATTGATACAAAAACAAAACAATGCAGTAAACAAAACTGTTTACAAATTATCGTACTGATTAATATAACAACAAACAACAGCGTAAAAAAATGTTAAATAAGTAAACAAAATACACAAACAATGTTAATGAATGTAAACAACGATGTTTACATTATATAGAGATTTCGAGAAGACGAAGTCATGAACATTCGCCTTCAAGAACATTCATCAGACCATATAAAAGGTAAGGCAAAGCAGGCGAGTGAAGTTCACTCAGTCGTGTATGAGGACGCGGTGCATTTGAAGAGAATAATCATGGTTTGAAGATCGCCGTTACAAAGATTAATGATTGCTATTGCTTATGCAAAAGCGTATAAACAGAGGAATAACAAAGAAGAGCAATTGTTGTTGTTTACATCAAGTGGTGAACAGTGCCACATGGAATTGTGCGAATAATAAAGAATTTTAATTAAAGCTAACAATAAACTATTTTCAGTTTATTAAACGTTTTTAAAAGGTAAAAACGTAACGATACATAATTATGTACGTATGTATTCTAGAATCACAAAGTAGCCGTCGTTCCTTGCCTCGAAATAATAACATCTATGAACAGTTTTGAATATAGTAAAGGAACCTTTTTCTGATTAGATTCAATTGTTTTCTCTAAAGGTGACCAAACCATTCCATTATGCTCCTTGTTAATATGTTATCCTCTTTGCGGGAACAAGCGGCATGGAGCGTCCTAGATGGGTTATTTTACATTCGAAAACGAAGATGATAATTTTATGTACTTTACACCATACCGCCACAGAAGACGAATATATTTCTACGCATTCCAGTCGAACTCTGAAGGACAATATATACCCGTGTTTTTATTCCAATACAAACTGTATCGTGTGCAATAATTGTGGGTTTAAATAGAAAAGTCTACACCTGTCGTAAAGTATTATTATAATTTATATTTCACAATGCTTTCAAACAAAATTTCTAAATTACTTTTTCAATTTCATATTCCTTTGTTTTTTGGATTTTTATTTTTTTTTACCAAAGCAAATACATATTCTATTCACCACTAATTCCCTTTTTATTTAACCCCTTAATTAGTTTCTTCTTCGTTTTCAATTCTTTTGACAATCTTTTCTAAAATGCAAATCCTTTATAAGACTTCATATAAAATTAGTTTTCGAAACTTTTCTTTTCTACAATTCTATAGACTCACTCTCTCTCCTTAGTACACACTTTTCTTTTGCCAACAAAACTAAAATGATATTAGAAGTCGACGGTGTGGGGAGGGGAGCCTGGTGTATAAAACAAACATTTCATTTTAAAATTCTAAGAAAATTTTCTTTCGAAACCATACTACTTGAAGCGGTAAGAAAATCCGTTTTTAAAAATGTTGCCTTTAAATGTCTACGTATGCTTGCGATGAGTTTTAGGTTTTTTCAAATGTGTGTTTGGGAAAAAGGTCTTAAATGGCAAAATATTAAAAATATATTAAATGTTTTATGAACTGAAATATCGGGTCTTCCAACAAAGCACTTGCAAAATTTGAGAGTTGATAAATGCCATCTTTTTAAGCTACTTCTGTCAAATAAGGGGTCATTTATTCAATCGGTTTTGCCACACCACCATGGCTAGATATAGCACTCAGTAACACGTGCAAATAATAAAATTGTTTCCTTAGAAATTGGTGTCCTATTCGACCAACATACCGCTTGTTTCACCCATTTCACGATCGTTAGAATCGTACTACCAAGAGAGAGAGAGAGAGAAGACTACTGGCCATGTAGTGGATAAATTCGAGTTTACTGGTCCAGTAAACGATTAACCCGGAACTAGCTGTCAAACCAGAATAAGTACTTCCCATATAAAGTAGAATTCTTTCAGAATGAAGCTGAGACTTTAATTAATTTTCTGATCAATCCGATATTAAGTAAGAATAGCTCCGGTAGAGTATCGTGAGAAAACCAGCCAAATAAGGGAAGATAATGTCGAGCCAGAGATGGGCGGTAAGCGGACGGTTGTTTAGAGGTAAGCGAGGTCTCTTCTTATGCCTAACCACTACTCAATAACCTGTAAGAATAGATACAGTGACAGACAGATATGTTCCTACGATTTAGTTTAATTACACAATTGGCACGCCTGGTAAATCTCTATAAAGCATGCATTTTTCATCAGTCCAGAGTTTTTCTGACTAATAAATCGCCCCTCCATTAGGCTATTCGGATTGATAATCGCTTGGAGTGTTATGCACTAACGAGTCTTGCGACTGCATAACACGGCATGACCCTGTGATCAGGAATTTGCATTCGATTAACATAAAACTGTTCTAAGAGTCAATCAAATGAGATAAGGCATATGTCAACCTGTTTCGGCCTAAGTGTGGGATCTCAAAGAGTTCTCATTGTCCTTGGCTGTCAGATAAGAGAGAGACTTATTAGTTGGAGACTGAGAGAAATGCTTGAAATCGCCTTAGTCTAGTAGGTAGTGTGTCGATTTATGAGACCGGATTCCGTGGTTCAAAACCCAGCTAAATGTTAAACCTTAAATTGATCTGATTGTCGGTTGGCTGTCAGATAGGATAGAGACGTTAATAGTTGGAGACCGAGAGATATCCTTGAATTCGCCTTAGTCTAGTAGGTAGTGTGTGCGCTTATTAGAAGAGAGCCTGTGGTTCAAGCACCAGATGTCTGAGCTCTAATAAAAGAAAAATGAAAAACAAAATATTTTTTTTTTTCGGCGGCTGCCTTTCTTTTGGCAAAAACTATGAGAGCAAATAAAATTATTATGAAAATATTTTTCAAAAATCTCTCACTTAGAGAAAACGAGAAACTGTAGGTCCCGTCACTCATGTATAAAATTAACACACGCAACATGGGTGCTGTGAGAAGCTAGGTTGTAATTCTGACTAAAGTATGGTTACGAAGAAATAAATGAGTAATGAGAGATAACCCGAGGTTAAGAGAAAATTCCACACCAGCCTTATTGTCAATTTTAGAACCGTCTGTGCAGACTTCCACAGAATCCCTAAAACTGTCGATGTTAGGGACATCTGTCCTCCCTGCATGGCATTGTTGTCAACTTTAAAACCGTCTGTGCGGTCTTCCACAGATTGGTTAAAACGGCTTATGTTAGAGGACCAGTAGTCTCTGTCTGGAAATATCTCCTACCGAGGCTAGGTTCAGACGGCGTGTTTTTTGATTTATTTTTGATTTAAAATCCTCATTTTCCTTAATACAGCATCAATAATAAATCAAATTAACATGCACAACATGGGTGGTATGTGCTAAAGGGTGCGAATGTCTCACAATACAAGCTTGCAAGTATTCATCTACTACATGGCAAATAACAGTGGAGGCTATTAAAAGCAAAACTCTTTAATCAATAAGGCAAAGAGCTTTTTTCTTTTGTTCAAGCAGGAAACCCGATATAATCATTAAGCAAATCATTATTGTCATAATTTCTAAATCAAGTGGCTGGCTCTGCCATTTAACATACTCGCCCACATAATTGTAGCACTTGTCAACTTTAACCCTTGGAAACAATTTCCGGTGCCCACCAACAGAAGACAATAAAATATTACTGCCACGGTCTGTGCATCTTTATTTTTTTACGTAAATAACAGTCAGCCACTTAGATTCAGTCATAATCACAACGGCAAGAACAACTAAATAAAGATGTCATACAGCTGCAAGAGCAGGAGCAGGAGCAGAAGCAAAAGCGGGGGTAGGAGTATATGTACATATTTATTAAATAAAGTTTCCTTTAAAACGCCTTTTAACCATTAACTCAATTATTACAACCTACTTACACCGAGAATCTCTACATAAAATTTAACTCTTTTCTTTTGTGTTGTTGTTGTTGTTTTTGTCTTGACATACGAATAGGAAACGAAAGGATCTTAAAGGAGCAATAACAATAAAGCAAACTCCTTATTATTAAGAGGAAGAGAGAGAGAGAGAGAGAGAGAGAGAGAGTGAGAGAGCGATAGCAAGTGATGAAACATGATATCAAATGTCAGGCACGTTGACAGCTTTTAACTGATGCTGCTATAAACTCTAAGCAACCCACCCTTTCCTTTACTGTTTCTCTCTCTTTCTCTCCCTCTCTCTCCTAGAATCTTTGTTGTACTATGCCATCACAAAAATTCTAACACTTTGCTTTACATTGACAGGATGAAGGATAACAAAGAAGACGTTGGTAATGTTGCTACTACTACTGCTGCTGCTGCTGCTGCTGAAAAGAAGTTGAAACATAACAGGACTTAAGTAAAGTGGATGTAAAGGATGTGGCACGAGTTATACGAAGTGTAGAAAGGATTGTTTCATATCGTTTTGGTTCATGTTTTTTTTTTTTTAGTTCTGAAGACAATGATGATGAGAGTGCTCTTATTGACTCGGTATCTTGATAAGATTAATCAAATTTTCATAACATTAAGGAACAACTAACAGTAGAAGAATAAGCATAAAAAACACAATTACAACAACAACTACTACAACAACAATAAAAACTTAAAACAAAAGGAGTAGCAAAGTAGTTATGCATAGCCACACTTCATAGCATTAAGGTCATATGCTTTCCCGCATAAAGCCTCATCAGACAATAAGAAATTTTAAACCAAAATTTTTATTACCACCTTACTACTGCTGTTTACATTATTAACATGGCCTTATCTTAAAAGGGTTTAAATACGTATTGTGCTTAGAAAGGCAAATAGATTTTTCTATGACATGGTTTAAATGTAATTATTTAAGAAAAGCGTAAGAAACGTAAGTAACAATCTTTATTTCCTTTACTTGGCTGCAAGAAATGGTTAAAAGTGCGGAGCGCTTTAATTGATATTTTTAAGTTAATATTTATAATAGAGTAGTTGGTTAGAATATCAAAGAGTTCTTCATTAAGAAACATTTGTTTTTTAGTTTGGTAAACATAAAGACCGTTTCCAAGAGACACTAATACAACTTAAAAGGCATGAAATATGCTTTATACACGGATATTCCCAATTAAGTTTTTAAGTTTTATGAATATTGTAAAGCCAACATATTTAATAATATCCTACGCGTAAGAGAAAATATCGGATTATGTATGTACTTACTTAATTTGTCACTACACTAACTTAGTCAGGTTTACAACCTAGTTTCCCACACCACTCATGCTTGGATGAGACCCACAGTTTAATATTGACTTCGGACAATAGATTTGAGAAACTTTTCAGGAGAATTTTGCCAGAAGACTGCTTAGAGAAAGCAGCTGAAAGAAATAATTGTCGTACATCGGTTGGTTTATCTGGTCTAAGCCGAGTATTGAACCATGGGCTCTCATCTAATAAGCAAACCCACTCACTACTAGACAACAGCGGCAAGTCCAACCATTTAGTATTTCCATCTAAAGTATAATATATTTTGGTAATGGTTTGGATCTTTTAACAACCGAAGAACGCTTAAAATCGTTAGAACTCACTACAAAAGTATTGACTTAAATGCGGCCACTTGGCTAGGTGCTGGCTAGATCCTAAAATATTTGCAGCCACTAGAAGAGTTAGATAAGTGCTCAGGCTCAGGCCTATACTTCATTACAATGCATGGTCTACCAAAAATACATCATCTGATCGCCAAATAGAGGCGTGGTCCATGTTCTTCTCTGCGGCTTTTGCACTTAAATTTTATTAATCTTGCATGTCCAATTCAACTGACGCAAAGTGGGTTGAGTACTCTTAAGTCGCCATATTCTAGTAGGTAGTGTGTTGGCTTTTTGAACATAAGGCATCGGTTCAAGCCTGAGGTCAGACATCAGATATGAAAAAAAATTCGCTGGCGACTTCCCCTCATCAGATTTCTGGAAAAAACTCTGAGAGTGAAATAAAATTGAAATTAAAAATTAAAAGTTTCTCAAACGTTGTTCGGAATCAACTTTAAATTGTAGGTCTCGCCAGTCATGCATAAAATTAACACACACAACACGAATACTGTGAGGAGTTAGGTTGCAATCCTGACTGAAGGATTGTAATGACCAATCATGTATGAATGTGTACCTCATAACGCTAGATATTAGATTATGATTGGATGATAGGGCAATAGGCTTTCAATGCTAACTAATCGAACAAGAATTTCTTCAGAGCTTATTTGTCAATCGGTTGTTATTGCCTACAAGCAAAATTATCGCGTATGGGGGTCGTTAAGTCCAGAAGTTATTGTGGAAAAATCATTGTATACGGACATTTTGCTCCTTATTTTTTCAAATACAACCCTGGTAGAAGCTATATCGCCTATTCAAAAAACAGAACGTTATGTAGCTTCAAAAAGACGGTGCTGCGAGCCATATAACTCATTCGATATCGGCATTATTGTATGAGAAGTAGTCATAAAAAGCAATTTCACGTGTTGGCGATTTGACGCCGTAAGACTTTCTTGAGGAGTTACATATCAAGCACGTTAAAATATTTGAAAACCAATATTCGGGTAGTGATAGCCAAGATACCGCCCAAAATGTGAATAACAATCGACTGCTGCAGCTAATCTAGAAGTGATCATTTAAGTGCAATCCAATTAGCCGGGAACCATCTTTATAATTGCAATAAATCTGTAAAAGAAAAATAGAAATGAACCAGAAATCTCCTAACCTGAATGCCTTTAGTCCAATGAAGTGAACTCGTTTCACTTTAATACAGTCAAGACCCAGCAAGAGAACTGCCTTTCGGTTTTTGTAAAAATATCACTGCTAATCTGCCCTCCTCCACAATACCTCTGCAACTTTGCTTCCTTCAAAAAGACAACAATATACTCTTGCAACAACCAATGTCATCAGTTGTTCTACTGGATAACATCTTTACCATTACATCCGACTGAGTTAACTCCTCAAAAAGACCCAGACAAGATTGCCCAATATGTCGTAATTTTATCACATGTCATATCAACATTTATCCAAATACCGTTGCTAATCTAGTAGAAATAAAAATTCGTGTAACCTTTCCCAAAACTCATCTCTACCTTTTTAAAAATAATTTTAAAGAACTTGTGCAGGGCAAACGATCGTTGCTATCAAGAGTAACCAACTGAGTATACCATAAGAGAGAACCCGGAGAATAAACTAGAGCCGCTAGGAACATCTCATCCAAAGCTATTTTAAGGTGTCTAGCAAATAATTTACTTGATTCAGCGAACTGTATCCATGTTTAATCTCCTTTATAAAGAAAGAAAAACTAAAGTTTTCCTGACAACGTCCGACAACTGCCAGCGATTCCTTAATTTAATATTCCATGGCCAGAATATGAAAAAATTCCATTTCCATTCACCCAGCAACATGGAACTCAACATAAGTGCAAAACAAATAATAACTTCAATAGAAAGAAAGAGAGCGAGAGAGAGAGAGAGAGAGCGATAGAAATACTTTTCTATTCTCAATAAGTCAAAGGAAATCAAACAGAAAAAATTGAAGAAAAAAAAAGAAGAATTATTATCCTGTTTGAAAACAAACTCTTCACATATGATACGTTGATAACCTGCTTACAAGTCAGCGATAAATCATATTATTTCTGCCCTCATTCCCTCTGTCATTATATGTGTGTGTGTACTTGTATTTGTGTAGAGTATATGGACTTAAAGAAGAGTTCACATAATAATTTACAAAAGGCACACAAAATAAAAAAAAACAAGAAAAAAAAGCTGAAGTAAATGGGGAACAACAAGAGTCTTGTGTACGAATATAATCGAATTTTTATTGATACAAGCAGCTTAAATAAAATACACAAATACACTCATGCTTACAAACCATACCAAGTGATCATATATGAGGAGATATTAAAGGCAAATACTAATACAAGTCGCCCAAAAGAGAGAAAAAAACTCACCCACATTACAAATAGTCCAGTTCATGACAAAATAGCAAAAAAAAAAAAGGAAAGAAAGAAAAAAAGAAGACGACACTAAATAGAAGTTACAGCATTATCTTTGACTTCTTATGTCTAAGAGCGCTACACTTTGCAACTTTTATGGATGAAATGGTCAACATTCTTGTAACGCTTTTGTTGTATGAAGGACTCTAAAGACTTACCGTAGACTTAAACATTTTTACAGAAGAATTAATTATTGTTCTAAACCACATTACCACACATTTATGCGTTGCGGGCTGTCGCACACATTTACTCCATTAGAAAAATCTCCACATCTGTGACTAAGTCAGATGCCTGGAAGATTTACTTATTCATCTTCACCTATTAAATGTTTTACGTTGACTTTATTCATCAAAAGATAAGTGTGTCTGAGTCAAATTGCTTCACAGGAACTTGGCGACAACTCAGAGCATCTGAAAACCCAAAACAAATGATTGTTATCCACTACACAGTATGATTGGATTTGCAACCTACATATAGCTTGGCTATAATGTGTCCTGACATATGTTTTGGTGTTTTATTTCCCTCCTCAGAGAGTCGGCATATTGAGCTTAAAGAAATTCTGATTCTAAACAAATATTATTTCAGTCTCCTATATATTGTCCTATCAAAATATCACTTATTCCTCTCAGTAAGCTTCTGGATATTATGATGCCAGACTTCCCTTTATAATAACCTGGAAAAAGTTTGCATTGTCTCCCACTTCACTTGAGAAGAGTGTTCCCCCTTTGTATCCTTTCTTTACCAGAGTATAACTTTCCAAGCTTCTCTTCCAACTCCACGAAAAGTTGCGGTCATACCATCTGGAATCCAAAACAGGATGATCCAATTTCGGTTGTCTAGTTGGTTCAATTTCTCCAGACAGCTCAAAACTAATTCCATGTCAAGCTTATAGAAGTGCAAACTTTCGCTTGTAAAGTTATCCTCTGGAGTCCGAATATTTCATTCTGAGACTAAATTCTTCCGCTTCGGTACCACTTTCCCTTTTGAACCATCCGTATACTATAGAAAGTCGCCTTTCTAAAAGAGAATGTAGCTTTGAAAATGCTTTACATTGAAGTATCTCGTATTAAACGTGTGCGCCAGCTTACATGGTTCTAGTCTTCACTACTCTATGGAAAGACAGAAAATCATAGTCTCTATTGTCGCCGTAGGACAAGTAATCTTTGCCATGATTCTGTCAATGATGGGCAGTCTCTGCGTCTTATCCAACTCCTCCAGAGCTGTATTTAAATCTATCCTGCTTGCTCTTAGTTCCTGGTATACATCAAATACATCGTTGTTGTATTGTATCCTCAAAATATCCTTGTAAGCCGTCTGCTCATCTTTATGGTGGCCCACTTTGAAATGCTCCCTATATGTACCACACTAGTTTATTGTCCATTTAAACTATTTTTTTCACTCCATTTCTCGTACACTCCCGTACTTCTATGGATTTGCTCCTGTTTATTTTTAATCCCATAACATGAGCCATACACTAACAACCTCAAGACACTTTTAACTGATATCATAAAGGATCCCTTCAAACTTACCTCGTGCTATTGAAACTATGCCGATCGCCTAGTCTTTTCTCCAAGGCTTAATATTTCTGCAAGAGTTTATATCCCGCTATACTTCACATTACAAGAGAAAGAGTGGGTACACTCATTATCCAAAGAATTCAAGCACTCCTGAATAATTCCCAATAAATCTGTCTACGTATTTGTGATCGTATGCTAGTGATCTGGTGCCCAGCATGCAATGGAAGTCTTTTCAATCTCCCTAATCTTATACAGTAGCACACCGTTTTCTAATGTGTTTTTGACGGAAACGATGTGAGGCTAACTAGCCTAGCGTTCACTCTTAATGAAATTTGACTGTGTACCGACGGAAAATTGTTATAAAATCTACTGACACGTTGCAAGATTTCTTCATATTCATTTAAAAGTGAGTGAAGCGCATTACAAAGTTGACCACTACTTGCGTTAACGCCCTATCCTTTGTCAATTTGTCTAGCAAAACGAATCTGCTTATAATAGTCGGCTACTTATCAGCATACTTATCATAAAGAAATAACAGAAACTTTCATATACTTTTGCAAAACTGCTTAAAAAAGCAGCAACAGCAGCAGCAGCACATCAATTGATACAGAATTGCACAAGCACACTGGCAACGGGTCACTCTTGTCCTTAGAGGCTTTAACAAACAACAATTTAAACTGAAATGCTGTGGAAGAAGCAGAGGCAAGGGAGAGAGAGAGCAAAAGTTTTGGTCATTCTCTGATGATTGTCTTGGCAATTTAGGATTTAAGCAGCATATAAAAATTGTTATCAGATTTGTTACCATTCCACCTCCTCCTCCTCCCCCTAACTGCTTTTTTAAGCAATTGGTCAGCGTTTAGCCTTTTTTTTTTGCTGGTTTGAATTGGTTTGGTTTGGGGCTGTAATGATATGGAAAATCTATGACTTGGCAAATGTCATCGGGAAAATTCGTATTGAATTTAAGTATGTTTCTGGCCATAAATATTTTAAGCCTTTTATTTATCTTTGTAGTTGTATTTGTATTTATATTTGTATTACACAATGACTTTTACCAATGACTTAGCTCCCTTCTTAGTAAAACATTCAACACAAATTGGCCAATTTAAATGCTTGTTTGATTATGAAGTCGTATAAATTTATGAAATTGTTTTATTAAAGCGGTTTAAACATAATAAATCATGTTCTTTCCTTGGACTTATTTTCAATTGATAACAGTTATTAGAAAGCTATGCTCGCATGAAGTGACCATCCATCCCCCGTAAGAGCAATTTAGTTGCAAAATCCTTAATGACATCCTCAGTTTTATAAAAAGGAGTCTGAAACTAATTGTGCAGATGCCCCTTAGAATGTTGTATTAGACAATATATTCTAATAGGATGCCAATTTACTTAGTGTTGTGGGACATAGCGGCAGTTCAATGATAGTGAAAGCTTTTGCTAGTGTAAGTCTGATAAGTCAGATATTATAGCATCTGTCTGACATTTATATGCATTTTGCTGTTGTTACAGGAATATTGTATAATCGTGTAGAGTGTTCAACTCAAAAACAAGAAGAGAACATTGAGTTTTTATGAGGAAATCCGGGTAAAATGAAGTATATGTTGTCGACAAGTGAGACATGCGGCTTGTTGGATCCCAGATTACTGCCAATAACAACGCCTTCGATATAGTCAAGGAATTCATTTACCTTGGCTCCGCCATTACCACCAGACATGATGTCAATCTAGAGATCAAGCGCAGGATCACTCTTGCCAACAGGTGCTACTAAAGTCTCAATAGGCAATTGAGTAGCAAAATCCTTTCTTGTAATACAAAACTAATACTCTAAAAGACGCTTTTCCTCGTTTTTCTCTATGGCACTGAGGCATGGACTGTATTAATCACTGCTGCAGCAGCCTTGAGAGCATTCGAGCCGTGAGATCTTCGGTTCAGTGGGAGTTGGCGATGAATTCCACATATGATCCAACAATGAGCTGTATGAGCATCAACGACATGGATGTTGTGGGTATTAACATCCAGCGACTTCGCTGGCTCGGCCATATCGTTTGAATGGTTGATAGCGATCCGGCGAGACGGGTGTTTGATGTGGGGATTAGCGGAAGTCGGCGAAGAGGACGACCTTGAAGACTCAAATCGAGGAAGCCCTGTCATCGATTGTAGTGAGCAACAGGCGAAGGCACGCAAGAAATAGAGGCAACTGCAAGGATGAGTTAAGACAGACCGAAAACCCTTAATTGGGTTGTTAATAGTAAGTATACATGCAAGGCGGATGGCCTCGAAAATGATCCTTAAGAATTTGTATACACAATAGTGACGTGACCAAAAAGTTGAAAACATTTCCCGACGAATGCCATTGTATTGAGCAAAATAGTTAGCCATCTTTTCGATGAGCAGATTTAACTAACATGGCCTAACAATTTCACAACATACATACAGGATGATGACCCAGCTACTCTCATTACTTATGTTGAGTGTGGCAGGAACTACAGTTTTAAGACGATTCCAACAGATTTTTGAGAAACTTTTCAGTTTTGTTGGAGATATTTAACCTGATGTTTGAACCGAGGTCACACAACTTCAACACCAACTTCACAAATCCACAACATTGGAACAATTCTTTACTCTAATAATTTATGACGAAGTGGTGCAAATTTGTTCAAGGCTAAAGGCAAATAAAACTGCAGAATTGGTTAGTATACTGAACCTCATTGTGTAGTAAGTTTTAAGTTGTTATGCTGACCAGAGCTTAAAGCCAAGGGGAAACTGCAAAGACTTGCTTTACTTTTAAACAGAAATAAGCCCTTCGATGAACCATCTTCCCTGACAGACTCTATTGCATTGAGCAAAATAGTAATTTTTTTTCTCAGCAGATCGAGTCAACATGGCTTAACAATTTCACAACGTTGGAAAAATCCTTTGAATTAGTAATGTATGACAAAGTCCTATAAATTTTCTTAAGGCTAAAGACAAATAAAACTACTGAATTGGGTGGTAAACCTAACCTCATTGTAAAAAAAGTTCTGAGTTGTTATTCTGACCAGATGCTAAAGCAGTTAACTGCTGCTTGAAGGAGAGAAAATTTCCAACCAAGTGCAAAAGGCAAAGACTTTTTTGACTTCCAAACAGAAATAAACCCGTTCGATGAATGGTATTTTTTTTTGAAAAATACACTTGGAAAACTGTATATTTGCATAAAACTCCAAGAATGCGATAATCCCTTAGTATGATGGATACACTCTGAAACGTCCTTGAGAATGTTATCTACATATGTGAATAAAACTGATAATCCATTGGGTGAACCGTCTTCTTACCGACCGTTCTGCATGATAGATACATACGGAAAACTTCTTGAGAGTGTTATCTGGATAAGACTGCTAGAATACGTCGATGTAGAGGTTATTGAGAGGCTCAATATAGATTTAGAAAAACATAGTCGGCTGTGGATTCAATTCACAGCTCAAGAAAAGATTCAGCGTAGATTGGTTGTTACTCTCGATGTGGAAAATGAATTTAATACGGCGAACTGAGAAGAAACAATGCTTGCTCTTCAGTGACTGAGCATATCACATTATTTGGTTGCTATTATCAAGGACTACTTAAGGCTTCAGGTCCTTATCTATGATACAGGTGTTGGTTTGGAACAGTAGCATGACACGGGGAGAATACTACAGGACACTATTTGCTGTACAAAACCTTCGACTATTCGGTGCTGTAAGAATTGTAGATTTTGCAGATTTTGATATATGCATAGTAGCGGTTGATATAGACGGATATGCAAGGACAACCGATTTGGGCATTAGATTAGCTGAACTGCTCCAATGGCATCAGATTAGCTGAACATAAAACTGAAACTGTTTTAATTGCTGGTGAAGAAGAAGTATATAAACATTCAATTTGGTGACTATTGCATTAAGAGTAAGGATGCTTTGAAGGACGTAGAAGTACTGAAAAGGAAATAAAACATGGTTATATAATCCTTAACACGAGAAGAGCATAATTTCTGTGAAGAATAATATTGGCGGCAGTAAAGCGTTGATCAAGACATAAAAAAAGATACTGTCCCCCCAGCTTGTTAAGGATTTTTTAATACGTTTCTAACTGCTTTCGGCAGGCTTCTCATATTGAATTTAGCCAAGGATACAATGGCCAAAAATATCCTTTAATCTTCCATCTCAAATATGAATTTCAAATCACATAAAATTTTCCAAAACATTGAATAGCAAAATGAGATTTTAATTACAATTAAAGGCTTACAAATGACAAAAACAACAGAAAAAAGGAAGTTAGAAAGAGTGTGGGGTAGGGAAATAGAAATACAAATAAATAAACAGAAATTAATCCCATTTTACTTAGTGGTACCAGCAAAACGCACTTTGCTGGCTATTGTTACGGCAGCATCAGCAATACAACACAATACAACACAATTGTAATATCGTTGTTGTAATAACCCATACACTTCACTGAATAACTTACGCTTTTAATACCCGCTACTCCTTTTAATTTTTTTTTTCTGTATTTAAATTGAATGGATAGAGTATGGGGAGGCCAATCAAATACCAGCCTATACCAGCCAAGAGACATTGAGACAATCGGCCACAGTAGCAAACAGCACAGATTGTCAGCGTCTTAAGACTATTAATGAAATGACCGTCACGAAAAATATTTAAATGCTCCTCGAGCATTTCCAACAATTATTAATGAAACATGGTAATGATGCTGACGATGGCAATAGTACAGGCAATACCCTAGGCTTTGCCTAACGTTGGCCAATACGATTACTATACGCGCAAAAGTCTGCTTAATGATGGTAAAGAATTACAAAAAGAAAAAAATCGTATTATTTTGGAAAATACAATTGAAAATATTGTAAAGAAAAGGAATTTCCTGAAATGGTTTAATATTCTAAGAAAGGGTTTTTTGGAGATTTTCTAATTAAATTTCGTTTCTTGTGTACGCTTCCAAAGAAGCTTCCTCCTTTTTTTCAGTCGAAATAATTGTCCTTTGGTTTAATGTGTTTGAAAAATAATTGACTTTGAAAAATTCATTTCAATGCAAAGTGAAACGGTTTTCTAATTATTTAGAGGGATTAAGTATCTCTTATTGTGGTTCTTTTCGAATTTCATTTTTTTCGATATCATTTCCATGGCATAACATTACAAACGGAATAAAAATTCCGATGAAATTTATTGCCAAACCTGTACTCTCACTGCTTACAATAACAATTCAACAGTAAGATTCTAGAAGTTGCCAGACTGAAAATAATTAAGACATAGATTATGATGATAATTTTATTTCAAAATTGCAATCCTCAAATCTACACTGACTCACTTTAAAAATATTTGAAAAATTGAGTAGAAATATTTTTTTTATTGTCTGCAACATTTTCTACGGGTATTTGCTTTCAACTGAAGTATTAAAATCATTCCAAACAATTTTTAATGATTTCTTACTAAGAAGGAATTTTTTTTTCTAAAGCGAAAGCAAAAGGACAGACAGATTAACAAAAAAATATTTGATGGCCATTTATTTCAAAAAAGTTTTGTTAAATAAAATACCACGTATTATAAAAGAAGACGAAATTTTTCAATATTTGCGCTACAAAATCTAATAGTGCATAAACAGTTTATTATTATGATATGATGAATAAAAAAATATCAAGACACGTTGTAGTAATTAAATAATCAAATCTAATCCGAATCATTCCATTGACAAATATTTTTGTGTTTTGAAGTATAGAAAATTGTCATACGGATGTTTTTTCGGCAAACAGAACTTAGTCGAAACAACCTCCAAACACTAGCAGGTTACGTAGGCCTCCCCCTTCAGCATAAATTGTAATCAAAGACCTTTCTACCCGGTCAGAATCAGGTTAAGTAATGTTCGGTAAAAAAGTGGCGCATCACTGCATTGAGCGTTGCATGGCCTCAGCCAGAGTCCCATTGGTCCATTGAGACTCTTCGTAAACGAAAATAATTAAGAAAAGGGAAAAGAAAAAAGTAAGAGAAGAAAAAATATGGAACAAAATCAAGAAACAAAAGCAAGAAGGAAAGAAATGTGTGAATAAGAATTAGCCTCCAATTCTACGAGTTCCTCAATGAATTGCCTGCGTAGCTGCAAACAAGGACAGTGACATAAACAATGATCCACTATTTCTTCTGCGCCTTCACATAGCCTATAGATATCCCTCTTTCATTTGCTAATCCTATGTCTAAAGGATAGCTGCACATCTGCGTTATTGCTCTTTGCAATAGCTCTTATCTCCCGGCAGTCTTTTACACTCCCAGATCAATTGCGACTTAAAAATATGTCCTCTACAAAAGCTTTCTTCTTTGGTATACGTTTTCTAACTAGTTTCTAGTAGCACCCCTAGAGTCTACTATCTTTCGCCGAAAGTATGTGAATTCCTGCAATTTGCTCGTTCAAACTTTAGCCTCAGCCATTGAAGCATTTATCCGAACTTATACAAAATGTTATATCAGATAAAACAGCAGATCTGGGATGACTGTCATCTGTAAAACATTTTTTATTTGAAGTGTCATTCATTTGGTGAACAGTTTGCCAGTTACGTACGTACATATATGGTGACTGAGTGACTGAGGAAAAGTCATACAGAGAAAATAATTTTTCAGAAAAAGTATTCTTTTTAATAATTCCATAGAAAGAACCGTTATTCATAATACAAAATTTCATACCACATAATTAAAGCTAAAGTCACAGTAATTTAATAGGTTTAGGTTTGTAGAGTTGTTAGACGTGAAGCCATGGTTCAAATCCAAGCACTGGGAGAAAATAAAATTGCCACGAAAATTTTCTCAAATCTGTCGATTCCGCTACGCATGTATAAAATTAGCATACTCAACATTCGTGTTGTGAGAAGCAAGGTTCTAATCATGACCTAAGAGTTTTGATGATCAATTGTGTAAATAATTGGGAAATATGAAGTGTAAGGTATATAATTTCAATAAACGGCGCCACGTTTAAAAGCGCTTAAAAACTTACATGCTATGGACAACGTATTGCATTTTTTATGCTTCCTGATGCATATTAAATATTTATATACAATACGTATGGACTATGTAAGGGATAACTGGCATATAAAATGGATTTTTAATTTCAATATTGAAAATATTCTTTTCTTTAAAGTTCTTATTTTCTAAAATATTCAACTAAGCAGGGTATTTAAACTTCGTCAAACCATCTTTTAATATTCCTTTGTACCTTGTAGTTGTCCTTGTAATTATGGCCAGTCTTAAATGATTTTTAAGAATCATTTTTTATCTTCATTTCTTTCTTTTTCTTTCAGTTTTTTCTCTTTATTTTGAATATTTTTTTCTTTTTTGCCTAAAGTTTTGTTAATCTTTACATTTAATATGCTTAATATTCGCTTTGATGTTCGATTTTTTTTCTCCTTGTGTTCATTAACAATTTTTTTCTCTTTTTCCATTCATTTATTTCCAATTCTTATGCTCGAAGTTTATTTATTTAAAAAATTAAGTGACACGAGTTGCACAAAATGAAAGAAGAAAAAAAGGAAAAAATTTTCTTTAAAAAAAATGGGAAAAGAACGCATAATTAGTTATTAAATAGAGAAAGAAATAAAAATGAAATTATTTTTTTTTCCGCTCTTTTGGAACTTTTCTTCTTTGTAAACTTAAGCAAATAAAATAATTTTTAATTTCAAATTTTTTTTCCTTCTTTGGAAAATTTCTATTCCTGTGCCTTAGAGAATTTTCATAGTAAAACCCTTTTGTCGTTGAAACTATTTTTTTTTTGCTTTTCAAAATAACACTTGCCTTGATAGCTAAGATTGTTGTTGTTGGCCTAAAGAATAGTTATGGTAATTGCCATCAGCCCCCTAAGAACATCATCCACATCGGTGTCCGTATCAGTATCAGTATCAGTATCAGTTCATTGCCATATCTTTTGTTTTAATAACACTTGAACACTGTAACAAACAGTCAGTTAAGGAGTGGAATTGTCATGGAGTTGCGGCAACTGCCAAACTATTGAGCAGACAAGTGTCTGCCTGTACGTCTCTTTGCCTTTTTGCTAAAGGAACAGTTACTTCCATTCTTAGTTTTTTTTTCGCTTGTAATGCATTTAACAATTCAGACTTTTTTAATCATATTGTTTTAATATTGAACATCAAACGATTGGTTTTTTTCTCTACTTAAACAAGATTTCGTAACTCTGTGGCATAAGTTTGCCTGGTTGGGTTTTCATTTGATATTCAGGGTTTTAAAATTAATGTGAACTTTAAATAGACTTTGAGACTCTATATCATTAGCCATATGATGTAAAACGGTTGAAATGAAATATGGTATAATACGAAAAGAGTGAGTTTTTTAATAGGTTCATAGAGGAAAGTACTTTTTGAAGGCCCCAAAAGGGAGCGTTTTTATCTCAGCCTCTATCAATGTCAACAATGTCAGTTTCATAACGAATCCTAATCTTCTAAACTTCTACAATGATTGTTACAATCGAAATAATTGTTGAAATCAAAACATAATAAGCGTGTTAAACCGCAAAAATATTCATGAATAAATTAAATTTTTCTTCGGGCCAAAAACAATGGATTTCCATAGAAAATAAAACGCAACTGAACGAACGAACCACTTAAAAAGGGTCACTTTACAAAGGCATGGAGAGAAAATAAAAATAAAAACAAAGAAACGGAAAAACCCGGAAAAATAATTCATATTTTTCTAAAAGACAAAAACAACAACAAAGGAAGATGAGAAAACAAAAATTCATGATTCCGTTTAAATGACTTGTTTACACACATAATCGCTAAAAAATTAAGTTTTCGTTCCCCATGCCGTATTTTTGAAAACTCAAAATACAGTCCAGCAGGGACTGTGTCTATTAAATTAACTGCTTGGGAAGAGCACAAAAGCTTGGCATGAAAACTCTTGGGGTTGGGCGGTTTCATCCAATGATTTTTTTTTTAAGAAAAATTTGTGTTTAATTTAAGGGAGAAAATGAAAAGAAAAATCCCAGAAAAATTATAGAAAAAAAAAAAGAATTCTTTAAAGGCCTCGTATAAAAGAAAAGAAATTCGTTGTGTTTTTCTTTTCTTTTCTTTGCTGGTGTAATGGGTGGGATTAAGTAACACGCTTGGAATATTAAAGTGGGCGTAAAAAATTTACGACTAAAATCTAACAAAACGCTTAAAACAAACAAAAATAAATGACAGGAAAACGAATTTCTTTTTTTTTAATATTTTTTTAATGAATAAATAAATTGGCCAGAGAAAGAGACAATAGAGAGAGTGTGAGTAAGAAAAAAAATATGGGAAACGGAAAAAGAAATTATAAAACCGTTTTGCTTAGAAAGGAAACACTTAAGAACCGAAGGATTTTCTTTTTTCTTAAAAGCCGCGAAAAAACAATAGAATGAAAGTATACAATAAAAAGCGAGGAAATTACAAATGTAATCAAGTACGTGACCCCGGGAATTAAGTGGCATTAAAAGCTTTTGCGCATCTCTTGCTTGCCACAAAACCCATCAAAACTCATACCAAAAAAAGGGGTAAAAATCATTGAAATTTTTACATTTATTTTGAATGAATGGAATTAAAAATCATTTTATTTCTAAATGAAATAAAAAAAAAACACTGAAGATTAATAAGCTTTCGCGGAAAAATTAAAATCCAAAGAATAGAATCCCTATGGCTAAGGTTCTATTCGGTTAACAAACGGCTTGCTTTAACCATTTTACTTAAGATCGTTATAATCGTCCTACAGAGAGGACTATTTGTAATGTGGCGGCTAAATTCGAGTGCACTGGTTCGGTAAACCATCGAACAACGTTGGCTGGATGAGTCAAGCAGAATTCAAGGCTGGCGAATTCACGTCGCTTACACGTACAAATTAGTTTTGCGTCGTGAACAGCACCCGTTTAAAATTCAACTGGAGCATGGAGTGCAGCTAAACCGGCTGTAGATAACACTGTGTATTCGCAGAATAGATCAGTTGGTGACTGACCTTAAAAACTGCCTTTAGCAATGAGGTCTGCTTCTGGATGAATGGATACGCAAACAAAACAAAATTGTCGAACTTGGGGCGACATTTGTCCACATGAGATCCTAGAGCATCCAATCAATACCGATGAAGTCACGGTTTGGTGAGGATTTTGGGATGGCGGCGTCATCGGACCATATTTCTTTAAGAACGACGTTAGCCAAGCACTAATGGCCGATGATTACCACCTTCTTTTGTCCTGAAATAAATAATCTGGACATCAACAACATGTGGTTTCAACAGGGCACAGCTCCCGAGGCATTAAGCATTCTGCACGAGCGACTTGAGGGCATGGTTATCTCTCGAGAGGGTGATGTGATATGATCCCATTAGACTTTATCTTGTAGAGTTTTCTAAAGTTGCAGCTCTTAACAAATAAGCCACAAACTGCAGCGGTTATAAAAGCCAACATTACTCATGCCATCAGTCAAACATATCCTGATTTACATACCAGAGTCATGGAAAAGTTATCCAAATGAGCACGCCAAAAAACAGAACCCATAAACTTGTCAGCAAATTAAACTGTCTTCATCTTCTCTATTTTCGATTTTTTTCTCCAAAGCAGCCCACAATTTTAATTGCTTCTTTGCCTCGGCTGTGTAGTGATAAGCCTATGTTTCATCCTTGTTGCCGATAGATCCTTGTTGCTGCAGCACCGTCAGGGGAATGAGAATCAGAAAAGCGTTCAAGGTCTACTAGAGAATGGCACCAATGGTGGGAGACACATTACAGTGGATAGATGGGACTCTTGAGATAGATTGGGTTCTTATACCCTGTATCGAAATGTGGATTAGAAGAATGAGCAGTGAATTGGTTCTGGACATCTCACACACAGATACTGATCAAATATGAGTACTTCCTAAGCTGAGTTGTACTCTTTACCAAGAGGTAACTCTGCCTTAGATTCCTACCTAAAGTTCGTTGATTAAGTATGTACAACTCTCTGCGGTGTCAGTCGGCTTCTGAATGGTGTACAAATGAAAATGAATTTTTTTTTTATGCGATGCAAGTGTGATCGAAAACTGTTTATCTTTCGCTTTACTCGGATCACAGATACTTCAGTTTGTAGCCAAATACTGTAATCACTGCACCATGACATCCCTCTACTTACTGTGGTCATATTCTTAAGTAGGATACCAGTCCGTTTTCCAACTACCCGAATATATTTCATTTCAGAGAAATATATCCACTAATTATCAGTCCTTGATTCCCATTTAAAATATGAGTACTTTACTTAGAAAATCATCGAAAAAAATTATTATTTTTTAATACTTTTCCTTCTTTTAAGCTGATTTATATTTTAATGCTTAGAAAAGAGAGAGAAAGAAGAGAAACAAATATCCAAAAAAAGAAAACAAAAATTAAGCGTCAAATAAACAATAAACTTTCTCAACCAAAAACAGAGAAAGAAAAAAAAACGAAGGAATTAAAAAAAGTAAATAAAAAACAGAGAAAGAGAAAGAAAACTTCTTGTTGAGGAGTAGAAAAAATAAGAAAAAAAACAAAGCACAAATCCTTTTTAATTCTGGTTCGCTGATGATGGAGATTTTAAGGACGGTTGGAAGATTTAATGACAGAATAAATATGCATAATTAAGTCGAGAGAGAATGATAACAAAAACAAAACAAAATTCATATTTATTTATGCTACGAAAAGTATATACGTCTTTAAAGGACTAAGAAGTTTGAAGATGAAGAAATTTTTAGTTGCTAAAATCCTTTGCTTCACCTGACTCATGGGTATGAATAACTTTTTCATAACTTTGATCATCAGTTCAAATCGTCCTTAAACGACTTCACTTTCAAGTAACATACATAATTGGCCATTACAACCCTTCAGTCAGGATTACGGCCTAGTTTCTCAACACCACTCATGTTGTGTGCGTTAATTTTATACATGAGTGGCGGGACCTACAGTTTAACGTCGACTCCGAACGAAAGATTTTTTGAGAAGCTTTTCATGGCAATTTTTACTCTCAGAGTTTTTGCCAGAAATCTGCTGAGAGGAAGTCGCCGAAGAAATATTTTCGTTTTGATGTCTGACCTGGGATTCGAACTCGGGCCTTTCGTCTAATAAGCCAACACATTACCTACTAGACCACGGCAACTTTCAAGTAAAGTAAAAGTTATATTCCTATGTTTTTTACATGATAACTGCTCAGACATCTGAGTAGCTGATCTCTAGGATTTGCTTGAGAATACAAGGCCTTTCAAAGCACTACAAACCAAGCTTTAGTCCCATACAGTCTATTGTACGTCTCTAAAGCTTTCTAAAGTACATTTACAACGCCAAGCCTATTGCCATAACAAACTTCAAGATGCTGCTTACTGTCAACAATGCAATTCCCTGTCCAGTCCTTTATGTGCATCCACTTGTTTCTTCCTGAGATGCATTAATGCCCCACAGGTTCCAAGAAATGTATATCAATAACTCATTCCCTTTATCTCAGTATCTACATGTTGGACTCAAAAGAATTCCCATTTTGTATAAGTGTTCACTGGGTGCCCACAGTGCCTCGTAAGAAGACCGGTTAGCCATCGCAGATTATACCTCTATAGTCTGACACATGACTCCGACCTGATCGCATTTGTAATTTCTCAATACATATATATATATTGATTGATCTCAAACCCATTTGTTTAGAGAAGAGTCTTTGTCTCTTACCTTTCGTTGAGCATACCCTTCCAAACATCCGCACCCACTCCCTAGTAAATTTCTGGCATAAACAGCGGAGTGGAAGCTTATCTGCTCGCAAGCTCAATTGCTTGCTTATCGCTGAGAATTAGCACATACTCCGGGACTCAGTAGGAGTAAACCGTGTTTTCCTTACCTGGTTGATCCAACTTCTCTAGACAGTTCCACACTATCTTTGATTTAACCTCATTAGAGCTGAGTGCGCATATGGCGGCCTGACTGGCAGTAGAGCAGTATTGCTCTGTTCTGTATTTAGTATCTCCTATTCAAGTTGAATTGAGCACAAGTTTTCAATGGCACAGATTTCTGCTTTGAAGATACACAAGAGTTTCCCCATGAGCTCGAAATATTTCATCCTAAGACGAAAAACTCCTGCTCCTGTTCCAAGATCCATTCTTGAACCATATTAAGTCTGGGTAAAGTGGACTGCGTATATGCTTGTGCTTACGGGGCAGTCGACTATACAAACTATATACCATTGCCTAGCTTCAATAATATTCTACAATTCATTCATCATTTAGATCGTGTGAATTTACAGAAATTACGGAAATATGCGGAAAATACGGATTTCCCGTGAATTCTGGTGGTATCTCTCATCGCTGACCCCTCGCTATACTTTAGTTGGATGCCGATAAGGCAATGACGGGTCCACTTAGATAATGGTCCCATTGCTTCAACCTATCTGCCAATATTTCTAACAGAATGGATGTAAATTTATGTCTGAATGGGACTGCTTAAGGTAGACAGAGAATTTCCGACCGGTGATTCCCACTTGGTTAAACCCTTAACGCTTATCACTCTTTTGAGAATCCACGGAATTTTTTAGAGGTTAAAGACCATTTTGAACCACGAAATAAATTAGACGAAATATATTGAACGACTTTTACTTGCTTACTTAATTGCCTCTTGCAACCCTTTAGTCAAGACTACAACCTAGCTTCTCAGACCACCCATGACGTGGCGGGATCTACATGGTCCTTTAAAGGCAGATCCAAACAACAGATTTTTGGGAATTTTTTCATGGCAATTTTAGTCTTATAGTTTTTTCCAGAAGACTGTTGAGGGAAAGTTACCAAAGAAAAATTTTTATGTCTTTATTCGTTCTTGTTCGACATGTACTACAGGCTCGAGTCTAATAAACCAGCACACTGTCCACTAGACTAAGTGCCATTATTACAACTTACCGTTAACTAAAGGGAGAATTTTAGCGGGCAGATAAATAGTTTTTCATTATTATAAGTGGACAATAAGGTAGAAGTGAGTGTTAGGATAAAGAGAGGATCAAGCTACCGGTAACTTTTAAGGTTAAGTTTATGTAGGAACTTACCATGTCATATATTATTTTCAATATGGCAACTTCAAATATAAACAAAATGAGCAAATACAACAACAAAAAAACCCATTTTTGCCACTGCGTTTGAAAAGAACTTGTTTAATTGAGCAGTGTTATCGACATTGCTCCGGCACTGCCATATTTTTGAAAATGTTTACTTTATTTTATCTGAAGGTTGTAATAACGAAAAGAAGTTAAAGGTGACTTTAAAGTTCATTTTAGCTAAAGTTACCTTTAACTAAACCCAACTTTAACGGCAAGTTGTAATAATGGCCCTAAGACAACTTCACTACGACTTTAGTTAAGTTTATTCGTTATTAATTTCAAGGACCCATACCTTAATAGATAAAATTGTGAAGTAGGGTTCGATGTAATCGGTGTGAAAGTATTTTAAAAAAAAGATTTCTAAAAGAAGACTAGAATAGAATACATATTCCCAAACCGGATAGAGGATGAGTTGAAAAAAAGTAAATTTAATCTCCTGTTTATTTTACAAGTGTGTCCTTAAAAAGGATGTGGTGGCGGTCTCATTAATATGTTCGCTTAAAAGATGGGTAATGAATACAGCAATAATTCAAATTTGAATATTTTTATACCTTTTTATTGAAGCATTTTCTCCCGTTTTTTTTTTTTTGTGCATCGTCCTTATTAAAAGGATAATGATAAATGATGTGATGAAAAGCTAGAAAAAAAAACATAAATTTTTGTTTCGTTTTTCTTTTCGGAAAACCATAGAAAAACATATTTTTTTTAAATAAAAATATTTCTATTGTCTTGATAATCAGTAATCCTGGTATTGTTTACTTTACTTTACGTTTTTTTTCTGTCTTTTGACATTCTCCGAAAATTGCCCAACGTCAAGTATGGTGGTGGTTACGCTTTATAAGCCTCTATTACCTCGAGAGATGGGGTAAGGCCAGACAATTTAAATTTTCTAAAGATTCGCTTCATTTTCTATGATTTTTTTTTAGTTTATTTTGTGTTGAGGAGCTTTATTATTTAAGGATTTATTTTCATAATTAATGATAATAAGACTATTAAACCTCATACTTCTCATACGACCATTTATACACTCTATTTACGAGTATAAGTTTCAAGTAAATGACCTCTCTTGTTAAGCGAAAGCAAATTTTCATCATAAATTTTCATATTTTTCCATGGCTCTGTTTGTATTACAAGGATTTTTCTTGTATTTTTCAACGAAAAAAAAGAAAAAATTAAAACAAGATGAAAAAGCAAAAGGAACGAGAGAAAAATCACAGTCTGTTCGTATTTGTTGTAAAAGCAGCTTTCATACACGCTTAATTTATCACAGGGTTTAATGAGTCTACGTGCACTGCATATCGATTTCATGGAGGGAGCGATAGAAATCGAAAAAAAACAATTTTTTTGGTGTTGAAAACCTTAAAAGATGCCAGGAGTGTTTTTGTTTTCTTAATAGTACATCACGTAGTGTGGTAGATGAGACTTAAAAATTACCCTGAACATGTTAATTACATGGTCAAGTTGTCAGGCACCAAGGATTTTACAAAAAAAAAAGGAAGGAAAACATATTGGAAAAGGACATATTTTAACAGCATATAGTGGTGACATCCTAAGTGGAATAGGAAGTATGGACAAGGTCCTTTATACACGAAATATGAGCAGGAAACACAACTTGGAGATGCGTACTAATGTTGAAGGACAATTTTGTGGCATACAGATGGGCCTAGAAAGGATCTTTGAATAAAAGCAGGAGTTTTTGATCCTCGAACAAAGTATTTAAACCCCATAAGAAAACTCGCTGGTATATTCCAAGCGAAAGTCTTTGCCAACGAAAAGATGTGATCAGTTCAACTTGGATAGGAGATACAAAAGACAGGACATAACAATACTATCTGAAAGTCAGGCTGCCATTTGTACACTCGCCTCTTAAGAGGTTAAATCAAAGATAGTATGGTACTATCTGGAGAAGCTGCGTCAGTAAAGAAAATAATTCTCTGCTCAGTACCAGATTATGTGGTAATTCTCGGCAATGAGTTAAAGAAGCTAGGCCGTAATCCTTACTGAAGGGTTGTAATGGCCAATTATGTTATGTATTTATGAGTAAATGCAGATGAGCTTGCGAGAAGGTGAAATTTCACTCCGCTGATTGTATCAGGTTCCTTCTGTGGAGTGGGAGCGAATGTTTAGAAGTGTATGCTCAACGAAAGGTAAGAAGCAAAAACTCTTCTCAAACAAAATGGATTTGAAAATCAGAATACCTTCGGTTGGGTCCCAGTTCATGTGGTTATTTTTAGCAATACATGAAGCATTGCAATCAGAGCGGATGTTTGGAAAAATAAAGAACGGCACAGACTCTTCTCAAATCAAATGTATTTGAAGCAATCGAAAGTTTTGTTGAGAAATTAAAATAGGAAGGGATTTGATTCAAGCTATTCGGGCGTAGTCTAAGGTTAGTAACCGGTCGTTTGACAGGTCACTCACTGTATACTCAGGGTATCCGTATTCTGAAAAGGGGTAGCCTCGTATAAACTTGTAGATTTTGGAATGATGAGAATGCATTATCGAAACACATGGCCCATTAGCAAACTATAAGAGTAAATAAAATTTCCGTGAAAAAGTTTCTCAAAAATCTGTCGTTCGAGTCGAGGTCTCACCACTCAACACACAGAATATAATTGGCATGAGAAGCTATGTTGTAATCCTCACTAAAGGGTTTTAGTGATCAATTACGTACGTACGGGCATTAGTGCATCCCAAAAGTAAACAAGTGGGTGCATATTAGGGGCTGGACAGGAAATTAGTATTTTTAACACCGAACAACATCCAGAAGTTGGTCGGGACAATAGGCTTCGAGGAAACATTATAGAGATAACCCATACAGTTAAAGAGGAGCACAATAGATCGTATAATCGGAGTACTAAGGCACCTATTCATGACAACAATAACAATAACAATACTTGATGTAAACTATTGACCCAAGGTCATTTGTCATATGATTTCTTTATATGTCTACATAACGGGTGAGTTACATTGTAAAATGAATCGGAAATACAAATTCTAAGCCTTGGCCCACATTGAATGTGGGCAATAGCTTAACTGGAATATAGATTGAAAGTATCATGACCGGGTTTAAAGTTCTTAAATGATGAATAATAGGGAAAACGTTTATGACAACGCCCATCTCAGCTATACCACTTTAAAGTTTTTCTAACCTCAAGTATAATTTGAAAGATTTCAAACTCCAATGCTATTTAATGTTATCGATAACATTCTTATCGTTTTCATCTTTCAAAACAATACAATTTCATATGAATATAACAGTATGAATCGAAGACAAACATGTTATTATACGCTGGTGGTGATAACTCCCTCTATCAAATACGAGTACATACATCCAAACCATGATGTTTTTTAAAATCGTTTTTTTTTGCCTATTTTTCTGAACTTAAATTTGGAGTACAGATGAGTGTGATACTTTTGTTCTCATATCGATTTTACATTAAAATTGGAAGAAACACTATCAGATAAATCAATTAACTCGCTCCATGAAATTGTTTTTTTTTTAAATAAACTTTTATTGTTGTTGTATATTTTTTGTTGTTAATTATTTCAAGTGCTAAATGTGATTCTTTAATAATTATTTGTAGTTGTTCTTCTAAAAACAGACAAATAAAAAAGAAGGAATTTATTCTGGGTGAGGTCTAATGGAAAAATATAATCAGGCTAATAGGAGCGAATATGTTCATTTAATTTTTTTGTTTTTGTTTTTGTGTTCAAGTTCTACATTTTCAATGACTAATCTAGTAAGTTTTAATGGAAGTGCTAGAAACTAGAAAAATAAAATTCAAAATACGCTGTTCAACGCTTTCCCAACCGTAGGTGTGGGCGTGTATTATATATTATCTGTACAATGCACTGTTTGATAGAAGTTATCCTCAGAGAGTATAGAAAGCCTGATAACCTTTGCTCGACCTTAGAGCACTGTATTTGCGCTTTATTTGTTATCTGAAGTTCGATGTTAAGCTTGCTTATTTAGAAAGTATATCTTTCAACTCTGGTTAACAAAAGAAATAGGCCCCCCTGTAATACTTCAAATAATAAGAAATAATCACATGGTATTGCAAACCCAACTCCAAAAAAGATTTAAAGAAAAAAATACAAAATAATTCAAGCCAACATTACATATTCTATTGATTTTTAAATATTTTTTTGATGATAAATATTGCACCCACACAGCTACAGCTATTAAGATATACAAATACAAACATATTGTTACCAATACGCAGACAAATCGTTAGCCATGATATATAAAATTCATTGAAATTATTATAACTCCATGTCTTAGTGTCTCAAAATTATTTCCATTCAATACGTTTGTAAACAATTCATATGACAACGAAATGTCATCATCATTATCATCATCACCATCATCAGTGTTCGCTGAACAGGTGATAAGAAAAGAAACATCGCGTTTAAGTATCATTGAGGCATAGCATAACACAAGCCAATACTGAATAGGCCAATAAAACAGGGTAAACAGGGAAGGGAAAGGAAAGGAAACTCATGTATTACAATGTGATGATAGCAGTGTGGGTTTCCATAGATTTCGGGATGATTTTTTTATTTTTTTTTTAAAGACGCCGCCAGACATTGTCAATCTTGTCATTACCACAATATTTAAGATATTGTTGTTATTGTTGCTGTTGTTGTTGTATTTGATTTCAATTCCAGTTTATTTTTCTTTTATCAATCTGGCGGCATTTGTTACAAAAAAAATCAAACGTGAAGAAGAAGAAAAAGAATCAAATTTATCGATTATATTGTCAATTAACATGTTTAACAAAATGTTTCAATTTTTTTTTCCACTTCCAACACCTTAATAATGATTTTTGTTTTGGAAAATATCTTCAAATTACTATCTGATGGATGATAAGGTGATAGATAATGTGTACAGATATTTTCTATTTTGTGAGATAAATTATGTAACATATCGATAACAGATGCCTCATATAAATTTGTTGTTTTTCTTTTTTTTTTTTGATTTTTTAATGAAAATAGAATCGCATTGGAGTTCGATATCCAAAGAAAAGTTAATTTCAATTCTAATTGATACAGGATAAATTTATATTTAGGCTTCCAACAGCATCTAGACCTTCAAATTCCTGTATGCATTCTCCATTCTAAGTCGCTATATTCTAATATACTAACCTGCGAGTTGATTCTTATAAAGAAACGAATTCGTGTCTTTGCAGCATTCCTGTGCTACCAAGTGCCTTAAGAGATTTGCTGAAAATAAAGTATGATTGATGTCTCTGTAGTCTAGTAGGTACTGCGTTCTTAGGCGTGAAGCCGTGATTCAAACCCCAGCCCAGACATCTTTAATAAAAACGACATATGCTGAAATATTTCTCTTAGCAACTTCCTCCGTGAAAAGTTTCTCAAAAATCTGTCGTTTGGAGTTGACTTCAATCTGTAGGTTACGCCACTCATATATAAAAAGAACACACACAACATGGGTGGTGTGAGGAACTAGGTCGCAATCCTAGCTCAAGAATTGTGATGACCAATTAATATGTATATAAGTAAAGCATGGTTGACGCAGCTTAGTCGGCCACAAATATGATTATAAAGGTGATCGAGAGTAAAGCCATTACCAGTCTTAATATGGCAAATGCAACAAGGTACCTGATTCAAATCAGTGATATTTCTTGTTCCGCATACGATAGCATTTATGCAACGTACATCATTATTATCATGCATCAATGAAGAGGATCTGATCGAACATGAAATTCATCAGACAACATCTATACCTGATGGACTCTTAGCCTTTCGTTGGACAGAACCAGTAGACCTTTTGAGGTTGGAAAGTGCTTTGCAACGAAAGTGAGCAAAAAGTTTAAATAGAATGCCCTAGTATAAAGACCGGAAGTGGTACAAGAGCGGGAGGCGTTATGGTCCAAAAAGAAATATTTGAAACCCATGAGGTACTCACTCCTACCCCGTACCACGTATTTTTCAAGTGGAAGTTTATTCCACCAAGGACACGACATAGCAAAACTATCTATTATTCAGGCCATAGTAGCTTTGAAACTAGTATTGTATTATCTTGACAAACTGAATGTGCTAGTCAGGGGAATTGAGTCACCCTTTGCTTTTGTGGCAATCCAGGACAATATATGGGCAGTTGACAGGATATGTCAAACAATTGATGAGTGTGTATGGTACGACTAAAGAATTCTGTTGGCTCTTTTAAAGTTACGCATTTTAGACCCTGCTTTTAAGTTCGTTCATACACTTGTTCCCTTATGTCACTAAATGCAGAAGGTGGCCTTGGCACACAATCCAGATAGAATAACGTCAACAACCAATATCACAGGAATTTTAGGTGACACCATTTCTTGTCTAGAGGACCGAGTAGGCAAGCCGAAAGATCCTATATTTCGACATATGATGTGTGCTGTGAGTCTGAGGACCAGACTGTTTTTCACCTGATATTTCAATACCCAGTTCTTGTTGTAAAAAATTTATTTCTGAACTCTCCCTAGCTGTTATCCTTGACCAAGTTCTCGAATATAAAAATTGTTGCAATAACAAGATTTATTGTGAACTCAAGTTGGTTTCCTCTAGGGAATGTTTGGTACAGGAATTGAATATTGATTGTGGTATCACAATAGGCTTAGACGATGGCCTAAGTGAGACCGTTTTCTTCAAGAAGGGTTCGTCACCTGATCTAACCTACCCTCAGGCTGCGTGCAGTTTAAACTAAAACTCTAAAGCCTCCATATAGAAAGCAAGATTTCTTTGGTTTACTCTAGGGAATGTTTGATAACCAGATTGAACATTGATATTACAATGGGCGCAGATAATGGCATACGTTGGACTCTTTCTAACTTACCCAATACAAAATGCAATACTGTTTAAACTAAAGCTTGAAGGCCATCATATTGTAAATATCTACTGAATCATAAATTCTTAGGTCAAATATTTAATTACTTTGCCGAACTCAATTGAAATAGACAAAGCTTAGCAATTAAAAAACTCAATTAAAAAAGGATAATAATTTTCCCTTAAAGTAATACAGAGAAGCCTAGTTTAAGGCTGACTACGCTAGAGTGTTGCTTATTTTAAGGATTATTTTCGATTCTTTTATTCTCTTGTTGTTTTTTTTCTGCAATTTTGGAGGGAAATGAACTGCATTAATATGTATACATAATACAAGTATATAAGTTGTGAAGTATATAAAGAATTCTATATAAAAAGTGACAAAGTATATGAGAAAGAAATTGTGTTATATTTTTAGGAATGCGCAAGCGCTGATATTTTCTTAAAAAAATAAATATTTTTTTGGTTACAAAAAACATGAATTTCTTTGGAAATATTTGAAGAATATTTGTTTGATTAAATTGAGGGATTTATTTTGAAAAAAGTATGTGAAACCACGTTTGTCTCCTTAAAGGCCAAACTAAGGAAAAATGCAGTTCCAACAAAAAATTTTTATATTTATAAGGACTCACATTAAACCAAAAAAATATGCTTAAACAACGGTTATAATGAACAAAAATCTTTAAACGGAAACATCAAGTTGACATTTTATACCGGAAGTCAAGGTAGAAAGCATATCAAAAAAGATGACATTTAAAGAAATCCCTTTGTAAACCAAAAATTATACTTGAAAAACCCAAGATGGTGGTGGTGGTAGTAATGATGATGATGACTATAAAGATGATGATAATAAGCGTTTCTTTTAAGGGCCTTATTATCATCAACAGCAACAACAAGAACTCATCATTGGTTAAAGGTTACCAAACAATTTCGAAAAAAAAAAATTAAAACGAAGGTGTCAGCACATATTAAAAGAATCAAAAAACAGGACGAAGTGATGAACCTGATTAACTTGAAGCCACTTAAAGAAAAAAAATGTTAATAAAGCTTCCTTCAATGACACAATTTATGCTCTTTACAGCAACATCACATCACATGTATTGTATCTCTGTGTTGTCCTTTTTTTCTGTTTATGTGGCTGGCTCTTCTTCTCACCATAAAAATTATCTGCAAAACGAGTACAAGTGGTTAGCGGCGGCGGGTACCATGTTGTGTCCCACTGCACTCCCAGTTAAACTTTCGTTATTGCCACTGATTTCGATGATGTCACCGTTTTTATCATTACATTTCAACGCATAGCGTTGGAGATTTTTTAATGTTTCCTGTTTCCAGCCACACAGCTAAATACTACAACACATGCCTCTCCAGTATGTCCTTTATGGGAAGGCAACAAAAACACCAACAAAAAAAAAACGAAATTCTCTGTATATTTTTGCATACTACGACGCATAGCGTGGTTATTTTTGTTTTTGTAAATATTTATGGAAAGAATATGGAAAATCAAAGTGTTTTTTGTAGCTTTTTGCGGCAAGTACTACAAAATTTATTGATTTTTTCGCTCTCCTTCCTAATATGCCGCATAGGAATGGCCAGCCAGAAAGGGAGGCAGTTATTAAAATTATTAAATATTTGTTGGAAAATTTTTGTTAAAGTGCTTTAAATCAAAGGAAGTTTTTCAAATTAAAGTTAGTCGTATATTTTAGCGTTTTGTTGAGTAACAGGAGCATATGTTCACTTTCCAGGCTCAATAGGTTGTCTCAGTTGGGATGATCCAAAGGACCCTAGGTTAGAGAACGTGTACTTGTCAAAAGAGACAAGTACAGTACCCGGAGGTCTAGTTGACCCATTGTACAAGGACACTAATTAAGTTCGATAATAATAAAAAAGTCACTGTAGTCTAGTTGGTAATGTGTTCGCATATTAGACGTAAAGCCCGGCTTCGAGCCCCAGGCCAGACATCAAAACGAAATATGAAAAAAAAATACTTCTGGCAACAACTCTGAGAGTAAATAAAGCTGCCATGAAAAAGGTTCTTAAAATCTGTCCTTCGGAGTAGGCGTTAAACTATAGGTCCCGCCACTAAAGTATAAAATTAAATTACACAACATGAGTGTTGTGAGAAGCTAGGCCGTAATCCTGACTGAAGGGTTGTAGTGGCCAATTATATATGTATGTAATAATAAAAAATATTACTCTTGGAATCAAATTTTGCCATGAAGTTAAGAAAACTACATGCCAGAATTCTGCTGAGATCAATTCGCCGAAGAAATATTTTTTAGACGTGGCCTGACGTTTAATAAACCGTCTAGTACGGCGACTTACAGAAAACTGTATTGCCAAATTTTTTTAATGCGCACTCCTTATAAACTGTAAGCCACTTAAAAGTATAAATTTAAAACTGTAATTAAATAAAAACAATTTGAAATTTTAGCACAATTTATGTTTTTTCTTGTGAAGCACAATTGTTCCTGTTAAAAGTGGAATATTATTCCATTCATACGACTTCCACGACTGGCCTCACAGTAACTTATTCAATCGGTACAATTTTCGTGAACTTTTTCAAGTGTATGGGTGGGTTCGTATATCGGCAATGGCATCACTTATGTCAGCCTTCAATTGCTCAATTGCCTTTAGTTTGTTGGCATAACACTTTTCTTTAACAATGCCCCACAGAAAATAGTCCAACAGTGTCAAATCATAGCTTCTTGGCGGCCAATTGGCATCACAATACGGCTAATTAAACGGCCATCAAAAGTTTGACACAATAAATCTTTTGTGGCATGAGATGTATGGCAAGTTGCACCATTCTGTTGAAACCAAACATCGTTCACATCAACACCATGAAGAGCGGGTACAATGAAATCGGTCATCATGGTGCGATAGGTGTCTCTATTGACGGTAATGGTTGCGCCGTCCTCATTTTCAAAGAAATATGAAGCAAAGATACCTCCGCTCCACAAATTGCACTAAACAGTCACTTGTAATGGGTACAATGGCTTCTGTAAGACCATGTCCGTGTTTTCTGGGGTTTTCTGAGCCCCCAATACGCAAAGTTTGCTTATTAACATACCAAGATGACAAGGAGCTTTATTCGAAAAGATAATTTTTTTGGGAAAATCAACATTATCGTGCAGTTTCTCGTAGACCCATCTAGCGAAAAGGATAGTCATGAGATGATGAGTGCATGTTGCTCGATTCTCTCATGAATTTTAGCAATAAACTTGCTTATATCGGGCACTTATGGTCCTTCATATACACATACATGCATAATTTGTCATTACAACCTTTTAGTTAGGATTACGGCCCAGCTTCTCACACCACTGTCGTTGTGTGTGTTAATTTTAATCATGAGTGGCAGCAGCTACAGTTTAAAATCGACTCACAAATCGACAACAGATTTTTGAGAAACTTTTCCACGGCAGAACTAACTCTGAGAGGTAATTTTTGCTAGAAATCTGCTAAGAGACAGTCGCCGAAGAAATATTTGCCTCATATTTTCGTTTTTATGTCTGACCTGGGGTTCGAATCGAGGCCTCATCACTAATAAGCCAACACATTACTTACTAGACTACGGCTACTGATCGTCCTTCACTACAAAAAAATTTCGTGCAATATCCGACCAATTGTGTTTGTTTTGTAAATAAATTTCCAAAAACCCAAAGTTCCCCAAAGGTAAATCGATTGATTACATTTAGTGGAGATAATATACTGAATTTTGTGACAGAATAGAAGGACATAAGTATTGCCTGATTCGAAATAACTGAATGGTTGAAATGTAAACCGATAGATGGCCCACCCGTTAATGATTATTTGTTACTATTATTTCTATTTATTTAATTCACTTCTAATCATTTCAAGATCACTTTAAACAAACATACGCTATGTCAGGCCATGCATAAGGTCTTATCGCAAACAGATTTTAATTATCTTTAAGTATTTAATTTAATTTCATTCGATTTGATTTGATTTCATTTTTTTTTTTTCAATATTTTCTTAAGTTTTTTAAATCAGAAATCAGAAATCGAAATCAAAATATCAAATCAACCATAATAAACAAAAGCTTATCACCATTACTAATGGATCTAATTAGATCTAAACAACTCTACACAATAGCTAAATAAATACAAAAACAAACAAACAAACAAACAAATGCCGTCAATACTTATCGAAAAATA
This sequence comes from Sarcophaga rosellei, assembly GCA_930367235.1. NCBI lineage: Eukaryota > Metazoa > Arthropoda > Insecta > Diptera > Sarcophagidae > Sarcophaga > Sarcophaga rosellei. The sequence goes on along the minus strand of OV884021.1, from coordinate 72,083,469 downwards.
ATTTCAATTCTCATTAAGAAGACATTCTCATACGATTGATTGTACGTTCATCGGTGAATGTTAAGAATCTTATCGATAAAACCGCATTTTCTACTTGTCATGTGTGTTGTAGATATTTACCTTACGTTGCTCATTCTTACTCTTCTTTAATTCATGATCACTTAATAAGAAGCAAAACTAAAAGAGGAATTTCCGTCAATCTATTCCTAGAAATTATTTGGAATTGATTTTATTTTTATTTGCTTTACAACGATAAGAGGGGTGAAATTATATGCTTGCACCATGATTAGCTAGGAAATAAAATGCGTGAAAGAAATCTGATCATGGTAATCAAACAGTAATTTGCTCAACCGCTAGCCTTTGCCAAGTAGCTAAGATACATTGTATTTTTCGATGTAAGGATTTATGATTCAGTGCCAGCTTTACAGTTTTTTGTTAGACAGAATTGCCTGCAGCATGAGGTGGTAATTCTTTCTGAAGGAAATAGTCCCACCAGAGGCCCATTGTGATACCACTATCACTATTCAGTCCTAATACCACACATTGCCTAGAGGAAACCAACTCGAGTTCATAATAAATCTTGTTATTGCAACAATTGTTATATTCGAGAACTCGGTCAAGGATATCAGCCAGGGAGAGGTCAGACAGTATTCTTCGACAAATCAAATACACGTACGATCATACGCGCACAAGTCAATTAGCCTCATATACATTGAAATCAACTGTCTAAGGTTTTAATAAATATCAGATTCATGACAGCTGCTGCTGCTAAGCTTGTCCTCTAGAGCGTACAGCTTCCGTAAAACAAAATGCTAACGGTTGACGTAATACCTGGGTTTGAAGTCAAACACTTAACCACTACAAACCGCTGCCAGTGTATATTGCAATTTCGTTTTTCTCGATGCAATGATGGCAGATCCTTGCTTCGATAAGTAGATTATTTGTAACTGTGCATCTGATTCGATTAGAAGTGTAGTGTTTAAAACCGAAACATTTCACATTCGAATACAGCGTAGGCAAGGAATTTTCGTCAAGGTTCTGGTGAAGTTTAAAACTTAATAGGATACCTCCCCCTTCAAACAATTCATTCAGAACGCCTCCAGATATGATAACATCATTAACGAAGATCCGTAAAAAGATCAGGCGGCGACAGTGAGAAAGTTTGAAAAATCCTGACTCTACTGCAATACGCCGCATTGATAATTTATGGTAGCTAATTGACGTTGTATAATGGGCCTTAAGGATAAAAGAAAACGGGAAGACAGCGGTCCATATTCTTAGAAATAGATTTCCCTCTTAGTTTGAAAAAATAACCATACGATCCGCTAGTCAATATCCCAGTATATTAAGTGTATAGTAAGACTGAGTTTACCATAACTGGTATGCGGACCAGTAGATTTCATGCTCACATTATTAAACCAACAAATCACGAATTTATTCCCAGATATATAGACCAAGATATACATACATGCCCAAACCAATAGCACAAGTCTATATTGACTCTGGCGGAATATAAGGGTATGAGTGTCTTAAGGTTAATTTACACCTCATAATGAACAAACTTTATTAATTGGCACCCCGTACATAATCAAAGAGAAGGGTAACAAAGTAGCAAGTCATGGAATAGGTGGAACTAACTGCCAACGGAAAAATATGAGTGGAACACTCTTGAAGATCTAATCTCCTTTATTGAAGTCCCCTGTGCGATGATTATATCCCTTCAAGTTCATAAATAACTTACCCACAGCTTATATTACAGGGCATAGGTATTCCAATTGCTTCAGCTAAGCTGTGTATTCTCCAATGGTTTTGCAGGCAGACTCAAATTCGTGGGCAGAGTGGAGACATGGGGAATATAGCCAAGCTCTTATGGACTCATATGGAAAGGAAGATGATTAATTATCTTTCTTCCTTAAATCGCATGACAATCCATTGTGTTATTAAGGACTTCACAGCCCAGAGCCCGATTGGAGGGTATGCCGATAAACTTGGTAGTTATTTTTAATTGCAGGAGTTGGTGATCTGTGCGACAGGAGAACACTAATATTTCGCCTTATGTGTCTGTGGCAGGCTCTTACTATGATGAGGCGGAATTTCTTGATCTCGCATTGTCATACATCTTAGACTGAACTCTTTAAAGTAAAAATTTCATATTCCAACACTCCCAACCTCTGGCCTTAGTGGAGTTTACACATATATATGTACATACATAATTGGTAATTACAACCCTTTAGTCAGGATTACATCCTAGCTTCTCACACCACTTATGTATGTTGTGTGTTTTAATTTTATACATGAGTTGGCGGCAGCTACAGTTTAACGTCGACTAAGTGCTACATAGTTTTTAGAAAGTTTTCATGGCAATTTTTATTTACTCTCAGAGTTTTTGCCAGAAATCTGCTGAGAGGCGGTGGCCGAAGAAATATTTTTTCAAATTTTGTTCGGTTAGAGATGTCTGAGTTGGGGTTTGAACCATGCTTTCACATCTAATAAGCCCACACTTCGCCTACTAGACTACGACGACAATGACCTTACTCCAAAATATGATAAAAGCCAGCAATCTAACCTAATCTGTCCTCGGCATACCTAACTTAATCGGCCATGGAGCAATCGTCTGAGCTCATGACAGATCCCTTGCGTTTATCAAAATTCTCATCTGCCTGGAAACTTGTTTTATAGAAGCCAGTTGACATGTAAGAATAGATTACTCGGTGACTCAGTTATTTATGAATCTTGGTATATGTGTTACTGGAGGAGTACAGGTAAAGAGCAAACATTTTGCAAATGTTAAATAACTACAGCATTGCTTAAGGCAACTCTGTACACTGTACAATCACTAAATTTCTTATCATAACCATATATTTTCCTACACAGTAGACATTAAACCAATTCCAATTCATTAACTAAACTCAAGTGAAGTCAAGTTAATCGCTTAGAAGCTGACGATATGGAAAATATTTTCATTGCTTAAGCAATCGACAATAAATTTTGCCAATTTAATGGTAAATAAGCTTACACATGATATTCTATTAATTAAATCGTGTTTCGGGTTTAATTGAATAAACAATACAGATGAGTGTGTTTGTGTGTGTAGAGAATAAAGTGTAATTGAAATGAAATTATTTTCATCTTCATTTTCATTATTATTTAACGAAATGCTTCTCATGTAAGTACTGGAAAAGTAATGATGATGATGATGATGGCAGCAACTATCACAAGTATTTATGGATGTTCATTAGAGATAAATAAACTCGAGCTGAGTAGATGAGATACACAATCTTTTTTTGCCTCTATTCTTTACTTCCATTAAATACACACATGTAAGTAAATGAATGGTTAGATGGATGGATGATATGGATGTGAATATGAGTGAGTGTTTCATCATCATCATATGATATAATTTTATTATTTTCTTTTTAACTGTCATGACGTGTAGTATAGAATAGTTGGCTTTTTTTGTTGTTGTTGTTTTTCTATTTGAGTATCTTATAATTAAAATATATATTTTATAATATAATAATAATAATATAGTTGTTGTTGTATTGCGTATGTTTCTAATAATTAAAGTTAGTTTAGCACAAACACAAATGATTGACTTTTACACATGTGATGTTCACTTACTCTCTTACTCGCTTACATATGTAATGTAATGTAAAATGAATTCAAATTGCATTTTAAAATATAAAAAACGGAAAAGAAATTAAAATAATTCAATAATGAAAATGTATATTCTAGTATTGCCTGCCTTAATATAGAGGAGGGTGCCTTCAATAATATTGAATCTGGATGCGCTATTTACACCCAAAGATTGTTAAGATAAAGGCCTTTAGTATTTCCAAAGTGGCCATTGATGCTATAAATTACTTACTTAATTGGTCATTAACAACCCGATTAACGGATTTCGGCTTGCCTTAACACATCCTTCCAGGCGCCTCTGCTTCTTGGGTGCTTTGGTCCTTCCAACGCAAACAAGGCCGTCCTCTTCGCCAACTTCTGCAGATCCCCGCATCAAACACCATTCTCGCCGGAGCATCCTGTGCTAAGGGACCTTAATTTCGACGTCAGCTCGTTAAAATCCAAAGCGAAAATATCCTGCTGGTTAATTGCTCATGCATACAACGTGGCAGTAACAATTTTATTATCGGTAATTCTGAAATCTGCTCTAAGATTACCAACTTAATGATACAACGATTATTTACTGCTGCTCAATGAAACCAAAGCAAACTAATGTTTGTATTCCACACAATACGGTAAAAATTCTTTCACTTCACCTTACCTTCATTCCAGAAGGTTCCCAATTCCATTAGGATTCCTGAAAGACACCATAGTCCAATCTCCCAGAGACGCTGTTAGAGGTCTAGTGGTGGTGCGGCGTATGTGTGGCACACACAAATCTAAAGACCGATAAAGCCTTTTCTATTAGAACGAGGGGTAAACTCATCATTTCAACAGTGCCTTATTGTTTGACGCTTATCGCTGTTGTCGGCTTTGTAGACTATCAGGAGGATAGTTCCAAGATTAAAGAGTAGTTTCCTTTCCAGTTCAGTGTAAGTAGATTCAGTTTGATGATCTTTAGAACCCCAAAGGGGTACGGAGTATCTCTGTAGCTTAGGAAGTATACCCCATAAACTGATAACAGATCTCCGTCTAAATGGAACATCAGTGACATGAATTACCTAGGGTTTCACATCAAAGAAAACTATCCCGAGCGACTCTATTGCCGCCTTATGCTGCATCATTACTATTAATTGGACTTAGCCTTGATATCAAACAACATCTTCATATTAGGATAGTGGTCTTGGATTACTCCGAACCACACGCATGACAATATCTAGTAACAAATTGAATTGTATTGCCTCATCTATTTCTATGATCTTATTTCACCGCTTTTAGCGACCATTTCTTCCGCAGGTTCATTATTTTAAAGGATCATAATCATACTCATACATCATCACCATTCTCATACATCATCATCATACTTATCACCATGCTTATCCATCATCATCATACCCATGCATCGTCATCATACTTACAAATCATATATCTTGTTGGCACTATGTTCAGAGCAGTGAAGATCGAAAGAGATGCTTCTGAGATTTTCTAATTCTTCTTTGACTGATACTCCAGCGCGACTGTTGGTATCTGAGAAACTTGTATGGTGGTTGACCTATTCAATACTGCTTTAGAAGCACCCGTAGCAAGGAATTTAATACGATTGGATCCCATTTGAACTTTGTAATGCTATGACGTCCTGTATAACTAAGTACTAGACTTTAATTTCGATCGCCTAAAAACCGCCTCTTTATAAGAAAAACACCCATGCCTTCATTCCCTGTATATGAGCACAAAAACTCAGTAGTTTAAGGATGCACAAAGACTAATCTACTGAGCCAATGAACAATCTGAATCTCAATCAACTGTGAAGAAGATTGATATCTATTAGTTCCCCAACTAGGGGAACACATGGTAATAGACAAGAGTAGTTCGTAGTTTCCGCTCAGCATAGACTTCCTGACATGACTTACAATTCAATTTTACACTCAGTAATCTAATATATCCTGTGCTGTAAATGTTAAGAAGGCAATGGATGTACTATTCAATACCCACTTCCCTAGCTGTCAAGAATTCACTTTACCAGTCCTCGGTATATTTAACTCGGTATATTTAACTTAAGTCTTGTTCTGCATATATCCTTTAAGGGCCAGTGGTTTCATTGTCCCATCTTTACTTTGCGAATGTGTAAAAACTGTGTGAGACCAGTTTTTTGCCTTGCTACTGAGAATGTCAGTCTCGCAAGAAATATGTTTAGCGCATTCTCTATGGATCCAATGTGCCTATATCCCTACTTAAAATATTTCGGTACTGAATATCCACGGGGCTGTCTTCACCGACCACATTTCAGATGTTATTTTAACACACATACACGGCGTCTTTGTTTCAGCTTTGTTTTCATATAATCTGAGATGTTCATTGTAAAGTCAACACTTTAAATGCCTACCAATTCTTCTTGCCACAGCTTGGAAATACGATTTCCTAAGTGTTGACTTTTCATTTGTTTAACTATGCCTTGTGTTATGCTCAAAGATATTAAGCTGAGTATCCCTTTTAATCTCTTCTTTTAAACAGCCAACACAGCCAATTGGGAATGCCTTAAAAAATAAATCCAAACAAACAATGGCTCAAGTACTTCTACTACGAAAGGGCAAGAAATCAAAGGAAAATCCTGGTAAATATTTACCCACAAAATTGTTGCCTTTTTTAACCAGCATGTACGCACACAGGTACGTATGGTCAAATGCCTTTCGTTTCATAATTTAAATCGCACTTATAAGCATTATTTACTGAAGTCATGCCACCGTATATAAGTTTATTTTAAAAATCAAACACTTTTTCAAACAGTTTTTCTGTTTTTGTTGCTCTTTTTGCCAATTCAGTTCAGATCAGTTCAGTTCAGTTTCATTATGAAAATGAAATTTGCTGTTGCTGCCGCGGGGCAATGATAACCAAACGATAACATTTCGTTTTACGGGGTAAACGGGATTGCAGAAAAGCGTTTTTAATTAATTTTAAAACATTTCAAGTGTTGAATAAACTTTTAAACCCTGTCTGTCATTCAACGTTTTCAGTCAGTTTATTTACGTATATTTATTACGGGAGAAAGTCGTCTGTCTATACATGATGATAAAAATATGGAGCAAACGTTTAACAACAACTACAACTACAAAAAGGTACAACAAAAAATAATGTCACATAAAACCATATTCACTGTACATGTTGTACCAACAGTATGCCCAAGCACAGGGTCAATATTTTATTAAAAAAAAAACAAAAAAAAGATTTTTTAATCAGCAAAATATGCAAAGAGTCAAGAGCTGCGGGCCTCCTCCCCCTAACTGACCAGTGCTAAAAGACTTGCGGCCTTTTAGCCAAACTAAATCTGTAGCCTCATGGGACACACACTTGTGGTTCTAATAACACTGACCCACTTGATATTCGTATGCTTCAAACGCTTTTGTTTGTTGAAATTGTTGACAGTCAAACAAAAATTTTTTGAAAATTGTATACAAGAACCTGTGGTTGTAGTTGTAAGTATATTTCCGCTAATCTTTGATTTTTTTTAACACAAGGAAAGGCCATTAATTTTGTGCCAAAACCAAACATTTTTAAAGGCATTTTTAATATCCACAATCGGGTATGGAATAGGTTGCAATGTATTTGATAGGGTCATTATTAGGTTAGGTAGATAAGAGTCCTTGTCTTATTACTAAAGGAAATCAATGAAATTTACACAGTTGCCTATATGAAGATGTAGAAGTGGTTTTCATAGTCATTATTATTCAATAACCATGGCCCATTGTGCATTCATCCTTAGTAATTCAGAATGATTAGGATGACTCTTGTCACTGGGTCTAAGCTATGCACATACTAAAGACTATCACTTAGCTATTGGGTTTCCCTAGTTGGAAGGACACCAACCTTCTTCTTAATTAAGATTGTCCATATATCCAGTGAATTGGTCCCTCCGTGTTAATGACTCAATGAATTGTGAACCGTGAATTAGAAAAAGAATAAGTCGCCGTAGTCTAGGATGTAGACTTCCTTCCGCGACTCCCTTTCAGCAGTCTTTTGGCAAAAACTCAGACAGTAAATAAATAAAAAATAAAATTCAGAGTTGACTTTAAACTGTAGGTCCAGACATACTCACACCACTCCGTTGCACATAGTAATGAGGAGAAGACCACGAGATTCATGCAGGCAAAGATACGCGGATATCTTAAAACTGAAAGTCTGCGCCATCGAAATGTGTTCTCAATTCAACCTGAATAGGAAGGGAACTGGACGAGACTGGACGAGCAATACTACCTGATAGTTCCGCCGCTAAACGAGTAGTCAGCTCTCGTGCGATTGACTCAGGTATAGCGTGTAATTGTCTGAATAGTCTAAATCAGCTGAGCAGTAGGGTTACATGTATTTTCGTCACGGCAATCAGCAAGCCTAGATAAGCTAGCGAGGAAGGGTAACGGCCATAGGGCTAGAACCTTTCTATAGAATGGGAGCAGAAATTTAATAGGATCTACTTGTAAAGAGATGATGGAGATGGACAAAGACTCTTCTTAAGCCAAATGGCTATGAAACACTCTTAAGCTTTGCTTTGTAATTACAATAGAAAGTCGTTTGAGTTAGGTATACAACTATTCAATAGAAGCCTGAAACAGCAGTAATAACTCAAAGAATTCCGAACCTAGAATACGAGCTAACGAACTTAAGATAGGTCTGCTTACGGTAGCTTATGTTAGCTACGATAATTCACGCTTAGTATCTATGTACTTTCTTTAATGATTATTAGACTGGTTGTGCATCAACAGTCCTATTTAAGCTGTAAATATTTTAAAGGCAGTTAGATGCCTTAGTCCAGTTTTCCATGGCTCGGAAAATTCACACAAAAAATACTGTATGAATTCTTCTTTCGCCATATGCTTAACGTTTCGAACATAATTTGTTAGCATTCGATATAAGGATGTCTGATTCGAATGCACTGTATTAGGTTTGTTCTTGACTTTCTCCACTAAAGGTGGACGATTTGCAGACCTAACGGGGAATGATACTAAAGCGAATATTCAAGTGTGCCAGCATGGTAGGTCTCAATGATATGTATTGCCTAGCTTTTCTAAAATTCGTTCTATTTTCCGACTAGTGTCCGTATGGTACTCAGTTTTTCGTGCATCAACTTATGTAACAGATGTGCCCGCTTAGAATATTAGGATAATCTTTCCTGCTAATAATTCTACGCCGTTTAGAATATGAAAGTGATTCCTGATAACGTCATTTGATGCATATTTCGATTGTCTAGAATGATTTCAATAATGAGGCGTAACTAACGATAATCCATGAGTTGAGAAAAAACCATGAAAATTATGTTCAATTTCTATCCAAGTGTAGGGGGGTCTTAGGCCCTCTAAAAACTCTCTGCTACTACACACAATGTAATTATTAGTTGAATAAGTATTTTGAGTTCATAAAAAATTACTGCGAAAAATTCTTTTCAAAAAAATTTAAGAGAAGGCATTAATAATGAAATATTTTGTATCTCTCTCGACTATATTTACCATTTGAATGCCATTAATTAAAAACTTTTACTTCAACTATTTCTAAATCTTTTTCAAGTTTTTAATTACAAACGAAAGAAGAAAAAACAACAAAAAAAAAATATATACGAATTCCTTGCAACAATTCCATTTTATAACCACCATAATGGGCTAAACTTTCTACCAGTAAAACCAAACCAACAAAAATAAAAAAAAAAATACAAAATTTTTAAACAAAAATTCTGCTTAATATGGTGGTTCCATGGTTCCATGGTTTCGGTTTCAATTCTTCTCTTGTTTTTTCTTTTTTTTCAGCCAAAAAATAGTAGAGAACATTTGCCAAAAAAAACCAGAAGAGAAGAGAAGAGAAGACGAAACACTTAAAAAGATAAACAAAATAAATATGAAAGAGAAGAGACAGACAAGACAGCGTACTTATATAAATGCAATGAATGAACGAATGAAGGACTATAATTCCACCTAAAAAAGAGGAGCTTAAACCCAAAACCAATTACATCAACAGCACTATCTACACCAGCACCAACACCAACACCACCATTCCACCCTGTATAAAACCAATAACAGCTAAAAAAGAAAAGATTTTCCGCTGAAAACAAACTTTTGCGTTCTTTCTTTCTAAGAAGCAAAGCGGGCGTTAGGGAACGGAGGGAGTTGTTGAAATAAAACGAAATTTGGCAAAATCCTTAGAAAATATGCTCATGAGCACACAAACCACAATTGATATGAAATACCCCCCATATTTATCCATTGGTAGGGGTATACAAACACTGCACAATGGAGTGTAGAGGCACAATATTACTTAACAAATATTTGTATATGTGTTTTATACTGCCCCATATGAGGATTTAGAGATTGTAAGTGTGGAACGTATAAGATGGTTTAAAGAGGTTAGATTAGGTGAGGCATTTCACAGCCTCAGAATGTTTAGAAAAGAGTTAAAATTGATTACAAAAGTAGTGATTCTGATGCGTCCACTTTCCGAGCTTTAAAGAACGCAAGAAATTATAAAAATGATAAAGAAATCTGAAGGAAGTGCAGGCTTTACAGATATGATCAGACCTGTGCATCATTGTATTGGACACACTATCGGAAATATAGCTTCTGTTGGAGATAACATGGCGGATAAATCGAATTTCTCTAGTCTAGGTCGTTATCCACCATCGGTCTAATCTCACGTCGTATATAACGCAGCAACGCTGTTGGGTCTACTCTCTCAACGATGCAGCTCACTTCTCACCCGGTGGTTATGCCAGCAAATTGTGCAGAAGTGAGCGTGGAAAGGCCATTTCTTAGAGATTTGTTTATTGATATTAATTGATATTCTCAGCACTTTAGTTTATATCACAGCTCATTATGGCGTATATTACATTTGTATTTCAATGAAGCTCATTTCTCTCTTGGCAGTTACGTCAACAGGCAACAAAATTACGAATAAGGGATTGTGATAACCCTGAAGTGACTGGAGAAAAGCCATCACATCCACAAAAAATCACTGTTTGGTGTGCATTATGGTACTTTTTTGAAACTGACTCTGTAGCAACTGTTACTGTCCATTCTGATAGCTATAGCGGTATGAAAACCTAGCTTTTTTGATCTGCAATTGAAGGTTATGAGCTGGTAGGTGTGTAGTTTTGATAACACAGCGCTACGAGCCAAACAACACCGCCGATTTTCGCTATACTGCACTAGAAGTTTGTACAAAATTGAATTTCATCACGACGTGGTGACAACGGCTGACTTCCAAAATGTATCAATATAAAGTTTGTATGCAGTTCTACTACGGTATTTAAATAATGTACATATGCAAAGTTACCAAACAATGCATCAACTATAAATCCGATGCCTGATTGCTTTTTGACTGCGTTAAAAATACACATTAAAATAGAATAGATTGTAAATATTTTGTACAGCGGCTTTATGAAACACGATATTTTGTTCAAACACAAAGCAACTAACATTTTGGAAGTCAGCGAACATCACCACGATCATGCGATTTGACGTCGTTATACATTTTTAAAGAGCTACGTGAGGAACCATGTTAACTATGCCACTAATACCCTAATAAAGGACCATTTGAGAGCCAATCTTCATCAAATAATCGACAAGATGCCGTTTTAATTATGCGAAAGAGTGGTTAAAAACGACTTTAAAAGGATCAACTGCTGATGGTCAGAGGGGACCATTTTATTTCGTACAGAATGGCAAGATCCAAGGACTATACTTACTTACTCACTTACTTAATTGCTCCTACTTACACACTTATGTAATTGCAACCCTTTAGCCAGGATCACAACCTAGCTTCTCACGCCACCCTAGTTATGTGTGTTAATTTTATCTGTGAGTAGCCAAACCTACAGTTTAAAATCGACTTTGAACGTGAAAATTTTTGAGAAACATTTTCATGGTAATTTTATTTACTCTCAGGGTTTCATTTGTATAGTCCTTGCTGTATCCAAGGACTATAATGAATTCATAATCAATCAAAAATTTATAATCTTTTGCTATAATGCAACGAAAACCTTTAAACCTATTAAAACTCTCCTGTCTTTCATAAGCCTTGTAAAATAAAATTAAAAACGAAAATCGTTTAATATTTCCTTAGTATTACTAAAGAATTCAACAATTTTTTTCCAGCCTATATGATGCACTTTTAACCCAATTAAAACTTATTTTGCCTCAAGCTTATGCCTCCATAATTTGTAACCCAACAGTTCAATACTTCCTCTACAAATATTTCAAATTTCATTCAAATCGCTTTAGTAGTTCAGAAGTTACAGGCTATTTTGTCTCATTACATTCCATGTGAAGTAATTTTCTAATACAACACCACTGTGCATGCTCTTGTATAAATACCAACACACACTTCCTTTAATTTTCATGTTTACATATACAAATAAAGAAATTCGAGTATGAGTGCGTGTGCGCTTGTGAGTGATTATTTATTTTTTACTCACATACACAGAGATAAACTCTACCCCAACTACTCTACTGCTCTAAAGCCGAAAGTCCATACCATCCGTTTCATGCGGACTGCGTTACATGCAATTTTTGCTTTCTATGCGGTTCTTATTGCAAGTTACACACAATGCGTTTTATGCGACTGGCTTTTTGTGTTGGTCAGCTGTTGTGGTGAACAATAAAAAAGCAAACAAGAACATTTATGCCATTAATTACAAATTTATGAGTTTAAATATGTGATATTTTGTACTGTTAAGTCCTACGAAAATCCTCAAAAGAACACAAGACGATTGTTTTCGGTTAATTTATCCTCCATTTTTTATGTTTACAAATAAATAAATTCAAAGTAGATGACACTCAGTACATAAAAACAATCGACAACTAGTAACATGCATATTTTGTTCATGAAATGATGAAATGTTCAGAAATGTGCTAAAAATGTATTTTTCTCTTAAATTAGTAGTAAACTTTATTATGAAATATGTTTTTATTAATATTTTTATAATGCAAAAAGAAAAATGCGAAAATAATAATGTCGTAAAATGTAAACATATCTATCGAAACCATTCACAATAGTATATAATTTGGCATGCCAAGTTTAAAAAACTGCTGACATTTTCCAACACTGCATGAGTCGCATAGAAAAGTAGAAAGTAGATCTACTTGATGCGTTCTACGCATCTATGCATTCTATGCATTTTCTTATGTTTCTTGTCACATACAACTACAGTGATTCTACTTTTTCGGTATACGCATGTAATGCAAGCACGCATGAAACGCATGCTATGGACTTTCGGCTTAAAGTGTGTTGTATGTTTACAATGTGTTGTTATCCTCTCCTACAATAAAACAAACACTGACAACACAACAACAACAGGAAGAGATGGTTTATTTAAAACATTTTCTTTGGCCTGCCGACTAGAGTGGTGTGAGTGCTCAAGAGTATAAGAGTGTAGTAATACAATACAAATCTATGAGCCAATCACAAGCAAGCAAAGGCGTGGCTATAGTGAAACAGGTTTTTGCTGTTGTTTTATTTTCTTTTTTTTTTGTTTTTGTTTAATTTTCTCTTATTTAAGTTGTTGTTGTTGGTGTTTTTTGTTTTAAAATAATTTTTATTTTTATTCTTCAACTTGTTCTTGCTGATTTCGTGTAAAGCAGCTATGAGAGCTGCTTTTATTTGTTCGTTTGCGAGTGTTCGTTTGTGTGTATGAGTGTATGTGTGCAAGAGTATATTCGTTTTGGGGTTTATCTCACTCTAACGCTCTTTAAGCAATGTTAAGCAAGTTGGGTCTCCTCTCTCACGGGAGCATATTTCATTTTCATTTCTTGATGTTGTTGCTGTTTACAAACACGTTTTTATTGCCGCCACCATGTGATAATTTATTGTTATTGTTGTTGTTGCTGTTGTTATTATTATTTTTGTATTGCTATAGCTTTTAAGGCTGTTGTTGTTATTGTTGTTGGATCGAGAGGGAGGGTTAATGTGTTTTAAAAATAAAACTTCTTTGTGTGCGATAATCTGCGCCAATACAAAAACTGGCTACAGCGCACTAAACCTCTACGTAGGTATTTAGGGAATGAATTCTTATTTTGATTTTGTTTTGTTGTAGTTGTTGTTATTATTGTTTGGTTTGCATGCTCCTACTATAACAGCTTCATGCTCGTATTGCCGTTATTTTGTTTTTTCTGTTTTTAAGAGAGTGAGTGAGTAATTTTATTTGGTAGCATGAGTGAGAGGAGGGGAGCATTTGGATTTAATTGTGAATGAATTTTTTTTGTTTGTTTTTCATTTCTATCCACGAAAAATCTGCACGAAAACCAAAAAATGTACGAAGTGTGTGCATAATTCGTGTACATAGTTGTGTTAGTGATTATTAGTAGGTACTCTTGTTACGTTTTTATTTTTATTTTTACTGTAGAATACCATGAAAGAAATATTTTTTTGATGCAATTAATCATCATCGGTGAGGGAATGCGGCGTGTTTTACACGTGAAAAGACATTTTGAGACTCAATTTTATATAGAAAACCGGATCTGAATCACATTTAGTGGCGTTAATGCGTCAGAATATTTGAGAAATTCTCTTTTTATACTTTAGGAACCAATAGATGAAAGAACGGTATAACTATTGCATACTAAATGGAGAAAAATGCTCCAAAACTGCGTTGTTTTTTTAGTGTCAGGCATAAATTCTACGCTCTTAAGACATATTATTGACCCAAAAATTAAATTTTTCTAATAAAAACACACAGACATTGAAGTGCTCACAAAAGTTCATCCTTTGAGGTCTTTTTCGATCACTTTGGCGCACATTTCTGGCGATATCTCAGAGATAACTTAGTGATTATTGGTTTCCAAATGTTCCAACTGTAGGAAATTATCCGCATATACTCAAAAGTCTAACCGCGTTAAAATGCACGATCTTGCTGGCCAATTGGCGTCGCCAAAACGTGAAATTACTTTTTCTAGAAACACCGCGTGAAACAGAGGTGAAACGATCATGTTATGTGACTTGTGGTACTGTCTTTTTGGAGGCACATACTGTCCAGTGCATAGCCTTCAATTAAAGATCAAAATAGTCGATTATTATGCGGTTATAACGCTCTGAATATGACCAAATGACATCTACAGAGGCTATTGAATACCAAAGAGTCACTTTTTCAGCATGCAATCGCTATTCCACAACAACTTATGGGTTTTCTGAGCCTTACATGCGTAATATTGCTTACTGACGTAGCTATTGAGTGCGAAATGAACTTCATTGCTGGTGTAAATTTTTTTTGAAAACTCAGAATTGAAAGCATGTTACTCTAGCACACATTCAGCGTATTAAAGGGCATTGTGTATAGTCATTAGATATTAATTATTGCGTAAGTTAGAGTTTATATGGATGGACGTGTAGAGCTAAATGCAAAATACGCCATAATGGGCCGAAAGATTACGTTGGAATCGAAAAAAGCGTACTATCCGCCATAATTTATGAAACAGAAGCTAGAATTTTGGCATTTTGCACATTGCAATGATGCACAGGTCTGATTACATCTGTAACGCTTACTATATCTAAAAATTTCTTTATAATTTTGCCGATTTGTTTCATAGCATGTCGGTTATGACGACCATAAATGACCACGCTTTTCACTAAATAAACGTCATTTGAGGTAGAGCATATTCAGAAACTATGTATGTCATCATAATCTTATTCGGTTCAGACAACAACCTTCCTTATCTAAAAGCTATTGTCCAACTGTTCTTTGATCGATCAGCTTTTTGAGGTCTAGGCACCATTCTTGTAATTCAGTCGTGTTGATAGTATGGGCTATCCACCTTAATTTTTTTACGTTTAATTGTTTTCACTATGGGCTCTTTGCGCATTAACGTACAAAGATTCATGTTTCTTGGTAGAATAGCGGACATTCGAACGCTGCCCTCACTCTGTTGCTGTCACTCTTCTGCCAAGATATCAGTAGCTATTAGTGAAACAGTCTATCGTCTGGTGTAGTTTTCTTATGTTATTCTGGTGAACCACTTTCTCTTGTCTCGTTTTGCAGCGGTGTTTACTTATTCAGTGCACATTAATGTTCCGAATCCGAATACTCGGTGTTTAGGAGAGTTATGGCGAATTCAAATTACTGATTCCGCATTAAAGATATCCAAGAGCCTACTGTTTTTTCTCATCAACTCTTCTTGAGCGTGGTTATTACACTTGTATGCAATTCAATCTTAATTAGGTCTTTAGCGCCCTCAGTTGAGGTATAGTACTGTACGATAGCAATAGTCCTGCTGGAAGGAAACGTATGACTATATTAAAACTCATTAAAGGTTACTTGAGAATTATAATAATATTTCTTACCGCACTATTGCTGCAGCCATACGATCCATTGTACCTCTCTCAAACTTAATAAGGTATCCATATAATACCTTCTCTACGCCTAACGCCTAGAAAAAATTTAAGGATGTTGCTCGGTGTCAACAATTTAAATTTCCTGCTTAGCTTGTGGCATGTATCAGAAGCCTAATTCTGAGATACATTAATGCCTCCAAGATTCTAAGAATATGTTCCGATGATTCATTTTCATTGTCACAGAATCTACATGTCGGGCTTAAGATAACCACCTTTCTGAATAAATTTAATCTGAGTCTTCAGTGGCCTCCTCCTCAACATCAGGTTATTACTTGACAGTCTGATGCATGCCTCAGTAATTTCACAACAAAAGCCTTGATTGCCTCAAATCCACTTGGGTTGAGAGCAGGCTTTGCCTTTCTTTATCTTGCCCATTCGTTTAGTATACTTTTCCAAGCATTTGCTCTCACTGAATAGAAGGGTTGTGGCCTCATTGACAGCATGGAATCTCTTCCCGTGACAAATTGGTCTACCTGCACATGGTCGAAAATTCCCACATGGCATAGGAGCCAACAGAGAGTAACCTTTATTCCCTAACTACTTGATTCAATCTCTCCCGGCAGCCCTACACTATCTTTGATTTAACCTGATATTAACTGGAATAAAAAGATGAAAGATATCCCACGCTATTCTGGGATAGAAATTTAAGTTAATACCTGAACAAGTTTCAAAAATTTTGAGTTCAAAATAGCCTAACCAAAGGCGTAAACAATTGCTTATGAAGTTTAAAAGCTTAGTTTCGGGCGTAAATAAAACCGTAGTTAAGCATTGGGACGCTCTCTATTCGTAGTTCATTATAGTTTTTGTTGTAAATAGTAAAATATCTCCCCTTCCCCTCTTCCTATTGTTTTAATAGAAGATAAAACGCTTTTCTTTGAGGCAATAATATGTGGCATCAGAACATGTTGATTTTGTTGGCTTTGTATGCTTCTTGTGATTCGACAATGGATTCCGTTCATATCACCAGCATGAACATGAACATGATTTTCGGATATTTTATGTATTCGAAGCCGAGTAGAAGAAAAAGAACAAGAAAAGAAAACGCCTCTTATGATTGGTTTATACGAGGTCCGGGGCTCTTTACATAAGATTAAAAACGTTTTTACTTTACTTGTGTCTTATTCTCGCCGTAAGGCTCGCACATACACAATCCATACGACACACAATACACAGCATATACATAACACGTCTTAGCCAAGTTGAAACGACAAACGTATGCCAAAATAAATGTGCTCAACGCTATACATACACACACACCCACATACACATACACAAATTCAGGAGGCGAAAACCAACCCAAACAACACGCATACCAACGAACGAACGAACGAACTTCCACAGCAGGTGGAGAGGGAGTGTGAAGCACAAAAAAAAAAGAAACAAAAATCCGCACACACACACACACAAACAGAGAATATCCTCTGCTTTCAAGTGTAAACGAAACGAAAAGATTCCTTTTAAATGGTTGGCTAAATCCTCTGCTGCATGCCTCTCTGTTCATCTGTCTGACTGCCAGCCTGGCACCTCTAATCGCATGTAATGCGCGCGCATTATCGTTTTTCGTTTTCGTTTTCGTTTTTGTCTTTTGTTTCGTCGTCTCGGTTTTTCGTTTTTCATTGCTTATCTGCCACTAAAAAAAATTTAAAGAAAAAAAAAACGAAAACAAAACCAGCAGAAGGAAAAAAGTTGTTTCTGGTCAGTCGCTTAGAACGAAAACAAGAAAAAAAAATTAAAACAGCCACAGCCAACCAAATAACCGACGGTTATCGGGTTTAAGAATGTTTTTTTTTGTTTTTTGTTTAAATGGTTACAGAATAAAATGCTACAGGGTTAATGCATTAATACTAATGCAAAGTACACACGCATACAGGCACGTACATTAAAACATGCAGCACTCGTTCTCTTCTTTTGTGTTTTTTGGGAAATTTAAAATGCCAAAACAAACATGGAGAAAAGCCTGACAATTCTTATTCTCACTGTACTCACTCATACATGTACAGTGGGATGCAAAAAAAGAAGAAAAATATTTTGCAGTGGTCAGACCTAACTTCACTTCCGGATGCCTAGTTTGATGGAAATCCCTTAGTAGAGCAACTAACTTGAACTTGACATGACGTTTTCAAAGATCTAACTGCAGAATTATTAATGAAGCCTTGCACACTGAAGAAAGTTTATGGCCTTCTGCTGCTTTATCTTTACTTAGAGTATTGCTGGCTACGGCTATGTATCAAGTACTAGGTAGGTAGAAGCGGCTGTCCCCTCCATGGAGTCATGAGCGGACACACTTAGGCCGCACACTGGGCCCATTGTGATAGTTTCACATTCTCTCCTTGGCCCAGGAACCAATCGGAGCTTGCGATGAAGCGACTCAGACTGCCGATATACATGCATGGCAGTTCATCCAGATCCTCCAAGTAGTAGGCATCCAGGTGCCTCTTTTTCCTCCGGCCAAGTGCCAGGCATGCGCACAGTAGGTGAATAACAGTCTTATCCTCCTCCACTTCTCCACAGCTTCTGGAGAAATGATTTGCAAGGTGTCCAAGACCAATACGCCTCGCCTGTATCAAGTACTGATCATGCTAAAATCCTTATAGAATTTGAGACAATCAGGAGAAGTGATTACATGATACCGTGATGCGATTTATCAATGAGACATCCATTCCGGATAAAGAGACGTGATTGATGACGGATTTTTTCGGAATCACTTGGAACAACCCTGTCCATAAGACCAAACCAATGTGGCGTCTTTCAAGTGGAAGTTTCGGCAATACAAGATGCGGCGAAAATTGTTCAAGATGCCGATACTCCAGGCGAGTTTCCTAAGCCATGTGTTCACTGAAGCACTGGATTCCAGCGTACTTCCTGAACTTCGAAAATATCTCAATGAGGTAGCGGAACCATACGGCATCCATATCACATGGGCACCAGAACACTGTGATGTTCCAAGTAACTGTACAGCGGATGTACTGGATTTTAGAATTCTCGACATTAGGCCTTCGAGATTGTAATTGACAATGTAGTCATGAATTCCATTAATACCAGACGGGCGCCTTCGGAGAAAGACAAACTAATCCATCCAACTAATTTGCAGGCGATAAAGCAACATGCTTGACTAAAAATCTCAGTAAACTAGAAACGAATCCGTGTACTGCGTCAAGATTTTTTTATTTAAAAACATTTTCCGCTTTAACTGCCCTTCAAAGAATTCATATAAAAATTCTAATTCTCTTAGAGTGAATAACTTGAATACCCTATAAGAAGCCATATGGCAACTCTGGCATTCTAGTACCTGCTACAGAAGACCAACCAACTTATTAGATGGTCAAACTTATTAATGAGACTGAAACAAAGCAATGAAATAATAAGAAGATTGAGGAGATGCTTTATGGAAGCCTCTTGCTTTTTAAAGGAATAAAAATTCGAACAAAAATGTCGTTTGAAAAAACAACATTTTAACCATTATTTTTTTATTTAAAGACCTTTACTTGTTTACAATAATAAAGCAGTAAAGAGAGCTTCATATTTCCCCTTCCTGTTAAGTTTCCTAAGTTTTAATCCCTTTACATTACCTTTTTGACGTGACATATTACGTCACTCCGTATTTACCGTATATATACTTATTTGCACCACTGTGCCTACACTTTAGCAATTGTATTGAGTAAAGGTGCCAAATAATAACACAACAAAACAAAACAAAACAAAACAAAACAAAAAAAAAATATGGGAGTGGGAGTTGCTTGCTTAAGCAGGCATAAAACAGAAAATTTTTTGGCACACTAAGCACAGAGCAAATGAAAAACAATAGCAACAGCAACAACAACAAACAGACATAATGCTGTAATACATGCTCATATATTCGTCAATCCGTATTAAATTGTTGTTGTTGTTGCTGTATTTTAGGTAATGTTTTTGAACGTGTACGAGTATATAAGAAAAGTTTTTGGCACTACACGCTCTATCTCTGTCGCTCATGCTCTCTTACTAAGTTTTGAGTACAAAACATACATATAAGAACGACACTCTTCTCACCAACCATTAAAATTTTAACATACATGTGTGTATGTGTGTGTTACGCACACATACACTGCTTGCATACACTTGCTTAACAATAGTAAATACACAGTTTTTTTGTTGTTAATGTTGCCAGCAGTTGTTGTTGTTGTATTTGTTTTGTGGTTGATATGACACAACCCACTCAACAAAACAACAAAAAATAACAGAGAAAACCTTAACAACATACTACATGCATACATAATTCCTGGCTCAAGGTGTAAATAAAAATTCCCCCCTAAAAAACATTCACCCACATCGAGAAAAAATTGGACATTTTGTTGCTCCAATTTTAATTTACCATTGCAACAACAACAACAATAAAAATAACATTTAATTTCCAAATAATAACACTCAGAGAGCTTCTCATTTGTTTTAAACCCGAAGAATAAAACGAAAACAGGTTATCAATGGCTAGTGTTTGTTTGTGTACGTCTGTATGTGTGTGGGTATGTTTTCATTTAACATTTTGCATAAAATGTTCCTAATCCCTATCAATGTATTGGTAACAACAACTATTACTTTGTAGAAGAGAACACGAATTCGCTCTCTTCTCACCCTTAACATAAGGGAGCAAGAGCACAAAATAGTTCTCTTTAATGTTATGGTATGCTCTTGTTTATTAGTTTTTGCAATGTGTGGGTTATTGTTTTGGTTTCTTAACACAAATACAAGCATAAACACAATACCGGCTGTTTCATTTACTCTTTGCTTTGCAGGAATTCCTTAAGTTTTCAAGAATTTAAAAAATTCTCTTAAATTTCATGGAAGTTTTTCAGTCATCGTCATCCTTATTCTCATCCTATCGGCATCATTAGGTGAACTTTAAAATAACTGGCAACGGATTTACTAAAACCCCGTGTATTTATTTGCAATTAATTGGACAAGAATTGAAAGGATGCTGAGGGATTTATAGCTACGCAAAGCCTTTTTAGAGTTTACAAAGGGGGCCGTAGACAGAATAAAAATGAAATAAAGTTTGAAGTGTTTTTATTATTAAAAGTTGACCTTAAAGAGCCTGTATTTAAATTGCAACATTTTTTTGCTAACAGTGTGGTTTAAGGCCCCAGATGAAGCCAGTAGCGTGTTTGTTTATAGATAGTGTGGGGGGGGGAACTTCATTAGCTTCTTCCAAATCCTCTCTTCTAAGATCTCTTACATCAGGTAGTGTGCCTTTGCCAAAAATTATGGAATCTTAAGATTATGAAATCTATTGTATGACATAAAAAGTGCTCCATCATTTCAGTTTCTTCACCATAGCCTGAATTCATTATTTTCCACAATGCCTATACGTTTGAGGTGCGCATGTAAGGGGGAATGCCCCGTGATACGAATTATTAGTGTACTCAATTCGTCCTATTCAAAAATCACAATTTTCCCCTCATCGGGTTCGATCCATCGATTTCCACTACACTACTGAAGCATATGTTAGTTAGTACAGGTCCAATTACACTATAGAGCCAATGTTTCGTTCTAAGTTTGAGACCACACTTGGCCCTATGGCTCTTCTACGAATAGTCTTTTGTTGTCCCAGATGCCCATTTTAATTGCCTATCTACGAGAATGCCCAAGTCTTTCACTAGCTTGGATATTCTAATCTCTTTGTTAGGAAAACAAGTACGCTTCCAATTGGAAGCTCTTAATTGTATTCTATGGTCAGAGTGTGTTCCACACTCCTGCTTAAACAGTTTGGATCCGTATACATCAAAAGCATTAAACCGTTGTCCACATAAAAGACTGGTTCAAATTCATTGCCGGTTAATATCCTTAAGAGGCTGCGATTCCATTAGAAAAGTGAAAATATGCCATCTTCGGTTGTTCTTGTCTTCACATTGTCCCTTATGCCATAGTTAATCCATCTAAATTAATCCATCAGTGCCTTAGCATATGCTCAAGTTAAACCACTATGCAACTGGACCATCTGAAACCCATCTAAGGATTGGATTAGGCTATATCGGTTTAGACACACATACTATAAGAGAATATGGGCTCTCTATATAGTGAGTTACTTCATGTAGAACGGTATCCACTGATCGTCCTTTAATGTAGACAAGTTGTGTGTTTGTTCGTTTGTTTTCCTTGCATCAAGTTGCTCAGCTTTCGTTAATCTTGGATTTAAGTAACCTACTTCAAGCATAGGGAATTTTCTCACTTCACATGCGGGGCTAGGGGTTCAAGGTAATTGCTATCTTCAATATATATTCCCGGGGTCAACTAAAAGAAGACCGATCGAACTTCATATTTTTTCACACACAAGCCGCCCGTAGTAGGCGTAATGCTTTCTCGAAAGCAAAATCTTTAGATATCCTAGAGTTCCATTCTTAACATTGCCGTTATTACCGATAATTGAAAATGAAATGTTGTTTTAAAAGGTTCTAGAATTTTATATACGAAATTTTGTATTTTTTCTTAATAAACGATGACTCTTAAAAAAAAACCATGCCCCCTCTAATTGCTACCACCTTGGCCATACAATAATAATAAAAAAAAGAGGAAACAAAAATAAAAAAACACTTAATCCTTAATCCGCACCAAAAACAACAACAACAAATATGCTGTTGTTTTGTACAGCAATAAGCGTGTACAGAGCAAACCATTATAATAAAACTGTTGCAAACCAATACTACAACACAAACCACTACTGCTGCTGCTGATTAGAGTGTGTTAGTAAAGAAATTTAAGAGCAATTTCGTATTTCGTATGAGAGAGAAAGAGCGTCAGTGAATATAATACTTACTTATAAGTACGCACACATACTTAAGCAAATGTTTATTATTATTATTTTTATTTCTTTTTTTTGTTTTGAAATGCATTTGTATTGAAAAACATCAGTTGTGCGACAACTTGCGTTAGGTAAGCATGTTGTTACGCGCGTTGCCGTTAAGAAAATAAAAGAAAAGACAAGAAATAAGAAAAACAAATTGAGAAGAGAATTTCTTCTAATAAACAACAATTAAAAAAAATTAGAAATTTATTTAATGTTGAATTGAATTGTATTTGTTTTTTAATATTGTTGTTGTATTTGTATAAGTTTTAGATAAATAAGAAAAAGAAGAAGACAATTTTAAACAATTACAAATTGATTGCAAATAATAATAACAAATAAAACACAAACAAACAAAATAAAATTTAATGATAAAAAGACAGTGAGGTAGAGAGAGAGAGAGAGCGATGAATTGTTTTTTAAAAAATTTAATTTTTTTAAATGAGTTTCAAAGGCTGATTTTGGTTGTTGTTTTTTTCGATGGTTTGTTAAAGCGGCCGTTAATCATAACTTCGTTGACATTGCGTGTTGACAGTTGAATTTGTTTTATTAAACAACGTTCGATTGTTAAAAATTGTTTAAAATAATAACAACAACAACAATCATTACAATAACAATAACTCTTTTCTCTTCTATGTTTTAATAACTAACGCGAGTGCGATTTAAGAAAAAAAAATGAAATGTTTTGGCGCTTAAATTTGAATTTTTTTTTAAATAAAATATTTTTTGTTTTTAATTGGTTTTTGTAAGAGAGGCCTGTGTATCTGTCACCTGTATTTTATTTAAGCAGCTGTCACTTTGTTCAACTTTGTACGACTATTTAGCCTTAAGGCCTTAATTACCCACAATAACAATAACAAAAAAAAAAAAACAAGAGAAGAAAATTTTTCAAAACTATTTCCATAAAGTGTGCGTGTGTGTTGTTTACCTGTAAGTGCTTGAAAAGTAATACAAAAGCGAAAAAAAAACAAAAAGAAAACCTTAAAAATTGCAATTCTTATGGTCAACAGCTTCCAGACTAATTGGTTACACTTAAATACAATAAATACAACGCCTAGCCTAGGTCCTCTGAATATTTTATGACTTGTGACATTGAAAATAAAAGAAAAATCGCCTACAATTTAGCAACGTTTGTTGTGATAAATCCTTAAAGGTTTTATAGCCGGTAATGAGACCTTAGCACACGTTTAAAACAGCTCTAATGAAGGCGCGTCAATAAAAACAGAAACAACAACAACAAACAAAACAACGTTTCAATAATAAAAAAAAAAGAAAAAAATCTTTCAAGAAAATATGACCCGTGGCTAATTGCTTGTAAAACCCTTTGAAAGAAAATTTTTCAATAAAAAAATAAAAAAAAAAAATTCCTTTTCCAATCATTCACGAAAAAATATTAAAAAAAAATTAATAAAAAACGAAGAAAAAAATTTAAAAAAAATTACCATGGATTTCCAAAGTGCAATGGAAACATTTGCCGAGGCTTGGGTAGCCGCCAATGCCGGTCAACAGGTAAGCAAGCAATATTTTTCCTTACAATTTAAAGTGTTAATTATACAGTGTCATCAAGATCCAAAGAAAAAAAATAATACTGGCCATAAAGTATTGGCCAAAAAGGGGTTTTTTAAAAAAAACCCAAGTGACATGTGCAATTTATTCGTCAAAAATAATATCGTTTTGGGCAATTTAAATTTTAAATATTCATTGGTGGTGTGGTACATTTTTAATTAAAAATAAAGGGACATCACATTCATGGCAGTTATTATCATTATTACTACACAGCCTACATGGAATTTGTTAAAGGCAACTATTCATAGCTAAAAAACGGGGAATTTTTTGATTGCAAATGCAATTTGTTTTGAAAAATATTTCAACAAAATTATTTCCTTTGCCTATACAGTGGGGAACAGAAGATTGGATCTAGTCATTATGCACGTCAGGCAATATCAATTAAGTGCCCCTCTCACTTTTTCACACTTTTCCGTCGGTATTTCGGCAGTAACGTAACGCATATTGGTTTTTGAATGATACAATGCTAGAGGATTAACCGGGTGGACATAGTTTTTGAAGTAGGGTCTAATGGCGTCTAATCGGATGACTTCTCAAAACCTGTTGTATTGAATGGCTCGGGGCATCATCTTGTGAAAGCATATGCCGTGCAGTTCATAATCGCTTATCATACGTACATATAAATCCCTCTGAGTGACGTTGAGGATTATTTCCAGGGTTATTTATGCAGCCTGTTTTGCCTAATCAATCTAGACGACCATAGCTAACCTCGTGTATTCGCTGAATGGGCTCTGCAGCAGCTGGCAACTAAACCCAATTTTCAGCGAAAAATCATCTTTATGAAGGAATAAAATTGTTGTTTTAAAATTTGGGGCGATACCAATCCACACGAGATCTAAAAGTTTCCAATGCAGCCCGAAAAAGTCACTGTTTTGTGTAGGTTTTTGGCTCGAAGCGTCATCGGTCCACATTCCTTTGATAACGATGTTGGCCAGGGCAACACTGACAACGACAATATCAAAATTCTTTCCTCTGAATTGGATGATCTGACCACCAAAGGCATGGGTTTTGTGGTACAGGCGTCATATTTACTTCAGAATTACGTCAGACCAACGTCTGTTGAACCGAATTAAATGATCTGAACACCAAAGGTAGGATGGCGCTAATTGCTGTATAAACCATCATACTTTGCACGAGTGATTTGAAGGCATGCTCATCTTATGCGGAGCATGAACTGGCCACTGAGGCCCCGATATATTTTTTCTTGTAGGGTTTTCTTGGAGATTTCGAGAGGAAAGCGCCGAAGAAAAGTTTAAAAGTTCGTTCAATATATCTGATCTGGGGTATGAACCACGGACTCTAATATGCCAATGCATTATCCATTATACTGGGGTCATGGGGATGTGTGGAACATAACATCCTTTAAATGTTCGTGCTGAATATCGACATGTGAATATCGTGAAGTTTTTTGAAACCATATGTCTTTGGTGGCCATATTATCTAATTCAGGCCAAAAACGGTGATAATCAACGACTTATGGACAGTGATGTCCTGGTCAACGTCGTTCTCAAAGATCCAGCCCAAAATCCACACCAAACAATGATTTTTTCTTGATGTATTGAATGCCCTTAGGTCTCATTTGGGTTGGTATCCTTCTAAATTCGACAATTTTGTTTGTATCTTTCGACATTGTCATGGAATTTCCTTATTTAGGCTCTGCCGTTAGCACCAAAAATTATATCAGTCTGGAGATCAAGAGCTGGTGCTAATATGGTCTTAATAAGCAATTGTTTACAAGAGACTCATCTTTCCCGTGCTTCTTTATGGCGCAGAGGCATGGATTCTATTAAGCACTGAGAGTATTCGAGATAAAAGTCCTACGTAAGATCTTCGTTCCAGTGCGAGTTGGCGATAATTTCCACGACATAGACGTTGTACAGCGTATTAAAATTCAGTGCCTGCTTTGGCTCGGCCATGTCGTTCGAATGGAGGAGGATGCTCCGGCAAGACGGGTGTTTAAATGGGGCATCTGGGGAAGTTGAAGAAGGGGACGATTTTGTTTGCGTTGGAAGGACCAAATCGTGGAAGCCCTGTCAACGATTGGTATGACCATCTGGCGTACGCGTACAAGAAGCAGAGTCGCCTGGAAGGTTGCGTTAAGGCAGGCCGAAATCCATTAATCGGATTGTTAATGGCCAATGAAGTCGCCGTAGTCTAGTAAGCTTATTAGAGGTATGACCACCGTTCAACAGATTTCTGGCAAAAACTCTGAGAGTAAATAAACCTGCCACGAAAAATTTTCTCAAAAATCTGTTGTTTGGAGTCGACTTTAAACTGTAGGTTCCGCTCATGTTGAACATTAATACACACAACAGAAGAAGATAAGACAGGTCATAATCCTGACAGAATGGTTGTAATGACCAAGTCGTATCCATCCATTCAAAAATGAGCCTTGGAGTCAAATGCCAAAGTTGCAGAGTCCATTTAGCGAACTTATGTCATTGTCGATGGTTGTTTAATAGTCCAGGATGATTTGACAAAAGAGACTGAATAAATGATAACTTATTTGACAGATGTTGTTATCAAAATTTGAAAGTTCCTATTGGAAGACCGTTTTGAATATCCCTTGGGTAAACTTTATTAAGCAAAAAGGAGATAATTTTTAATCAATATCTTGTGTTTATTTTGCTAAATGACTTAGCATTGTTGCACCCTCGTTTTTATAGGATGTATGCTGTACGATTTTCAATGGCATGCACTGTACACTGTTACTTACAAAATTTGCCCTAACAAAGAAACCATAGAACTGTCTTAGAAATTAGGAAATCAGATTAAGATAAACACAAAATTATGTCACAAAATTTTTGTTTTTGGCTTAATATAATTACTCTGGTTTACTTTTATTATATCTTTGCTTTTTTTCAAATGAAAATATTTTTTATAAATGCGTTCATTTATTCCTATATGTTGGTGTTTGTGTTTGTTTGTATAACAATTATAAAACGTTTAATTTTATTATGGTGATAATATGTTAAATTAACAACAACAACACTAACAACAACACCAATTACAAATAGAATGTTGGTCTAAATTCTAAACCAAAAAAAATAAAAACTAAATACCCTTTCATTTGGTATCTTATAGATAAGGCGGCTGGTTTTTCACTCTTGTTTTTCTGTGGCTTTTTCTATTCAATGGGTTTCACAAAAACAACAAAAAAACACAACATTTTTGTCTTATTCCCCCCAAACAATTGTTTATTTGTGGTGAATATTATAAAAAGAATATTATTTTAGTGTCATAAAATTTAAATAAACTTAAAATAAAAACAAAAACAAAAAACACTTATTATTGTTCTTGTTTAATTCTTCTGCTCATTATCATGCTTACAGATGACTAATAAATCGGATAAAAATTTCTTTTAGTTGTTGTCTGTAAGCTTTTTAACTCTTTGATCTGCAATTTTGAATAAATTTTTCAATTTTATTAACATTTTCTAAAGCATTATTTATCGCCGTTTCTGTAGTTCGACCGTCGGCAGTTTGATTTTATTCTTCAATATTTTTGTCTGTCATAGTCAAAGCATTGGTAGCACAATCGATAAATCAAAATTCGAACAAGATTTAAAAACTAAATTTAAATTGATATGTTATTAATAGAAAACATATGTAAAAGTAAAATAGAAAGTAAAATAGAGAAAAAAATCAAAATATTCAGTGGGAAAAATAAAATATTGTGAATGGAAATTGAATAAGAAACTCAATTCTCAGGCCTTATTTTTATAACAATTAGATAGCAAACGTAGAAGGTACATACATACGAGTACTTAATTTGCCATTACAACCCTTCAGACCTAGTTTCCCACACCACTTCTGTTGTCTGTTAATTTTATCCAGGAGTGGCAAGACCTACAATTGTGAAGTCGATTCAGAACTACAGACTTCTGAGAAACCTTTCATAGGCGATTTTACTCTCAGCGTTTATGTCAAAAATTTACAGAGAGGAAGACGTTAAGAGAATATTGTTACAAAAATAAAGCATCTAGATTCTGGTGTTTTGCTTTTACATCGCTTATAAACAAAAATACAACAACAAACACTAGCATACAAAAAATGGTAAACAAATAAACAAAAATACAACAACAAACAATAGCATACAAAAAATGGTAAACAAGTAAACAAAAATACAACAACAAACACTACAAGGACAAATCTAAACGACATACACAAACAACAATAATGAAACAACGATGTTTACATTTACAGAGATTTCGAGAAGGCGAATCCACGAACATTCACCTTCAAGAACCTTCATCAGACTGTTTACCCTGCCATATAAATGGGCAAGGCAAAGCAGGCGAGTGAGTCAGTAAAGTTCAGCTCAGCGGTGCGTTTGAAGAGAGTTATCATTGTTTGAAGTTTTCCTTTACAAAGATCTGTCGAACAATTTTCTACTAATTGTTATTGGATATACAAAGGGTGTAACAAAGAAGAGAAATTGTTGTTGTTTACATCAAGTTGTGAACAGTGACACACAGAATTGTGTAAATAATAAAGAAATTTAATTGAAACTAATCACAAATTTATCTTTATTTTATTTGCAATCTACGAGCTCATATTTTAAACGTTTTAAAAAGGTAACAACATCTTCTGTTCACATATCGTTTGTCCAGAAGCATGGTTGTTTACTTGTATTCTATAAGGTCCCATTGTAATGCCGACAGTGTATTCTGACTGACAATAGTTCAACATCCTAGTCGTGTTATGTCAAAAAATTCCCAGTAATTAAGAATCGTTGATATCAGTTTTCCAATAAGCATTAGAGAATATTAGATATGTTCTATGGTCTTCTCTTTACATTACAGCAAATGTCGCTGCTACTGGTGCTGCTATGAGGTTCCTAAGATGAATTCTTTCTTGTGATGTAACGATAGCTTTATTGTCAGTCAGTATCAGCATATTTTCTCGCGATATACTCTGATACCAGACTTCGGTAGTTTGAATGGTACTGAAGTAAACGAGTAAAGTAGGTGACGAAATTTAACTGTACTGAAAAGATTTTACATCCGACTTTGTCGCGTCTTGGTTGACTTACTCTATTCGGTATTTTTTGTTGTAAAATCAGTATCGAAAGAGGATTAAGCTATCGTGTGGTCAATAGGAGTACCTAGAATAAAGACACACAAGATTTTGGATAAACGATAGGTTCCGTATTCCCATGCTGTTGTGGAATTTATTCGCATTGTTTCATTCACGGTCGCTCGTTTACCAATACTTCTGATAGGAATAGGTTAGGTTAGGTTAGTGTGGTAGCTTCATAACAAAGGCTCAATTGAGCACGCATAGCGGCCCGTTGTGACGCCACAGGTGAAGGCAGTCCCTGTACTGACCAAGTTCCTCCGAACTAAGGAGGGAGAAGTTGGATAGCGGAAGGGCTGTACATTCAAAGCACGACTACCCTATGTTGGAAAACCAGCCAGAAATCCTTGACATCAATGGACGATAGGCATAGTAAACAATACTTTACCTGATGTGGTCCTAAGAGCACATGTTATCATTATAACACATATAAATTTGAGTTGATTTCATTTCTTTCAAGAAAACCACGATCAGCTTTTTATTACAAATCTAATGGCCTAGGCGTTTAACATGAAGAGGATCTTATTGATCAGTTAAGGATGCACATTGTGAGTCTAAATGGCTTCAGCAGAAACAACGGTTAGTTCTGCTGTTAGGAGAGATAACATACTGTCATAATGGGCCATAGGTGATCTAACTGTGTCCATTTTTTTCTCATGATAGCATTTTATGGATTTAGGGGATGATTCAATTAGGCACAGTATTTGAAGTTGAGCTAAAAAAGAACCTACTTGTCAAATCGCATGCTCTAGATGTCCGAGTAACGTTGCAAAATGTGAAATTACACTTTTTGGTAACTTCTCATGCAATAAAACTGAAATATTGTTGAAATTGCATACTCTTCAGTTTCTAAACTTTAATTGCCGGCTAAAAAAAACTCGATTATCATATAGTCATAGCGCTCTAATTTGACGGCAATGGTCAATATAGGATAATTGTTGAAAAAAATAGTACAATGACACCTCCACACTATAACGCACACCAAGCAGTGCAAGTAAAGGCTTTTTTTCACAACTCCTTCTGATTTCTTTACATTCTTGCCAATTCCTTGCACAGAGATTTACTTATGGTCTTAATCCGTCCACATAACTGGAAAAGCGGTTACGATTGAATTATCACTTCTGTACCAATTTTTAACCGCCTTTCGGCTGTTGAGTGGTCCGTATTCCCAAACGGTAAACATTTCACTCTAACAAAATGATATTTCACTTGAAATATATTTAACATCAGAGACCACTAAATAGATATTCCGATACTAAGCATTGTTGGTTGAAGGCTTTTCGATATCAGGCACTGGTTGTCTGATGTATGAGAAGTAAGAACTGCAGGTGAATAACTTCGTCAAAATGTTCGTCTTGTTAACTGGTCTAGTGAATGATACAAGCATTCTTTATAGGATTTGTAATCGAATTATTAAAGGAGCTTGAATTAGTAAATCCTTTGGCTCTCCTTAGTTGTTGAGCTAACTTCAATATTGAATAGTGCCTTTTTGGGTGTGACAAATTCAACCATTGTTGCTAAGGTGTTCTGGTTAATAAACCAAATATTGCTTATTGGAATAGTTATTCTATTCGAACCTAGTAGCAGCTCTTACAATTTCCAAAAAGGTAGAAGAGGTCCTTTATACATTAAAGCTTTCAACAGAAGTTTACTAAAGAGATTTCTTAGATCAAATTTTTGAAAACTTTTGCAACAAATGTGTACGAATTTTTTCAATTTGAGAACATGGGGTCTCATGTTCAACAATTAATTGTATCTGCATAATAAAAACTGAATTCAAATTAATAAAAAATTATTCTTTATCTGCAATTCAAAGTGGGCGTTGCTGGCTAAATTATGGCATAATTTTCAATAAAAAAAAATATCAAAAATTCGGTACGAAAAAAAACGCAAAAAATTTTTACCAGGTTCTTAGCCAAATTTATATCACCTTTAATTACAGGCATTAACGAAATAATTTTATTTTTTTTGGTTTTTGTTCTTGACAAACTTTATCTGTGATGTATTAATATTTTGTTTTATTTATCATTGCTTATGTTGTTGTTTAAATAAAATACGTATTTATTGATTAGCTGGTAATTATTTAATTTGTAGCAACGGTTTTTGAATGTCTAAAGGCAAACGAAGACTGATAAGTTGTAAAAAAAAATTTTAAAGCTTAAATAAGAGAGAGCGAGTGATAGAGATAACACCGAACGACCGAAAAAAAAACACAACAAAAGCCCAATAATTTTTAGCGGTATTGTCAGACGGCTCCAAAGTTAATGCTTCTGATATATTTATAGAGTTTTTCTTGTTGTTGTTGTTTTTGTTTTTCGGCTAAATTTGTTATTATTTAATCAGTTAATATATGTATGTTTTTGTGTCATTGTTTTGAGTAAATCCCCAACCGAAAAAAGTTTTTGTGCCGATTTGAGTAATTTGAACAGAAATTTATAACCGAGATTTTCTATTTCAGTTTTAATGAAGAAAAAAGATTTATAGGAAGGCTTTGCAAGCCTAGGGAATATGATATTAGAATAGCAACTGACTAGTGCTTCTAAAATTTGTAGAAAAAAAAAATTATTTTTGAAGACATTTTTTGAAGAAAAAATTTTTTTTAAATTTTTAAAAAATTTTCTAAATTTCTCATCCACTTGTTTATGTTTAAATTCAATAATTTTTATAAAAAATTGTAGAGAATAAAATAAATTATAAACACCCTAATTTTATAAATCATTTTTATAGAGACAAACAAAAAAACAAAAACAAACATGCAACATTTCTTCCACAGCTTTCTTCTTCACTCAAATCAAAAATCAAACTCACAAATTTTTTTTGAAAAATCATTTGGGAATCTATTGCGTTTAACAAAAGTGTTGAAAAAATAAATTAACACGCCTAATCATTTCATAATCACCTACGGTACGGACATACAAACATTCACTCCATCCACTCAGAAATGAAATTTCTATGCCACATACAACCAACAGTGAGATTCTCCATCACACCAAGAACCAAAAAAATTTGGAAAAAGAGAGACCAAAAATAAAAAAAAAATAAATTAAAGAATGAAACAGACAAGTCAGTCAAAGCAAAAACGACATGCCAACCTTCTGAAATTGAACAAAAACACAAAAAAAAAACAATCCATTCACTGGTTCACATACACATTCCTAACGTATTAAATTAAGTGTATGTGCGTACCATACAGGGTAAACAATCATTCGAGTACCAAAAATTTAACAAATAATAACGCAGGGTTATTAAATTACATTACTAAAGGACATGCCCCTAAAACAGCCCTCTGTCTACTTCTCTAATAATTCCTAGCAATCTCGCGTATATGTTTACTAGAGATGTGGAAACCCAGCAGAGCTAAAGGATTTATTTCTTAAGTTAGCGAGGATTCATGTGTCACTTACATAATTGGTCATCATAACTCTCTAGTCAGGATAACGACCTAGCTTCGCACACCACTTATGTTGCTTGTGTTAAATTTATACATGAGTGTCGGAACCTGCAGTTCGGATAATTTTGAGAAACTCTTCCATGGCAATTTTATTAACTCTCAGAAACTCACTCTAGTCTAGTAGGTAGTGAGTTGGCTTATTAGACGTGAGGCCTCGGTTTAAACCCCGTGTCCGACATCTTCAACAAAACGAAATACGAAAAAATATTTCTTCGTCAACTTGCTTTCAGCAGATTTCTGGCAAAAACCCTGAGAGCATTTGTTTTGTTTTGTTCGGAGTCGACTTTAAACTCTATATCCGGCGACTGAAGTACAAAATTAACACTCGCAAAATAAGTGGTGTTGGGAACTAGGTCGTAATTCTGACTGAAGGGTTGTAATGACCAATTATATATGTTACGTATGGTGGAAGAACCGCTAGCTGAGTAACTCCAACTCTGTGTGTTGGATTGTTAAACTTTGTGAGGAAGAAAGCATCCAGTCTGTTCGTAACTTTCGTAGTGCATTACGTTCAATTCTGTGGACATCGACAAAGGTAGGGTTAGTGTTCGAGTTGCATTCTACGCACTGTTTGGTGGTTGTGAGCTAGCCCCTATTGATATTTATCTGAATGTGTTCCATTATTACGTGTCACACTGTAAACAGCAGTAAAATACCATCAAATTTATTGAGCTTATTAACTGTGTGAAAGATTAAATATGAGATGAAATATTAATAAAAAAAAAAATTAATAAAAAACAAAATTGTATCATGATGCAGCCAAACGGCAATAACAACAAGAAGAACAGCAACAAAGTTTTTGTTTTATTGGAGATTTTTTTTTTTTGTTTAAATATTAAAGCACAAATAAAAGAATATGATTTAATGATTTCAAATATTTCTTTAATGATATAGATTTTACTGATTGCATATAAATGTGTTAGTGTACGTATGTATCTATGTATGGGTGTGTATCTATTGGATGCCAAACAGTAGCCAAGAATCAATTTTTTTTTCGTGTTGTTTTCTCTCAAAGGCGATACACAGGCCAACGAAAATGAAATGAAAGACGAAAATCAAAAATCATTTGAAATGATTAACAGAAATTAAGAACAAAACGGATTTATGAGGGAATTTAATGGTCCACATATTAGAGAAATGAGAAGAAGAAAGAAACGAATTCGATTTGCCGGTGGATAGTGCTGAGGGGATCGAGCGTTTGAGATATTTTTTTTTTTTTTTTGATTTCTATTTAAGCTTTTTACACTTGTCATCTAATAAAATGTAAAATTTTATTATTTATGATACATTAGCACACTAAAAGATATATTTTCTCTTCTACTTTGTTGGCTTTTCATTAATAACTTGCAACAGATGTTTGAATTTTTTAAAATAGATTTGAAAGAAATTTGGAGGAATTTTTTTGGGCAAATTTTTTGGAATTTTTTTTTCGAAATAAATAAAATCCTGAAATAAAATTTTTAAAAAATTAAATAAGATACAACAGTTATTATTATTAGCCGTTATTCATTATAATCAATTATAAATATTAAACAAGTAATGTCATGTGTGTGGAGTACAAATTTATTTTTTGAATTTTTAGAGATAAACACTTCGACGACGACAACCCACTGTGAACATATATTAACCAGATACCCAAGTAAACCTCCAGATATCAGTATGTGTGTGTGTGTGTGTTATTTGCTTATAATTTAAGCTTTACTAAATGAAATCAATTTTTATCGCACCTTTTACGGATTAATTGTGATATCAGCTGAAATTTTTTTTCAATTTTTTTTTAATATGCACGAGTATTTCAACAGACTTATAATCATATATTCCGATATATACACTATCTGATGTGCATACGTACATACATATATACTCATATATATATAATCGTTGTGTTTTATATGTTATTATTGACAATGTGTACGAATTATAAGTTCTTTACTTTGCCAATGTTAAGCTGTGTTGATAAAAATTAATATTCCATAGCGGCAGTGATAAACAAACTTGTGAAAATCGAAAGAATTTCATGGAATTTTTATCCGTTAAATACTAGCAAACGAGGCTTTGGAGGGTTAAAATTTTATACACTTTAGCCGAAACCGAAATAACATCGCCTGATTGTCAGTACTAGCATGTCAATGGCATTATTTTTCAAGGATAGATCCACGAAGCCTGCCTTTTATGACTCGAAGTTGTAAAACTAATCCAGCTCCTAGTCAATTTTGTAACGAATAAAGTCTCCTAAGCGAACATTGAAGCCGTGCGAGTAAATGAAAGAAAACTCTCAAATATATCGTTCGCAGTCGACTTTAAACAGCAGGTCCTGCCACTTATGGATAAAATTAATACGCACAATATGGGTAGTGCCAAAAGCTAGGTTGTAATCCTAACTAGAAGACAGCTCATCTCTGACACTTTAAAAAAATTATAAAAAATATTTCCTTTAAAGAACTCTGCTGAACTGTCTTCTACTTAAAGCCGGGAGAGAAACTAAATGCCAGAAAAAAGCTTCTCTAATCTGTTGTTCGAAGTCGATGGTAAATTGTACATCCCGCCACTCATGGATAAAATTAACACGCACAATAAGGAGTGTGTAAGAAGCTAGGTTGTAATCCAGACAACAGAGTTGTATTGACCAAGATCGCAAACAGAATAAAATCGTCGACGTACAATTTATAAAATTTTCTTGGAAAAAATCGGACTCAATAGGCAATTTTCCTTCCTACTTCATTCCTTATGATGACCCAGTACATATGCACCAAAAGATATTATTTATAGGCAACGACAGATGGCAACATTATCATCTTACAACCTGTATAATTGGAAAAACTTAATTAATTAAACTGGAACAGCAGGATATAATTCAAACGCTTTATGACATTCCTATGTCCTTAACGAAGGACCTGCATATACTGTACTTGCCTCTAACCTAAGCCTAAACCTAACGAAATGAAAAGGATTAGGATAAGACCATTACATGGAATTTGAGTTTATTATGGTATGCAACCAGATCGAACAAAGTGGAACATAATACTTGCTTAGTACACAAAATTCGGAAGGTGACCATACAGACGAAAAGGGCATTCTTTGTCTGCACGATGCTGTTTGTTAGAAGTTGGAGTTTGAACCTGAGAATAAGAGTAAACTGTACTGAATTATCTGTGTTAGTATTACGGAGGTAGTGAAGTATCGATTATGCTCAAGAAAAAATCGAAGAATATTCGAAAGTATTGTAGTATTTACCATTCAGCTCGTTTGTCCATAAAGATGAATTAACATCCACATGAAAAATTCTGTTTGGAAAGTTTCGGAAGTAACCTGAAGAAAGAACTTCGAATATAACTCCTAGCAAAGTCGCCGTAGTCCAGTAGGTAGTGTGTTAGCTTAATAGACCGTAAGGCCGCGGTTCAAATCCCAGGTCAGACATCCATGCCTCTGGCTTCTTTAAATAGTAGAAACCTATCACGAAGCACTTTCAGTTCCAGTTCCATGTCCATTTTCCTATTCCATTTTTTCAGTCAAGGTTTTTCTGTTAAGCTTGCGATTATTCTGCTGTAGAATGTTCTAGGATAGTAGGGTTACCATTTAACGTTGCCTATAAACATGAGCTCCGGTGAAAACTTGTTGTATTGATGTATTGGGTTAAGCGTTGAGTAAAAATTACTGAGTTTTTCCTAAAGATGGCATTGTCTAATCTTTCTTATATTATAAAGAGTTCATGTTATTTCCTGTGACGAGTCAGGGGGCTTTTCGTTGGATTATTTATAGGGAAATGACAGGTGAATGAAAGTCGAAAATTTCTTTGTATGGCTGTCTTATTAAAAACCTGGTATACATGGGTTTATAAGCAAATATTTAAACATTTCTGGGTGACACTGTAATCTCCAAGATTTATTCCCTTAAGCGTTTTAAACTAATTAATGCCTTAAACGTCTTATAAAACCTTATTCTAGTTTTTCTTGTGAGCAAATGCTTTAGAATATATGAACGTACATATTAATACGAGTACAATTTCGGCACAATGCTTTCATCTCTATAGTATAGCGAGTACGTGTAAATGTATTTTCAATTACTAATTTAGCAATGTGCCTGCTCTGACACACCTCTGAGTTACACTAATCAGCAGAGGGATTTGTTTTTACAATTTTTTATTTTGATTCAATATTTAAAAAAAAAAAAAAATAATAATAAAATAAATAACGTCACTATAACGTTTACCAACCATAAAACACAAATTAATACCTTTAATGCTTAAAAAATAAAAATCACATTTAGCACACAATTGTTGCTTCAAGCCTCGCACTATCATTCCGCCCTACCGCACCACTTTAAATACCACTTGGCAGGGCCGCTGATCCAATACCAAAAGCATATGAATTGTATTTCAATTGCAAAATGACTAGAAAGCAAAGCGCGTAAATGAGAATATAAATATGTATGTGTGTGAATTTACATGGATGGCATGTTATGGAATACCTAAAAGTATTTAGTGGGTCTTTCGGGATTATCTTATCTCTCTGAGTGTATGGGCTTGTATGCGTATGCAAACCTCTGCTGTGATGTTTTGTTTCTTCTTTCTTTTCAAAAAATGTGGAAAAATATGCAAGTGCGAGGGGGGTTGAGGCTAACAGTTAAGCCAACTGTAAGTACAAAAGCAGTGTGACGGTATACACTGCCATACACTTGGTGCTTAGGTATGAGGTACAGACGTAGTACTAAAATCCATTAAGTAATGCTAAGAAGATATTTTTTAAGCTTTAAGAAACTGACGCACTAAACAAATAACTGAAGGTTTCACTGGATGAATACATATGTGTCTGAATGAACAAATAAATGTATTCTCCTCTACCCGGTATGTCATAATTTTTTGTTTTTGCTTTAGTTCTGCTCAAATTCTGTTTCAAATTCTTATGACTCAAGTTGCTATTACTGCTCGACTTTTATAGTTTTTTTTCTGTTCGTTCATTTATACTTCTGCGATATTACAAAACAATGTTTGTTTACCTTTTCGGAAAGGTTTTAAAACAAGGTGGTGTGAAAAAGGGTGTTTTTGAATATTTAATTTTGTATGTAAGTCGCCTATGAAAAAGTGAACGAAATATGGACATTTTTTCCTACTTTTCGATCCTTGAATGCCTACCAACCTCTTATTATTTTTCTCATTAGCTTCATTAATCGAGGAACAGCCTCACAGTACCTCTTTTGATGAAACCAATTTTCATGTACTTTTTCGAGTGTATGGCATCGTGAATGTTGACCTTTAAATGCTTAATTGTCTCTGGCTTACCGACATAACACTTTTCTTTAGCGGCTTCGCATAGAAAATAATCCAACCGTGTCAAATCACAGCTTCTTGGCGGCATCACCATTCCAGATAATTAAACGGCCATCAAACGTTTGACGCAATAAATCGCTTGTATCATAAGATGAGTGGGAAGTTGCAATATCCTGTTGAAACCAAACATCGTTCACATCAATACCATGAAGAGCGGGTACCAAAAAATCGGTTATCATGGCGCAATAGGTATCTTCATTGAACGTAATGATTGCGGCGTCCACATTTTGAATGAAATATGAGCCAAGGATGCTTCCGCTCTACAACCTGCACCAGACAGTCACTCGTAATGGTTGCATTGGCTTCTGTAGGACCACGTGTAGGTTTTCTGAACCCCAAATACAGCAATTTTGCCGATTAACGTACCCACTAAGATGAAAATGAGCTAGGTCCGAAGAGACAAAATTTACATCATTGTGCAGTTTCTCGCTGGCCCATATAGCGAAGCGAAAACAAAGCGGATGGTCATGCGATGATGAGTTGATGCTGATGGATTCTCTTACGAACTTTAGCAATAAACTTGCGTATATCGGGCACTTACGTCTAGTAAGCGAACACACTATCTACTGGACTACATACATAATTGGTCATTACAACATTTTAGTCAGGATTGCGACCCAGCTTCTCACATCACTGATGTTGTTTGTATTATACGTGAGTGGTTTAAAGTCGATTCCGAACTAGAGAATTTTTGAGAAAATTTACCAGTTTTTGTCAGAAATCTGCTGAAAGGCACTCGCCGAAGAAATATTTGTCTGATATTTTCGTTTTGATGGCTGACCTAAGGTTTGAATCGAGGCCTCACGTTTAATAAGCTAACACACTATCTACTAGACTACGGCGACTCATGGTCCTTCACTCCAATCAAGTTTTGTACGACATTTTTATGCAATTGTTTTGTAAATAAATTTCCGAAAATCCGAAGTAATCAGTGGAGGTAATATACTGAATTTTGCGACAGAATAGAATGACATAAGTATTGCCAGATTCGAAATAACCGAATGGTTCAAATATAAACCGATATATGGCCCACCCTATACAGACTCATGGACCCCTACATTATATAACTCATACTCCTCCTACAAAGAGAACCAAAAGGAGTTATTTACTTGCTTTTCATACAATTTTAACACCACTTAATCACACCCCCTATATACTGGTTTAATAGCTCTTAACTTCAACTTACTTTTTTTATTTTTCTTACATACTAATTTAAACGATTACCGGTATCTTTTTGTGGTATTTAATTTTACCGCAACTCTTTGTTGTTCTCACCTTCCAACCCCCTCTCCACCGGGGTCTCAACACAAACACTCTTCTTCGTTTTGTTGCGGCCGTTCCCTGGCTATTGTTATCGTTGACTGATAAAGATTACGAATATCTATCTTGCTTAAGCTAAATTAAATAAATTCGTTCGTAGCTGCAGATTAAATCGTTAAACTAAAGAGAAAAACAAATAAACATTTAATTACTGCAATATTATCTGGTGTTTTTTTTCCCTTCAATTATTGTTGTTGTTTTTTCTTAGTTTTTATTAGAGGGGTGTTCTAAATATAATGACCGAGTATGAAGAGTATGTAGGTAATCAGATGACAGTGATTGAAAATTAATTTCAAAAGAAATAATTTTGATTTAAAAAAGTGGGGTAATCGTTTTGTGTTAACAGAAAAAGATATGAATTATGGTCATGGGACCGTATTAATCATGCTAGAAATAGAATTTAAGTGCGACTGTAATTTGAAGAAATCAGTGAGGAACACGTTTTAACTTTTACAAGAGGCTTTTTAAAATAATGGCTCTAAGAGTTAAACTCGTGAGGTCTTTCCCTCGACCAAGAAAAATGCAGAGGGGTGCTATTAATATTTTCGAAAATCTGTTAGAGATATAAGTGAACTGTAGTAGCTCAGCTGAGTGAATATTAAGGTGACCGTATCTCACTATATGTTTTGACTATATGTAGTCTATTCCATGTTTTTTATTCCTTTGACTGTATGATGAAGTCACATACGAGTATTTTTCTACATGGTGAAAACCTCAGCCAAATTAGTTATTGGATTTTGCCCAAATTTTACGGCTGATGGCCCTCTCTGTTATAATGAACTACTCAAATATGCACAGCCATGTACTCTTTTCCTTTGTGAAGATATGTCAGAGATATGTTATAAGTAAGCGCCAGAGAATACACCATTTCTACAGTGGGGACAAAACCGCCAACACTTTTAAATATTAAACTATCGGGTCCATAGATAGGCGCTTCCGAATTTTGACAGGTAATAACGGCCATCCTGTTGATGGTACATAACATACATAACTAGTCATTGCAATCCTTAAGCCAGGATTACGATCAAGTTTCTCACACCACTTATGTTGTGTGTGTTAATTTTATACTTGAGTGGCGGAACCTACAGTTTAAAGTCGCCTCCGAACGACAGAAATTTTGAAAAACTTTCCATGGCAATTTTATTTCACTCTCAGGGTTTTTGCTAGAAATCTGCTGAGAGAAAGTCACCAAAGAATTATTTTTTTTATTTCATTTTGTTGGACCAAGGTCGAACGTCTTGCTGATGGTACGCCTATCTGATAAGTTTACATTGAAGCAATGTTTTGCCCATTTGTTCTCTCCCTCTCTCCCTCACTTTCTTTCTCTCTCTGTTGCCTTCAGCGTCATATTTATTTGGGATTATTTCGTTATACGCGTACACCTTACAACTTGCTACTGCTGCCTCTTCTTTCGCCTATTCTAGGGATTAAAAAATGTATTTGTTTTTCTGAAATTCTATTTTGCTGGACTCTTTCTTTCTCTTATGCCTTTACACGTTCTCAATCTTATTCCCATTTCATTGTTGTTTCTTTCATACCAAAAATGTTTCAAGTCTTAACAATCATTATAAGAAAAAAATATTAAAAAAATAAGAAAGAAAAAATTATTAATTATTCAAATCCGATTGGATTATAATAATTTATAATGCTTAGTTGACGTATTTATACATGAAGTTATTTTTTTCTTTGTTATTGTTTTCGTTCTTCTTTCTGTTTTATTTTTTTGTCTTAATTTTTAATATTTTTCAAATACAAAAATATTTAAGAATTTCATAACGTATGGAACGGCTTAACGGCTGCATATGTATGTGTAAGGGATTTAAAGTTTTAAGCGAAACAGCTTTTAAAACGAATGAACATATAAGCCTGGGGAAGCAAAGATAATTTTAGTACAACGAACTACAGAGTGCCCTATATATAAAAGTAAAAGAAGTGGATTGGCATGCATTGTTTATTTCGGAAGTCCGGGTTGGAATGAATCTGGCAAGATTCATAAATACGATGGACACGAAAAGCTTGCTTGTTTTTCAATTACTCACGTCTAGTTTTGAAATTCTTAATTTTGTGATTTCCATCAGTTGTAGTCGTGTGTTAATTTTATACAGGAGTATCACAGTTTACATTTGACTTCGAACGACAGATTTCTGAGAAGATTTTCATGGCAATTTTCATTCACTCTCAGAGTTTTTGTCAGAAATCTGCTGAGAGAAAGTCGCCGAAGAAATATTTGTTCATATTCGTTTTGTTCGAGATGTCTGACCTAGGGCTTGAACCGTGGCCTCACGCCTAATAAGCCAACACAATACCTATTAGACTATGGCGACTTCACTAAACTACTTAAACTACAAGTCATTGCAACTTAATTCTGATTGCCTCCAACGCAAGGAGACCCATATGTTCGACGAATTTTCTTTCTCTCGAAAACCTTACCTACCGGCTACATCTTCTGTGCCCAATTTCTGTGAACAGTGAAGGTTTCTTCCTCATCGATTGAGCCTCCGTTTTAATCTATTTATTCGGATGAATGTAGCATCCGTTAGGAAATATAATTCGTGGTGTTGCAATCTTGCAGGAGTGCTGACCAAATTGATAATGAAAGTTAATTTTCACGATATTAGGCACTGGGAAGTTAAGCTATTGGTCGACCAAGGGTCGTACAGTACTTCTTCAGGGCAATCATCGAAAAAATCATCAGACCACGAAGTACGTGTAAAATCTATTAATATACTAGGCATAGTTCCTGACAACTTTTCAAGTGCCTGAACAAGCTTTGTTGGCCGGGCATGTGAATGAGCGTTTCGTCCTTGTAAGAGAACTGAACTAGTTTTATTTCATACTCTTCCATTGAATGACCAGATTCTTTTAGTTCCTCTTGGATACTGCAAAGTACTCGGAACAGATCAGCTTGAACTCAGTTGCTGTAGTCGGACTTCAAACAAATGGTTTCACGTAAAATGCACTCATTTGCAAGGGAAAGAAGGAATAATGGTAGATATGTCCACATATGAATATGAACCCTGAGCAAAGAAACTTCTTCGACTGACACTGAAACAAAGGATTCTTTGGTACTCCTAGTTTCTTGATAGAACGTGATTTAGATGGA
The DNA here is from genome assembly GCA_930367235.1 of Sarcophaga rosellei. Taxonomy (NCBI): domain Eukaryota; kingdom Metazoa; phylum Arthropoda; class Insecta; order Diptera; family Sarcophagidae; genus Sarcophaga; species Sarcophaga rosellei. The sequence continues at coordinate 72,040,842 of OV884021.1, read as the reverse complement.
AGCCACACCTTCATAAAACTATCGGAATTGCAGAGAGAGAGGTCAGTAATGAGTTAAAATTGTTAGCCGAAGTAGGTAAGGTCAGTGTTAAAACGGTAGCTCATGGAACCCAAGTAAGTCATGCCCTTCTTACAGAAATATCAGATGTAGACGTGATCTTGACTAGGTATATGAATAAGGTATTGATTTTCATAAGTTTTTAATAGGGCAAATAGGGTTTGAATTTTGTGTCGAGAGCCGATATCAAGGCTCTCCACAGATTCATTAGTAGCTTGAGCTGGTTGAGAAGTGCTAGGGCTTCACTAGTGTAATCGTGCTCGCCCTTGTGTTGCTCCTTTTTTTTTGGTCTGTGTAATTCATCCGCTTCCTTTTCTCCGTTTCCTACTTCCTTTCCTTTTTCCTATCCCCTCTATTATCCTTCCATTTTAAGGACGTTCTGTACAATGGGTCAATTTGACCTCTGGGCACTGTACTTGTCTCACTGACAAGTACAATCTAACCTAGTGTGGCAAATCATTTGTAGTATGAAAACTGAAACTGTAGGGTGTTTTATGTTTCTGAAAAGGCCAACAACAACAATAACAACAACCAAAACCATAACGATAACAAAGGCGGTATAAATAAAAATCGTTCATTGACGTTCAACTTAAGTTGAGCGGTTGTACTTAAACATGGCATTGCCCCTAGCCCTCTCCATCTTCCTCTCTCCTCAGCAGTTTTAAGTGCTCTTGCCATCTTTCTCTTTTTTACACCTCGCTTGTGAACATTTTTGCAACAAGACCTACGTATGAGAAACCGCAAGATGAGACGAACCTTGAAGTTCAGCTTAAGCAGAGAGAGTCAAAATAAAAATTAATTCTTAACAAAAATGTGTTAATCTGGCTAACAATTTTCACTTGACTATAAATGTATGTGTGTATATGTTTCTATGTATGTAGGTGTGTGTTATTAGCTGTGATATCATATCATCATCAATTATTTTGATTTAGAAAAACGGTTTTTTGTAGCTGCTTACCACTAATGGTGGGTGACAGTGTTTCTTTTTTTTTGGTTTTCTGTGTCAATTTCTTGCAATTATTTCTTGTCACACAACCATACTTAGTATATAAGTGTATGTATGTGTTGATTAATGCCTTAGTTTTGATTCTTACACCCCCCCCCCCCCCCCTTTCTTTTTTCATCCCCTTTCCTTCATATTCAATAAGAAACGAAACAATTATTTGTTGATGAATTTTTCTGTTTTTCTAGCACATTTTTGTTTCCATATTTTTTTCATTTTCTTTTTCTTCGTCTAATTGTTAGTGTTGTTGTTTGCTGGCGTTGTATTACGTTAAAACGATTTTCTTTTAATTTCTGCCGCTTCAACTGATAAAGAAAAATTAGAAACATACAAACTGTGTCTTGTGCCTGTTCTTCGATTGTGTTGTGCTGTATGGTGTTGTATTGAGTTGTCTTGTGTTGTCTTTAGATTTTCTTACCACAAAAACGTTTTAAGTTAATTAATGCTCGTAATACCATTCTGTTGCTTCAATAGATATTTCATTTGTTGCTATTGTTGTTGTTATCAGTGTTTGTTGTTGGTTATAATATTGTTATTATTGTTGTTGTTGATTTTTATTTGGTTCAACTTATTATTGATTTAAATCAATAACAATTTTGTTGTTATTGTTGTTGTATTTTCTGTTAGTGTTACAAATTATTTGCCGCCTTTAGATTACGATTTTGAAAGACAGCAAAAAACAAAACAAAAAATGGAATTATTTGTCAGAAAGCCAAGCATTTAAAGTAAATATCTGTGTAAACTTGTCGCATTCATTGAAAAATTGATCGCTTTTTTTTCTTGTTTTTGTTGTTCAATAAATCCAATATTTTTTGTTGTTGTTAATTTATTAGATTATATTAATTACAGTGTGTAGCAAAAGTTATCGTAAATAGGTAACGCCTTTCTTCTAGTTCCTGAAACTTTCAAGGGCTTTTGATGAAGCCACTTATACATGAGTGGCGGGACCTACAGTTTAAAGTCGACTCCGAACGACAGATTTTTGAGAAACTTTTCATTGGAATTTTATTTACCTCAGAGTTTTTGCCAGAAATCTGTTGAGAGGAGGTCGCCGGAGAAATTTTTTGTCATATTTCGTTTTGTTGGTGATGTCTGACCTAGGGTTTGAACCGGTAATAAGCCAACACACTACCTACTAGACCACGGCGACCCTTGAATCAAATGGGTTAAGAACAGTTTTATTCTTATCCCTATCTCTGCAGCTCCTACATATAGTAAAGACAAATACAATACTGAGAATACAGTATTTAGTAATGACTTCGACGACTATATTTCGTTTTGTTGGTGATGTCTGACCTAGGGTTTGAACCGGTAATAAGCCAACACATTACCTACTAGACCACGGCGACCCTTGAATCAAATGGGTTAAGAACAGTTTTATTCTTATCCCTATCTCTGCAGGTCCTACATATAGTAAAGACAAATACAATACTGAGAAAACAGTATTTAGTAATGACTTCGACGACTACACTTAAGCCGCCCGTTTAGAGTTGTAACAAAAATTTCCTGCTTCATCCATCCAGCCTTAGCCAGATTTTTTGCACTATTTTTCCTCTGGTCGAATCTGTCCACGCAGGGTTAACATAATCTGTTACTGCAGTGCTCACTATAAGCTCGCAGGTCTTCAAAGGAAATCCTAATGTAAAGAACTCACCGGACTGGTCAGTCTACGGGCTTTGCAGTTTTGTCAAACACCACAAGGCCTGTCTATAGTAGATTCTAAAGAACAATGAAATCTGTAATAGAGGAGCAGTCAGAAGTCTTACAGTTCCGCAAAGAAACATTATATTGCAAATTAGTTCAGCATGGTGTTAAGGAGAATAGATTCTCCTTAATCGATGATAGTACAGGGACTTCCAAACAAGTATGGACGACCATAGATAACAATAAGTGTTCGCTAAAAGGATTGTGGAGCCTTTAGGTTAGGTTAGGTCGGAGTGGTAGCTCTGATATCACAAAGCTCACTTGAGCACGCATAGCGGCCCGTTGTGATGCCACGGGTGAACGCAGACCCTGTACTAACCAAGTTCCACCAAAATCAGGGAAAAGGAGGAAGTTGGTCAGCGCAAGGTCTGCACAACAGAGCCTTTAACAACTGATCAAAATTTCCACCGAAAAATCCTATTCCGCGATTAGGATCAGTTCTGTATAAATGGACTCGTGAACAAACAAAATTGTGGAGTTTGGGACGATACCAATTCACATGAGATACAAGAGCGGCCGACACATTACGAAAAACTCACTCTTTGATGTGGAATTTGAGCTGGCTATGTTACCAGTCCATATTTCTTTGACAACAACATTGGCTAGTGCTGTAAACGGCAAGCCCTACAGGTCGATGATAACCAACTTCTTTTGTCCTGAATTCGATGATCTGGAAACCAACGACATGTGATTTCAACAGTACGGTGCTACATATCACGCAGCTTATGCTTCATTGGATATTCTGCAAGAGTTATTTAAGTGCATGGTCACCTCACGTAGTGATAAAGTGAAGTGGCCGCCAAGATCATGCGATCCGAGCCCGTTAGACTTTTTCTTCTGTTGTTGTCTTAAGTCAAAGGTGAATACAGATAAGCCGCACCGCGTTTCACCATGCTATTGGTAAAATTCAGCCTTATTTATGTGCCAGATTCATGGAGAATTGAACACTTCGGATGCTAAGTACCCAGAGAAGCCGTGGCACATATTTGAATGATGTTGTATTCTGCACTTAAGGGCACCAATAGGTCTTTCAAACGAATAAAAAATTTTAGAAGATATCTGGCACACGATTCATATTTGCTTATGCCTATAACGGAACGTGGTCGGACCCCAATAATGTGCCTGAGACTACGGAGTTTAGTTTTCCATCTAAGGTTGCCTATCCAGGGTATGTCAAACAAGTTCTTGTATTACGACTACAATAAATACATCGATTAAGCCATAAAGAAACCGAAGAATTTTTTAATGGCTCCGCTCGAAGGTTTTAGAAAACAATTGTTAAGGCTGGTAACATAAGCTTTGTAAACTTTTTAATACTAATTAGCTAAGAGCGACTGTATATAAGCCTATGAATAAAACAAAAAGGCTTAAAAGAGATTGAAGGTGTTAAGACGGAAGGCAATGATTCAGTTAAAAACAAAAAGGAGATACAAAAACAACTAATAACAATAACAACATAATATTTCAAAGCCCAGTTTATAAAGAAGTGAAACAACAACAACTTACCATACAAAATTCATGGATAGAAAAGTGTATGTATGTATCGTAACGTACATGCTGATGGGATAAAAACAACAAAAAATATTACAAAATAAATTGGTGTGAATGGAAACTATTATTTATCGCTTTACTAGAGTTAAAAGAAGATGAAGGAGAAGAAGAAGACCAGAAACAACAACAACAACAATAAGAAAGAGAAACATATTAAAGCCACATTATAGCCGAACATTAAATGCATATCAGACTACTGGTCTTTAAAAGAAAATATGATCAACTGAATTGAATTGAATTGGCTCTGTGTTTTTTCTTCTTTCCGTAAAGGGCTGATTATTTATTATAAATGATCAGTTCTAGGTTGTCTCGGGTTTAATACTTAACAAGAAAAAAAAAAATACCTGAAATTGTATTACAATAGCAACAAACAGGTGAGTTTTAAAAGCCGAAATGTGTAAAGCTATATGCCATAAAAGTTTAAATCAATGAATGAATAATGAATGAATTAATGAATGAAATGATTTTCGAAATAATTAATTAAAAATAAGAAGAATTTTTTTTTGATTTTGTAAAACAATTTGAGGAATTGTTTAAAAATTCAAAAATTTAAAAAAAAAACTTTTTTTCATTAACCTTCTTGGGAGCCTATGGCTTCCACAAGGCGTCTTCTACTCACTCGGTAAGGTGTTGTTGAGTTTTCACTCTATAAGACGAAATTGTCTTAGTGCAGCATGTACTATGCGTTTCCAGTTATTTCCTGAGGATTCCATTGTAGCGCTATTCATTACAACTCTTTAGTTAGGACTACAGCCTAGCTTCTCACACCACCCATGTTGTATGTGTTAGTTTTATCCACTAGTGGCTGGAACTACACTTTAAAATCAACTCCGAACGACAGATTTTAATGTTAATTTTATTTCACTCTCAGAGCTTTTATGAGAAATCTGCTGAGGGGAAGACGCCGTGGAAATATTTTTTAATATTTCTTTACTGGTTCTTCAATAAATTAAGGAAGAACATCTTACAGCATGCTGGAAGCTGTTGTTTGAACCACTGGATGTCTTCTAATAAAGTAACACACTACACGCTATACTACGGTTATAACAAAAGCACGCAGCTGGTGGTAAGGTAGTCATTTATGTGGATAATCACTGTACCTTACAGGCACTGACTGGGTATTATTTCAACTCGAGGCAAGTTTCTATTTAAAGGCTGTTACAATTCGTCAATTCACACAAGCTGTTGTATCGTTGTATTCATTGTATTGTTGGAAGAACATACAACAGTGTATGATTGTTGTTGATAATTTTCATATAAAAATCCGATACACTTATACACATTTTTTTCATATGTTTTTAAAAGTTGTATTGATTTCGTGCTATCAAATTTTGTGAATGAAAAAAATGTGTATATGTTTTCATATGTTTTTAAAAAGTTGTGTTGCAGCATAGCATTGAGCGTTCACAAACAAACAAATGTATTCAATACAACATACACGATACAAAGTTGTGTGAATTTCCCAAATGCTTCCGGGTAAGTGTAGTATAAAACTATGTTGGGTTGCAGGTCATTGGGACTTGATCGTAACAAGTTTGCAAAGAATTGGCGTCAAAATAACTTGACGTTGTACAAACGTTTTTTGAGCCTCCCTTGGGGAATTTCTTGGACTTCATACGGACAGTGGACACATTGTAGCCGAAAAGTCAATTTGTTAGAACCTTAGTCGATTTTCTATCCTGTCATGTTTTTGTCCTTTCTCTCAGAAAAGAAACAAATTTGAGAGACATAGGTGAAGCCTAAGACTGTGGTTCTGTCCTGTTATACTGAGACGCAAAGTAAGGACGCTAGGCAAGAGTTTCTTTAATGGCGTAGTAGAGCTAGTTAGTTAGGCCTGAAGAGATCCAACTCAGCTATTAAGTGACTGGCAAGTTCACTCTCTATCTTTGTAAACTAGCCTATATACATGCATAATTGGTCAGTCAGAATTACAACCTAGCTTCTCACACCACTTATGTTGTGTGTGTTAATTGTGTACATGAGTAACGGGACCTTCAGTTTAACGAGAAACGTTTCATGGCAATTTTATTTACCCGCAGAGCTTTTGCCAGTGGTTGGCTGAGAGAAATTCCCAGGAGAAATATTTTTCTTTTAATATTTCGTTTTGTTGGAGATGTCTTAGCTGGGGTTTGAACCAACACTCTTACTACCAGACTACGGGACAAGCAATTGACTAATTCTGTCCAAAAGGGAAAGCTATTAAAATCTTGCTAGGTTTTCTGTCTTGTCTGGCTGAGAGCAAGGACAAGTTTGTGAGACATAGGTATGCATACGTGAAGTCTGAGATTGATGAATACATTCGGTGGATCTGCCCTGGTATACTGAGATATACTAGGCTAGAGTTTCGTTACTGGCCTAGCAGAGCTAGCGTATGTTAGCATATTGGGTATTGATTGCCTGTTAAGTTGACTCTTTAGCTTTGTAACCTAACCTTACTTAACCATATAATAATTACAACTTCGTGGCTAAGTACCAAGAATATTCATATGATTTTCGAAGAATAATATATGTTTGGATCAAGATATGATAGAAAGATATGTTAAAATATCACTGACATCACTATTGAATATGAATATGCTGACTTTGCATCACATAGTATGTACATACATATGTACTGATATGACCCAATTTAAATGTTATAAAATCATAATCGTACTTGGGGGCCAATTTATGAGTTTATAAGCTACTATCGCTAATGATTTGGCAAAAATCAACGATAACATTACGATAAAAAAAGAAAAAGTATATGACTACAGATTTTTAGTTTTTTTTAAATTTTTTTTATTAAAAACTGTAACACCTTAAAGGTTAATGAATGTCATTGCTGCCATGCTATGCCTTGCTTTGGGTGTGTTTGTTGCACAGTCTAGTAGATATTGTTGTATGGGGGTGGCATGCCCCTTTTCATTTTAAAATGTTCTTAGTTGCTAATGTTTGACATAGAGTATTAAGAAAATCTCTTCACCGGGATTAAGAGTCACGCTATATGGCTGTCGAAATAGAAATCCATGCGATATTGATTGTTTGAAATTTTTTTTTCTACGGATTTGACCTTTAATACATACTAACCTGCTGTTGCTTGTTTATAAGAAACAAGAAAATTTAATTGAATTAAAGTCTGTTTTAAATAGTCAGGCTTGGCTATTGATTGGTTGTATATGAGACTTGATTTTGGTTTTATCCAGAACATGATTAACGTTGTGGCTTGTGAAGAACAATAAAAATGTTCGAACGTTGATAGCGATTTGCATTATTTAGCAGGCGTTTTTATCTGTGTTACAGTGCGGGTAAAAAGTTTTGCGACAGCTTGCAATTTTTATTAATGAACAGTGTCAGGCAGTCTTATGCATTAGTTTTTCGCCTATGAATTGCATTTTATTTGCACACAATTTTTTTTAATGATTTCATTATAAATTTTTTTTCTTTTTTTATCCATTTTTTGAAAATCATTACTCATGATTATTTTTACAATGTTTTATCAAAATCCAAAAAGTTAAGGAAAAAACTCGTTTATAAAACCATAAAAATTAACAAAAAAAAAATAAAATGAACTTAAATGTCTTAATCTAATCGCTAATTATGGGGTTTTAAAGTATAAAGCTCAAGCAACAACAACAAAAATATCATTTGTTGTATTAATGTTGTTGTTTTAAGATAAATTTCATTTTTTAATTCAGTTGATAAAAGCCAAAGTAATTGGGTTTTTTGGGGGTACAAGTGTAAATAAACAATTTGTCGTGGTCAAATGGACACCTTAAACAGTAAAAAAAAAACAAAATAAGCTTCAGATAAAGACTTGTTTTTGTATAAAAATTAAAAAAAATGTTTTTTTTTTGTCTCCATTTACGATAAAACGAAACGTGTGCCACTCACTCTACATATGTATGTATATCCAAACGTATTGTACCGGTATTGAGGTTTCGCTAATTGGTTTTATCTTTATTTAGTGAAATATTTTAAATCGCTTACATTGTTGCATGGTGTACAACAAAGTTTGTTGTACCCATACATTGTACCCATACACCCATGCATACATTGTATTTTTTTTTTTTATCAAATTCTTTAATTTTGTAGCTTAACAGCGGTTGAAGCTTTGTTTTAATTAAACTCTGCTGCGATTTGTTTTACGCGATAACATTTCTAGTTTAATCCAGACACAGATTTTTAGTTTTTTTCAAATTTCAAGATTAAAATACGCACTGTTTTATTTTGTAATTTCCGGCCATTTTTAAGGAAATTCCAAAGCCATTTAGAGCACATTACTAGGAGATTGGAAGAGAAAAGGTGGGAAAGTTAATTTCGTGTGGAAAAATAAAATTCATGACTACGCAGTCTAGTAGGTAGTGTGTTGGCTTATTAGACGTCAGTCCACGGTTCAAACCCCAGGTCAGACATCTCCAAGAAAATGGAACATGAAGAAGTATTTCTTCGGCGACTACTTCTCAGCGGATTTCTAACAAAAACTCTGAGATTAAAAAAAGAATTCAATGAAAAGTTTCGCAAAAATCTGTCGTTCGGAGTAGATTTTAAACTGTAGATCCCTCCAATTATGTATAAAATTAACACACACAACATAAATGGTGTGAGAAACTAGATCGTAGTCCCGTCTGTGGTTGTAATGACCATTTATGTTATGTTATAGTATTTCATGACTAAGCTGTAAGCAAGTTGTGATTATCGGTGGTGGGAGGCGTAGCCGTACCCTGAACACGGCTCATACTTTACAATTTTGAATGAGCATTTGGATATGAGAATGTTTTCAGCAGGGCTATTATTAGTCTTGTTCTGAAGAGGCGCTTTAGTACTGCGATCATACGATCTATTGTATTGCCCTCAATCTATATAGACTATCTCTGTAATGCCTCCTCCAAGCCTATTGTCCTGACAAACTTCAGAAACGTTTTCAGCAAGGATATCTCACTGCTTAACATTTGATACGCATTCAGGTGTTCCCTTCTGGTATGCATTAATGTCTCACAAGTTCTGAGAATGGATCACAAACATCACAATATCTGCGTTTTGGAGTTCAATCTCATCAACACAGAATCCACACGTTGGACTGAATACGATCTCTATTCTGAACAAGTATACATACTCTTGCAAAAAACCGGTTGCTAATCTCAGATTATTCCTAGACAGTCAAACATACAAAATTTGTCATAACACCCCTTCAGTCAAGATTACAACCTAGCTTCCCACATCACCCATGTTGTGTGTGTTAATTTTACCCATGAGAACCTACAGTCTGAAATCGTCCCATAAGGAGAGATTTTTGAGAAAATTTCTCATTACAATTTCATTTTACTCTCAGAGCTTTTGCCAAAAATATACTTTTTTTATATTTCGTTTTATTGGAGACGTCTGACCGGAGTTTTGAACCGTGTCCTCGCTTCTAATAAGCCAACACACTACCTACTAGACTACTAGGCGACTTCTACACTTTACACAGTCGGTCAAAAGCTGCTTTGTTTACGTTATCAGCAGCTATCCCTTTTGTTATTGGTATATGTACATATTGTTATGTCGTTGTTTGTGTATTTTAATTACATTTATTCTTGTATGGTTTGTTGTTGTATTTTTGTTTACTTGTTTACCATTTTTTATGCTGGTGTTTGTTGTTGTATTTTTGTTAATAATTTTAATGTTAAGCGATGTAAAAGCAAAACAGCTGTATCTAGATTCTGTATTATCTTAACAATATATTTGTGGGCCAAGGTGAGATCAGACAAAGGTCGTCGACTTAGTCGATATCCTCAAACATACACTCCATAAGGTTAGCTAACATACAAGCAAACAATGAAAAGGCAGTGATTGGCTACTAGAAATAGTTGCAAGCACTTAAGTTAGAACTCTTATCTTGAGCTAACCACTGGGCTGTTGAATGTAATGAAATTCCTTAAAAAATTTATATATTCAAGTGACCTTATGCCATACCTAACTCCTAAAAGGATAAAGAGCTTCCTACAAAGAAAATTACTTCATGGTTAGTACTGGCATTTTCAATCTTAGTTTTACTGCGATGATGGCGGGCAGATCCTATTACTACAACGGAACACGAAACTTCTTGGGTGTTGAAGCTCAAAATTGAACAATTTATCGTAAGCCTTTCGGATGATTTAAGAATGTGGGACTTCTATAAATGCCTACCCTAAGCTGTGATAATATTTTGAACATATTTTCCCACAATAATTTCCATGTGGGTTTTTATTTTTCTTAAGTCTTCGTGGCATTTTAAGGCCCTTTAAGTCACTTACATTCGACTAAATAATTAAAAATCCATATTTTTTGTTGTTGCTGTTATTGTTGTCTGGTTTGATTTGGTTTCTTAATTTTTGTGAAATTTAATTCACTTAAAAGTTTATTACACTTTTGCTCAAAGCATATCACACTTTAATATCATATTTCGAACACATTTATAGCCCGTGATTAACCATCATTATATGCCTTGAGTTTCTCTCATTTGAAAACCTTCAAAATAGTTTAAACAACACAACGTTTTTTTTTAATAATAATATGTGTGTGGTTAATTCTCTTAATTACCGTCAATGAATGAATTTTTGTGATATTTTTACCAGTCATTGTTTAAATCCGATTTTCGTTAACATCTTATGGACCCCAGCAAGCAAGCAAGTAAGTAAAACCCTTTTGTTCATACTAAAAAAAACATACGAAAAACAAGCGGGAAACGTATACGTTTCTTAATATTTAAGCCGTCTTTAATATTGTATATCAAGCTGTAAATGGCTGTAAGAATAAGACAAGGCAAAGGAAAATAATATGAAATGAACGTTAACCTCGATAGTAAGAGTTAAGACAGTACGCAGTGGTACTTATAACCATGCCATTGTATCGACTTATTTTCGGTGATTAGAGAGCAATGAATAGAAAGAGAATCAGAAAATTTTGAAGAGAAAATAATAAGAATTTATTGAAAAAATATATTAAAAGTCCTCTTAAATTTCTCTGAATTATAGCGACTTTAGGAAAGATTGTGGGAAAGAGTTTTCAAAGGCTTATGGCAATGCGCAATTGATTTAGCCAACCAAAGTACAAAGAAGCAAGTTAAGCAAACACCACACTTATCGTTTGCAGGGCAAGAAACCGTACTTATTTTTTGTTTGTTTTTCCATAAATTGTCTCGTGAATAGTATATTAGAGAGACCAACTCTGACAGACAGTGAAATAAGGGAATCGGTTTAGGAAACGTTGCTTAAACTCGCCTATATTTCTATTACACAAGGCCAAATTTATTAACTTAACTTACAATTAGTCATTACCTTTAGTCCGGATTACAACCTAGCTTCTCTCAGAACCCATACTGTGTGTGTTAATTTTATACATGGGTGGCGGGACCTACAGTTTAAAGTCGATTCCGAACGACAGATTTTTTTTTAAAAACTTTTCCAGGCAATTTTTTAGACACTCTCAGAGTTTTTGCCTGAAATCTGCTAAGAGGAAGTCGCCGAGGAACTATTTTCTCATATTTCGTTTTGATCGGTCTCATAAGCCTTACTTATTACTTAATTAGTCACAACCCTTTAGCCTGTATCACAACCTAGCTTCTCACAGAATCCATACTGTGTGTGTTAATTGTATACATGAGTGACAGGACCTACAGTTTAAAGTCGACTCCGAACGACATTTTTTTGGGAAACTCTTCTTGGCAAGTTTTTTAAACTGCCAGCTGTTTTTGCTAGACATCTTCTGAGATTTTTGTTTTGATGTCAGACCTGAGATTTGAACAGTGGCCTCAGGTCTAATAAGCCAACACACTATTTACTAGCCTACGGCGACTTTGCAGTAGAATAATATAATCGCTTAATCGAATTGATCACTTCAGAACAGTTGAGGTGATAAAGGTCATCTCTGGTTTACTCCAATGTTAGGAGTGAATTGAAAGCTTATGTGATACAATAACAGAGGATATGTGGACCATAATTGTTTAATGGCAGAGCTATTGCGGAAGTGCAATTTTGCAAAACAACATTTGAACTACCACCATAGGGGCAGAATATAAGAAGGGGTGGGTTAGGTAAGGTTAAGCTCACTTGAGCACGCATAGCGGCCCGTTGTGACGCCATGGGTGAACGCAGTCCCTGTACTGACCAAGTTCCACCAAAATCAGGGAAGAGAAAGAAGTTGGTTAGCGCAAAGGATAGGAGACAAAGGAATTCCGAAAAATTGAACTTCAGATAAACGTTGAAGTGAAATAAAATGCAAAGAACTGCAGACGGTTTATATAGACTGCTTGCTCCAACAAAGAGCTTAATTTAGGACATACATAGAGTTATATTCTCCCTTTCCTACTTGCTCTCCTTTTTTCCTATCTATCCTATTATCCTCTCCCCTTTAGGACGTTGTACAATGGGTCAACTGGACCTCCGGGTACTGTACTTGTCTCAATTAGCAAGTACACGTCCTAGAACCTAACCTAACCTAGAGTTCTACTATCACAATAACAGGTCACTGACATTAACAGTAATTTATGAAAATCCCCACGAGACCTGTTTCCTTCTCTGACGAAGAAACATTCTAAGAAACGTTTGACCCAACTGCTTGCTAATAATGACTACGATTTCAATGAGAGACATTAGAAATGGCAATAAAAAATGGTCGCATTTGAGCCGAGTTAAGGGTTGACACCCGAGTGTCAACTTTAACCTCCAATGCCATGCAAAAATAATGAATTTCCGCTTCATTGTTTTCCTCACTCTAACTCTCTCTCTCTCTCTTTCTCATTAACTTAGTTCTTGCCTTCATTGTTAGGGATAGTGTTGATTAATATTGCAATCCTATTACAGAAACAACCTAATCCGAGTAATTCAATACCACAGTAATATTCTTCAATATTTTTGTTTGACAGAAGGAAAGAAACAAAGGATAATTGACAAGAGAATAAGAGCGAATTATAAAGAGAGATAATATTGTGTCACATGATCTGATTAAAATCAATCATACTCTCTTAGGGTGGCAAATACAAATAAATGAAGAATATTTTTAAAAAGGTGCACTAAGCAGCAAACACAAGGAGAATGAAACACACATAGAGAGAGAGAGAGAAGCTCAAGACAAGATCATTTAAGTCATACAAAAATATCATGTCGTCTTTTCTAATGTTTATGTGTGATTTTTTGTCATTTCTTATGTACTTTTTTTCTTGTGATTTTGTTTTCATTTGTTTTCTTCTGATTGTTTTTCATTTATTTTGCTAAATGTCTTTCGAATATAAGTGAAATAAATATTAATGTTTATCTCTTTTAAGACCAAAAGTATGTCTGGCTAGCTGTCGCACCAACCATTCATCCACCTCTTCGTCTGTCTGTCTGTGTGTCTGGCCAGTCAGCCGTACTCTTCGCTTATTTTTTTAAGTCTTAAGCCTAAGTTTTATAAACAACAATAGCAGCAGCAGCGGGAACAACAACAACACGAACAGCAACACCAACGTCAGCAAACAACAGAAAAAGCGCTAAGAAACTATGACTATGCGTCAACATTAATTTACTGTCAGTTTTTTTCTTTAAGCCGGATTTAGTTAAGCAGCTCAACAACTCCGTTTTAACAAACACTCAGTAACAACAGCAACAACAGCGACTCTAACAACACCAACATCCAAAGTGATATTTTGTTTGTTTTCTCTCTCTCTATATATATATCTCTCTCTCTCTCTGTCTTTCTGCCCCCTTACTTATTTGACTTTGTTTTCCCATTCTTTGTAACACTTCCTCCCAAAAAAAACAGAAAAACTCTGAATCGTTAGTCCAAACATAGCAAAATCTTTTATTTTTCAGTGTTGAGCCGTTAAAAACAACAACAGCAACAACAACCAAATGTTTTTATTAATTCTTTTTTTTTGTTCTTTCTTGACTTTTGGTGTTTTTTCTTAAAAATTTTAATCTCTTTTGTGAATGTCTGCTAGTGATCATCATCATTTACACTTGAAATATAAGCGAACAGCAATCGGCAATAATAATGAGGCAAGAGTGGCATTAATATGGTGCAACACATTTAATTCAATAAACATTTGTAACTTTTGCGCAAACACATTCATACTCAAATATGAGTATGTATTAAAACAAATTAATAAAATCGATTCCGGTCTGGTAGGCATGGATCATCATTTGAAGGCACAGTGCCTTATCTTATCATTGGTACTTATAACGCAGACGTAGTCATCCTCAACGTCGACTTCTTGCCCGAACTTGCTCTACAACGTGAACGACTTGGTTGAAATAACGCAACCATACAATGTCTACGTCGTAAAGGAACTAACTCATACAAATCATTGTTGCATCGAATGTGGAAATTATCGATAACTTGCCTTAGATCGCAGACGTTTTCTGTTGAATACTTTCAAAGTGTCCGACTAGGGACAGAAAGCATCATTTAAAGGACTGTCCCTTAAATGTAGTGCTTCCAACGTTGAGCTCATATAGCTCAAACATCGCCAACTCGCACTGGGCCGAAGACCTTTTCTCTTTAATACTTTCAATACTTTCAAAGCGTCCGACTAGGCACATAAAGCATCATTTAAAGGTATGTACTGTCCTTAACTTACGTTTGGTACTTTGAAAGCAGACAAAGTCATATCCTACCTCGCCTTCCAGGCGGAACACAATCTCGCATCTGAACGACTTGGTCAGGCCAACGCAGCCGCACAACGTCTACGTCGTTGAGCTCACACAGCTCATTGTTGGATTGCATGTGGAAATCATCACCAACTCGCACTGCACCGAAGATCTTTTCTCTCGGATACTTAAAGCGTTTGACCAGACACAGAACGTTCTTTTTGAAATATGCTTCGCCTTCCAACAAAGCTTGAAAAAGAAAAGATAAGAAATCTTAGCTTACGATAGCAAACTCTCACAATAAACGTCCATAGTGGAGGCGACAAAAACTTGACAAAACGTAGGATCCCAATTTCCAACAAGTACTGTAGGTACTATGGTCTCAATAGACAATTGAGTAGCAGAGATCTTTATCGCATGACGTAACAAAAGCTCTATGAGCTGCTTATCCTTTTTCCTTTCTTTACGGAGCAGTGGCATAGACTCTATTACGCATGCATCTATGCAACTGTCGCGATAATATTTGAGAGTAAATGAGTACGAAATGATTTTCGCATTTGAACCAAAAGGGATACGCCGGCTCGAACATATTATGCCAGCAAAATTGTTTGTTTGAGAAATGATTTCGTCATCTGAACCAAAAAGGACGTTGTTCAGCTCATTAAGATCCAGGAATAATCTGAGCTAAGCAACCGTTTTTTTTTTTTTTTTTTTTTTCAAAAGTCTGTAGACTGAAAGTATACTAATTCAGAATGGTGATCGTATCGAGATCAACATGTGGGTTCGGTGTTGATGAGATTGAATTAAAACATTCAGGATCTGTGATGATTGTGACTACTTGGTACGTGTGAGACATTAATCCATTGCAGAAGGGAACACTCGAAAACATATCAGGTGTTAGGTAGTGAAAACGAGCAGGACAATAGGATTGAATATATGAACTCTATATAGATTGAGGGCAATACAATAGATCAACAAGCAACTAACTCTGCTGAGAACTTACTCATACCCATACGACTTCCTCTCAGCAAATTGTTGGCAAAAAAAACTCGGAGACATAAATGAATTTGACATTAAAAAGTTTCTCTAAAACCACCACCAACGTATAAAATTAACACACACACACAATACATGTGATAGGAGAAGCTAGGTCGTAGTCCCGACTGAAGGGTTTTAATGACCAATTATGTATGTATGTATGTATGTGGATACGTCGAATCGAAAATATAACTGAAATGAAAATGAATGAAAACAATATTCCGCCTAGCCTGCATTTATTTCAAGGATCAATGTCAGTATTGGGGGCGTTGAGAAAATGCGGAATTTCTGCCATTAAGTGGGGGCTAAAATAATACAAACGGCATGTTAATGCCTGTTAAGTAAGCAAGGAAGTATTATAACGAGTGCATTAATCACCTTATGAGGGCATTAAAGTTCCATATTACGATGCAATTTTTTACTTAGAACCATATAATCTGACATGTTCAACTACCTACACCATGACCTTAGATTTCCTTGTGATCTTCGTAGAACTTTCTAAATTTTATTCAGAAGTTTCCATTAAAAAATGTTCAAGAGTCATCAAAAGGAGTCATACTCCCTAAATGAACAAACAAAAAAAAAAACCAAGTTCCACAAAGAATATATGGAAAGCATTTTGAATGGCTTGTCATCGATACAATAAAATATTACATTCGCAATTGCCGGTTTGGTGCCACAAACCTGAGGCATCAACATCAGCATTTTATTACATGAATTTGTAAATGTCTCTACATATTCCTGAAGAGAGAGAGCGCAACAAAAAAAGGAAAACCGAACAACATGTTGATAAAAAATAAAATGAAAAAAAAAACGCATTTCGTTTCCACTCTCTTCGTTGTAATTCGTTTAATTTTTTTGCTTCGCGTTTTTGTTGTTGCTTTATTTCAGTGTAATTCATACGTTTATTGTATTTCCTCAACTGTGACAAACCGTTAACGACAAAGGGAAGTTAGACGCCTTCTGGTGATGATAATATACAACCAAACACAGTCATACAACAAATGTAACGAGTACTTGCACTCGTACTTGTACTCGCAGTCTAGTATGTTGCAAAGTTACATCAAGTACAAGTAAATACTACGACTTGCCACACACACACACACACTTTACAATACAACTTGAACAGAAGAGCAGAGGAATTAAAATAACATTTGGCTGACAAAGGACACAATAACTGCAAGAGGGGGAAGGGAAAATAAAGAAAAAAACTTATTTTTTCATTTCTTTGTGGAAATAAATGTGACAACAAATTAAAAGCGAAAGTTCTAAAACGGTGACCCTCTATCATCTGTTCTGCAGGCAAGTGCTGTGTGTGTTAATTTTTTCAAAAAAAAATGAAAGAAGAAAAAACTTATTTTTTCACACGTAAGATGTTTTATTATCTTGTCTCGCTGTTTAATATTGTTGTTGTACAAAACAATTGTAAGATGCATTTGTGTGATCTTAAGCACGGGCCTATTTATTTGAGGAACACAGTATTTTTTTTCTAATTTGTTGCCATTCTTTGATTACAAAATAGAGAGAAAATAAAATGCCAAGAGGGAATTTTAATTACTGCAAGACTTTTGGTTTGAAGCTTTCGGTGTAATTCAAATATATAGAGTAGAGAGCAAAACAAAGACGAAAGTTAATAAAACCAAGACAAAAGTATTGAACATAAGCACTGAAGCCGACTTAAAGCTTCTTAAACTTACTAGGCGATCTATCCCAACATGAATGTAGACCCTGAATTTTAGTTGGATTTGAGGGAAGGACTTTGCGCAGGTCATTTGATCACTTGGAATTTATCACAGCCTCAAAGTCTGTATGACAATCTTTAAAATGTTTTCATAGAAATGAAATGAAAATAAAAGAATATTGAAAAGTGGTAATTCTGCTACAGAGAAAAGATTGCTGGTAATAAAACTAATGAAGAAGTTATCTGGTTAGGTTTGAAGCCTAAGTTACCATCTCTTAGCATAGGTTGTGAGCTGCACCCTTTAAGTATACCGAGCATATGTTCTATTTTTACTGCCACAGATCTTTACGTCAACCAACCTATTGTTTTAATGAAGGCATGAATCTGTTCACGAAGTCACCGTAGTCTAGTAGGTAGTGTGTTGGCTTATTAGGCGTAAAGCCAAAACGAAATATGAAAAAAAATATATTTCTTCGGCGGCTTCCTCTTAGCAGATTTCTGGGAAATACTCTGTGAGTAAATAAACCTGCCATGAAGAAGTTTCTCAAAAAAATCTGTCGTTCAGAGTCGACGTTAAACTGTAGGTCCCACCACTCACGTATTAAATGAATGCACACAACATTAGTGTTGTGAGAAGCTAGGCCGTAATCCTAACTGAAGGGTTGTATTGGCCAATTATGTATGTATGTGTATGTATCTGTTCAACATAATTTCTGGAGAGACAGGTTCCATCTACAATTATTGGTTGTCTACAAAATGTTCGGTCTCTGAACGCTAAATTGGTCGGTCAGTGACAAAAGTGCAATTGCAATGGATGTTCAACTGCCTTCTGAATTTTAATTTCTGCAGCTCCCTCGCAGCAAATTTCTCAAAAATCTGTCGACTTTAAATTGTAGGTCCCGCCACTCATGTATAAAATTAGCACACACAATATGGGTTCTGTGAGAAGCTAGGTTGTAATCCTGACTAAATTATTGTAATGACTAATTGATTAATTAAGGATGTGTTAGCTAGTGTGATGCACGCTTTTAATTGACTGTCAACTTGATTGTTTATATCATATCTAATAAAATAACAACTCTTCCTTGTGCTATGACTTCCAATAGTGTAATTCCTTTGCAGTAGTTGCAATCTTTCACTTCGATACTCCAAAATTGAGTTGAGATAACCTCTCCTAATTTTTAGTAAAATTTTTAGTTTTTTAACACAACTTTCTTTCATATTAAAAACCGTGTGTGTGTTTTTTTTTTTTATTTTTAATCAAAATTAAATCTCATTTGATTGGAACACAAGCATGTGTTTACAAATTCCTTTGATGGCCTGGTGGGTATGCCTGAAAATTGAATCTCTCTTTTCTTTGATATCATACATGCATGCCCTGACATCAGGAAGTTGAAATAAAATAGGATTATCCCTTAATTTATGATCATTAACGACTCAAATTTGTTTGTTCGTTTACAAACAATGCAACTGCATTGACAATCTATGTTTCATGCCCTTAATCGTTCGTATAAGACAGTCATTAGAGCACCTTTTTTGCCTACAAATATTAGCACGATCATCGGCAAAGATATGAGAAAAAAATTCAAAACAGAGAAACATGAAAATTACGAATATAACAATACGAGGGTCATGTGACATTTTTGTTAATGATACGGTAGGAAGAGAGACATGAAGAAGGTAAACAAAACAACAAAGGTAGTAAAAGAAATACAAATAATTGTGTCATATGGAGTAAATACATATAAAGATAGAGAAAGAGAGAGAGAGGGAGACAGAGAAATACAATAAAGTATAGGCATTAAGAACAATAAAGAGGATAAAACTAAAGAAACACGCATAAATTCTAAAGAAGATATTTAATGTGCAACATACGAAACCGGAAGAAGGGTCAAAACAATGCTGCACACAAACACATACATACACACTAACGTATTTACTGCAGCAGCAGCAGCAGCGGGTAATGCAACATATAATTGAAACAGGCATCCTAAGGAAAACTAAAAAAAAAACGACATGAAACAGAGAAACCCAGTAGGCTCTGAGGAAATGCTAGACAAATAGTCGAATACAAAGAAGAAAAAAAAAATACAAAAAAATAGAAGAAATAAAGAAAGAACGTAAACCAAAAGGGAAGATTAACTTATCGTTCCTATTTTCTGTTTCCATACATACAGTTTTTCTACTTCCACTTCCACTTGGCTTCGCTGTCTGTCTGTCTGTTATATTATATTGCTTTGGGGGATAATGTCAGGAATACAATTGCAATTAACGTCTTTAAGAAACTATAAAATATTCACCTGTTGTTAACAGAAAATGCAATTGTTTTGGAATTTCAAAAATATTGTAAAGAGATATTCTTTTAACTTCCAATATAAGTGGCATTCATTACATACTTGGTTTCGGAATAAAAATATTAAAATTCAGAACAATTTTCTAAAGTACTAGGATAGTTGCCATAAACCTTGGTTTCTTCAATAATTCTAAGGTACACAAGACATGGATACGGGTTATTTATTTGTTGTCATCTTATGAAACTGTCCTACGGCATACGCTAGGCTCCTTAATATAAGGACTAAGGACTTGTTCAATACAAATTCCTATAAAATTCTTAGCTTTCTTATATTTGGGCATATTTTACTTTAATATTGACTTAAGAAACTTTACGTAAACTGTCCATCCCTATCGCTAAAGAACCAAGTGTTCGTGCGTGTTTTTTCGCTTCATTTAATTGTCGCTAGTCTGTGCCAAAATATCATGAGAAATGCTATTATAAGAGCATTCTGATGACTTTGGCTTCCTTTATATTTTTCTCAAGTCAAACAGACTATCTTACATACATACATAACTGGTCATTACAACACACATTTTTGTTGTGGGCGTTAATTTTATACATAAGTGGCGGGGCCTATAATTTAAAGTCGACTCTGAACGATAGATGTTTAAAAAACTTTCCATGACAATTTATATTTACTCTCAGAGTTTTCTGCCCGATATCTGCGGAGACAAGGTCACCGAAGAAATATTTGTTCACACTTCGTTTTTTTTTAGAGATGTCTGACCTGAGGTTTGAACCGAGGCCTCACGTCTAATAAGCCAACACACTACCTACTAGACTACGGAGTCTTCAAACACAGTTCATGCCATATTGGATATTCTGCATAAGCGATTTAAGGATATTATCAACTGCCGTTGATGTAATATATACCGGCCACCGAGATCGTGCGATTTGACCCAGTTATACTTTTTCTTGTAGAGTGTTCTTCAGTCGCAGATGTAAGCGAATCAGTCCCAAACCACAGCGGTCTTCATATTCAACATAACTCATGCCATAGATCAAATACAGCCTGATTTATGTGCCAGAGTAATGACATTGGACATTTCGGATACATACATACATAATTGGGCATTACTATCCCGCTGTCAGGATAATAACCTTGCTTCTCATATCACCCATGTTGTGTGTGTTAATTTTATTAATGAGTTCGCACGATTACGAACGACAGATTTTTGAGAAACTTTTCATAGCAATTTTTATTAACTTTCGGAGTTCTTGCCCGAAATCTGCTGAGAGGAAGTCGCCGAAGAAATATTTTTTCATATTTCATTTAGTTGAAGATGTCTTACCTGAGGTTCGAACTGTGACCTCACGTGTTAAAAGCCAATACATTATCTACTAGATTACGGCGGTTACAAGTGACTCTCTTAAAATCATTCATTTAAGGGAAAATATGTCATTTGGTTAAGATCTCTCTCCGAGCTACTGAATAGGAAAGGGGCCCGCTTAAGGCAAAGCTATCGATCTATTCTAAACTCTAGCTTACGTCCATTAGTTGTATCGCATTTTTTGATTTTTCAATCTTGAAACACTACAAAACGAAATTCTCTCAGTTTCTGTGTGTGAAATTCCTTCATTATGCCATCAATTTAGTGTGTGTTTAATTGTCATCATGAAGTTGAAAGTAATTTTAAGAATTTCCCTGTAGTTGCCATAATTAATTAATCTTTTAAAACTCAACTCAAGACAAAACCATAACTAAACAATGAACGTTAACTGCATAAATATGGTAATGCTTTCCATGGTTAATTTTTCCCCATTTTTCCATTTAAAAATCAAAATGGCCTAGAGGAAGCTAGACACAGAAGAGAGAAGAGAGCAGAAAAAACCAGATCAATCCATACAAATTGAAAGGAATAAAATCTAGAAATCACGCAACTTGGAAAAAAGCTAATAAAAAAAGCAAAGAGAGAAACAATAAATGTCACATTAAAACAAATCATTTACACAAAAGTTTAGCAAAACCCCTACACTATACGACCATATTGAGTATAATTTATGAAAGCCCTGCATAGCCATAAATGGGGCAATTAAATCCATTTTGATATCCATTAACCAAAAACAATAAGTAGCTATTAGTCAAGAAATGCAACAAATGTTTCTTCTTGCATCATGCCAATGCCACATCTCTCATCTTTAGCTGCTGTTGTGCCAGCTTTTTATTACCAGCCAGCAAACACTTAGTCGAACTGCAACTAAATGATCAACTTGATCGTAGATGACAATATCTCATCAATGTGATGGAAAAAAAGGAGAAAGAAAAGAAAAAAAACAATTTTAGAACTTAAATAGCATTTAGTAGTGGCAAGGGAACTCATAGAACTCAAAGAAGATGTGCCATCATCAACATGCAACATTAACGACAGTCAAGAACAATAAACACAAGCACAATTACAATGCAATGCAACACATTTATGATTATGATGGCACGCGTACAATTGTCATTGCAAATTGTTGGCAACACAACCAAAGCCAAAGCCAATGCCTACAAGCTAGTAAGATAGCAAGTCAATAGCAACAGCAACATCATGAGGCAACTGCATTTATTAAACACTAAAACAACATGACACAATGTTGGCTGTTCATTTTTCACATTTCGATTTTATAATTGCACCCTACGTATTCATTTTGTAACACATTCGAAGCCAATAATCATGGGTCCACTATAAAATTAATTTTCGCTCAGCTGAGTTATGGGAAATCGGACTTGTTGATGCCTCTATGTGTGTGGATCAATTTTCCATTATTCTGGCATATAAATTTGACGGCTGTCATGGGTTATATGGCATTTTAGGACTGCTGTGGTTGTCGTAGACTTGTAAGGCCTTAGTTCAAACCACAGGTCAGACATCTGAAATTTCTGGCAAAGACTCTGGAAAACAAATTGCCATGAAAAGTTTGTCAAAAACCTGTTGTTCGGACTCGACTTTAAACTGTAGGTCCCATCACTCATGCATATAAAATAACGCAACATAAGTGGCTTGAGATACTAGGTGGTAATCCTGACTAGAGGGTAGTAAAGATCAATTATGCTTAATTGCTCACGTATAATATCTAATGTTGTATGAGTTCAAATCATCCAATTCCACGCCGCTAATGGGATTAAAGTCCTTCTGTGGAGTAAGAGGCTATGATCGATGAGGTATGCTCAACGATAGAAAAGGCTTCAAACCAAGTAAGTTTGAGGAAATTAAAGCTTAAAAATAACAGGATGTCACTCTTGTATTGATCAATCATTAGGATCAATCATGTGTTGAACTGTTTAAAATGTGTTTCAGGATGCTGTTTGAAATGTGTTGGCAGGATGCTTGAATAAGTTCAGAAAATTTGACTACATGCCAATCTTGTATTGATCAATCATGTACTGATCAATCATGACGATCAATCATGTATTGAACTATTTGAAATGTGTTGCAGGATCCTTGAATAAATTTAGAAAATTCGACTGGATGTCAATCTTGTATTGATCAGTCATGTATTGAACTGTTTAAAATGTGTTGCACTATGCTTGAGCGCTTGAATAAATTCAGACAAATTCGACTGGATGTCAATCTTGTATTGAGCAATCATGATCATCAATCATGTCTTGAACTGTTTGAAATTAGTTGCAGGATGTTTGAATGCTTGAATAAATTCAGAAAATTCGACTGGATGTGAATCTTGTATTGATCAATCATAGGGATTAATCATGTATTGAACTGTTTCAAATGTGTTGCAAGATGCTTGAATGCTTCGTCATGACCCAGTGTAACGTCCTTACTTTGGTTGTTTTTTATCTTCAATTTAAAATGTTTTACTGTTGCAACATGACATGCTTACTGCATGATTCGTTTGGTGTAGTTTCCAACACACAAAAGCATAGCAAGAATATTTCTTATTACGTTGTAATATGTGTTTCGGAAAAAAATTGTTTTATTTATTTTCTCTTTTAAATGAAATTAAACACAAAAACAATAACAAAAAATAAGAAACTTTAATACTATTCGTCTGTAAAATATACAGAAGCAGAAGGAGAACATTTAAAGTCCATAAAATAGGCGACAATCATTATGATCATTCCACAAACATTTAGCCACTCAGTCATCCATCCATCCAAACATTGAGTTTTGCTAATAAAACAACAACAGCAACAAAGTGCTTTACCACAAAAATCAACCACAAACACCCATCACCATCATTGCCACCATCATCATCAGCCAGCAACAGTGGCAGTGGTAGGCAGGTTTTTACAAGTCAAATGCTGCAATTGCCTCGGCATGTTGCTGTTGCTGTTGGCTGCTACTGTTGCTAAATATCTTTTCATTATGAAATATTCACCATTGAATGTGGCATGTGTGTGTGTGCGTATTTTTATTATTAAATCAATTTTCCTTGTTATTCAATTTGTGGCAGTTTTGCTTTGTTTTTTATGCCACAACTTTTCTCAACTCCAATTCGCCATAAACTTCCATAGACATGTTTCGTTTTTAGATCAACTTTACACCTTTTTTTCTTCATTACATTACATTTCATTTCATTTCGTTTATTTATGGTTTAGTTTTGTTTCTCTCTATCGCTTCCATACATATATTTTTCTAAATAAATATTTTATCTCGCATTTGTTAATGTGGTTGGATGGTGTTGTGTGTTGTGTGTTGTGTTGTAAGTAATATTGTCTGTATTTTTAGAGTTAGTGGAGTATATGCGTTGTGTTGGTTGCATTAAATAAATTGTTTTGGTTTTTATACTCTTGCTGTATGCCTCCACACATTGGTAGTGAGAATTAATTTTATTACCTTCTCTATATTATTAGTTCAGTACAGACCCAATCAGGGCACCTACTGCTGGAATCAACGATACAAAACTTTAATAATTAAGTCTTCTTGCTCATACTTACATCATCAAACAAGTTTGATAGATTGAAGAGAAGCTCTCGATCCACTTGATCAATTAAGATTGTAAGATTGATTAAGAATGCCTGAGTGTCTTTGGTTTCCTTGACATGAGAACACTGATGGTAACAATATACCTAATGCCCTAGCGAAGTATAAAATTCGAATGATTGGCACCGATACATACTACATACATAAATAATTGGTCATTACAACCCTTCAATCAGGACTACGACTTAGTTTCTCACACCACTTACGTTGTGTGTGTTAATTGTCTACTTGCGTGGCGAGATCTACAGTTTAAAGTCGACTCCAAACGACAGTTTTTTTTCCAGGAATCTGCTGAGGGGAAGTCGTATTTTCATATTTCATTATGTTCGAGATGTCTGACCTGGGGTTTGAACCTACGTCTAATAAGCCAACACATTACCTACTAGACTACGGCGACTAGTCTCTAGTCTCTAGCGCCTCTACAAAACAATAGCAATAATAGGGCTACGGTAGTCAGTAAGCTTCCTGGGTTGCTTAGGTTAGAGGACGTGTATTGTCAATTAAGACAAGTACAGTACCCGGAGGTCGAATTGGCCCATTGACCCTGGTTTGCTTATTTGAATGAGAATTGAATTTCATGAAAGGAAGCTAGCTTGCTCGCTCATTTCTGCGAATACCCACATGAACTGGCATTAAATAAATGGTGACTATAATTTCTCTGCTTACCCCATACAGTTCGAGCAGAAGGTCCTAAAGCCATCCTTACACAAGCCAAGTCCTTGGATGGCAGCTTGAGTGTAAGATAGTATTGCTATGACTCGTCATCTGTGATTCTCAAAATAATAACGTCATCAACGAACATCACAATAAGTCTTGAAAAACAGTGACAGCAATATATGTAATAGATTAACCCACAAAGGGCGTTGCTTCCCATCAATCCTCTTTTGCTAGGACTAATGCTCATGTTTGATGCAAGTCTACAATTTTTTTAAGTCTTCTGGCAAGACTGTATGGACTTCTACGACATCAACTAGAAAAGTTAGAGTTTCAATATGTTTAAAAATGTACTGAAGACCAGAAATGTCCCATGGAACATTTCCATTCCTTTTTTAATTTTGTTATGTACATAAGTACTTTTCATAGTTACTTTTTGGTACAAAATTTTAGTCAGTTTGGTACAATGTTTACGTTTCCATATCCATTCCATTCCATAATTCCATTTTTTTATGTACAAAGTACTTTTCATAGGTACTTTTTGGTACTAAATTCTAATCAAATTGAGGCAAATTTTCTATTTATTATCCTGTTATAAAAGAACGTTAAAATATTTAAACAAAATTGAATCGATGAAATTTCTTTTTTTTTAAATCTTTCAAAACTCTTGGTACCATATATTGCCCATCCCTGTACGTTTATGCATATTTTACCATAATAATAATAATATTTTCCGCCTAATTTTTTATGACTGTAGAAAAACTAGTGAATAAAATTTGTTTCTGTTTCTTTATTTTTTTTATGAATTCTTTCAGTTTTTAAATTCTAAAAAATTCCTTCTTCGTATCTCTTTTTGCTGACATATTGAAACTATTAAACGTTTTTTAACCTGCTGCCATGATGCTCTAAGCAAGCAGCAGATATCATTTGACAAAAAATGTTTAAAAAATATTGCCGTCGCATAATAATGGCCTATGAATTGCTGGGAACACACACATCCATACAATAATTTGTTTTTAAAAATGTTTTCTTAATGGATTTTAAAAGTCATAAAAATGGAATATTTTTTTGAACGATATTTTTTATATTTTTGAACAGGAAAATATTGCAGACTATCAGGAAAACATATACATATTATAGTTTGGGAAAACCATATTTGCAGATGTTGTTGTCATTGTTGCTTTTTTATGAGCGTTTAATCTATTTCCTTAGGCATTAAGGAAAGTTGTAAATATTTTTGGGGAAACAAAATAATTTTGAAATTTTTAATTTTCTTGTTTACAATTGCAAAAATTCTATCTGAAAGGGGCTATACGTGTACGTGGGTATTCTTTTTCTTAATTGGTCATTGCAACCCTTTCGTCAAGATAACAATCTAGCTTCTCACACCACCCATGTTCTGTTCGCTGATTTTGTCTGTGAGTCGTGCAACCTACAGCTTAACGTTGACTCCGAACGACAGATTTGTAAGAAATTTTTCATTCCAAATTTATTTTACTAACAGAGTTTTGCCAGAAGACTGTGTAAAAGGAAATCAGAAAGTAAATAAGTTTTCATATTTTGTTGGAGATGTTTGACCTGGGGTTTGATATGCCACCATAGCACCTACTAGACTACTTGAGTAGATAACATTCCTTTGAATAGCAGATTAGCTTGGAAAACATAGTAATGATGCCTCAATCACTCGCATTATAATTATTACGAGCTGCAGATAACTTCGACCTTATGCTCGAAATAGCGTAAGAGATCAGAGTCTCTGGTAAGAACCTCATAGTTTTTGCAAAAAGACTGCTAAGAGAAAGTCTTCAAATGAAATAAATTTTTCCGCGTTTAGTTTCGTTCGCCATGTCTGATCCTGGGGGTTGAATCAGGGCCTCTCGTTTAATAAACGAACCACAATAGCTATTAGACTAAGGAGACATTCTAGGCCGTTTATTTGACCTTAAAGTGGGCAAAGTTCTCTATAAACAGATTTATTTTCTTTCAAAGAAAATTTCCGCAAAGTATTGTTCGGGCATTAAATGATTCACTTAGACTTACCATATCTTACTGATCAGATATGTTAACACAAATTTCTTAGTTATCGAGTCATAGTCATCGTTATCGGTTATCCTCATGCAAAAGCCGATAGTTGTGGGAATGCATGAAATATGTGGTATGTCTTGAAAAACAATATTGTAGTCGTCATGAAGTATGTATATCAGCAGAAATGTTGGTCCCCTGTGGTATGATAAGCTCGGTTGTAATACTGGCTGAAGGGTTGTTATGACCAATTTCATACGTACGTGCTAGAATACTACGACGATATATTTTACTGCCCTCAATATACACATACTTATCAATCTAACCTTGTTATGTACTTGGACTTGAAACATCACACATCAGTTTAACTACTTCATGTACCCCATCCTGTACCACCTTGATATGGCAGTTCGGGCTATACCAGACATGTTGTATACATTTGTGAGCTATATACCGATCATTTATAACTGAACTTTCTCGGGAAACTAATAAACTACCATCTCATAGAATAAATTCATAACAATTGCACATGAGTCTAGAGCCTAGAGCCTAGACTCTAAACACAGTTTAAAAGGATTTAATAAACTTCTGTTATAGAGTATCAGTAATGTCGACTCAGCTTAAATAAAAATGTTTTTAATTTAATTGTTTTAAATGAGTATTAAATATGTGTTACTTCTTTACATTTTTTTTTACTTTACTTATCTTGTAAAATTAAAAATGAAAACAAGTAAAAAAAGCAAAAAAAATCCAAAAGAATTAATGAAAAATTAAATTTTGCATGTTTAACTAACACTTCGTATACATATATGTAAGCACGCAGTGGCATTTATAATTACACAAAATAAAAAATAATTTTATTGCATTTTTTAATATGTTTTTTGTTAAATAATTAATGTTATCTTGTAATCCATATCCATAGCCATTCAAAAAGGGATGTTATTGTGCAATGTAGCTGCTCGGCATAGCATTGCAACAGTTGGTTTTAAAGTCTTCTTATAATTCCGCTGTTGTGTCTGGCCTATTCGTGTTTACAACACCATTTAAATTGAAATTAATTTTCATGAAAAACAACTTAACATTGATTTGTTTAAAATCGTTTTTATTTTGTTTTAAAAAATTTAATTTTTTGTTTGAGCTGTTGTTGCAATCACACTCTCTCTATGTGAGGGGCGTTATTTGCGTTACAAAATTCATCAAAATTATTGTAATTTAAATAATAATTATTAAATTAAGCTGTTCATTTTTTTGTTATTTCATTATTAAAACATTGATTTCAACACGTCGATTTTGTAAATCGTCAACCGTTGAAAGTGATTAATTTTTATTAAGAAATAAAGAGTTAAAACAAAACATGACTTTTGCATGCTTATAACGAAATAGAATTTTAAGTTGGTTTACATTTAATAAAATACCATTTAATTAATTGTTATTATTAATACTGTATGTTGTATGGCTAAAGCGGTCTGAGTTAAATTCTCTGAAGTTTATGGAACATCGTTGAACACATTTGTTTCTGTACGTACGTATATCTCCTAAGCATTGTAATGCACAACTTCACAACTCACGGCTGTACAATTTTCGATCAATTGGATGCTGTAAAGCTCATGTTGTAATACATACATACATGATCATTACAATCCTTCAGTCAGGATTGCTTTTCACACCATATATGTTGTGTGTTTTAGTTTTATACATGTGTGGAGCGACATACAGTGGTAATTTTATTTACTCTCAGATTTTTTTTTTTGCCAGAAATCTGGTTAGAGGAAATCGTAAGAAATATTATTCAAAATATTTCAAACCCGAGGTTTGAAGCGAGGCCTCACATGTTGGCTTATTGCCAACACACTGCTTATGGTATCTATTCCCTCATGACATTTCCCGATAGCGTAGAAAGATACGATAATTTTTTGAAAGTGCGGTTTTTATCCAAATCATCTTTCGTCTCAGGTTCCTACGTCCGAACATCCAATCTGTGTTCAATTAAAAATTATATACTCATGATTTTAGAACCAAACTTAAAATTTGTTTGATTGAAGTGTGGTTTCGCCAATATATACTTTAGTTATCAGAAACATAGGGAAACGTACAAAACGTTCTTTTTTATAAGTTTTGAATTTTATAAGTATTGATATAACTTGCCAGATTCTGATACTTTAAATTATAAGATATTATGTCTTGTTGTATCAGAAATTCAAATTTAATAAATAAATACAAAAATACAAAAGCCTCACTCTACTTCGTGATATTATGACCTGGCGGTCTATAAAATTTCTCCATCTTTGTCGATGTGCAGCCATTATCTCCCCTATCTTGTTGATGATTGCTAAATGACATTACAATATGCAGTGAGCTCTTCTATTATGGATTGTCTTCAGAACTTTTTTTTCTCTCTTTAAGTGGGAGTTGTAAAAATGTATAGGACTTCATGTTACCACCCATTTTTCGTCTACGAACTTGTGTGTTATAGTTTTCAATTCTGAACTAAAGCTGTTGTTTACTTAACAATTGTTCAGAGATTGATGGACTTTCTTCTGCAGCAAATCCTCTAGAAGCAGTTTTCGAAAATATTTTCGTACATATCCGGAAATATGTCGTCGATAACTAAACTAATGTGGGATTACAAATGCCCAAACATTAAAGGATTATCGACATACGAACGGTTTTTAACATAGCTTAGCAAAAGGGTCTAACGGCACCAAATCTTTCGAGTTTGGTGGCCAATTTACTTCACCAAAACTTAAACATACTCTTTCTAAATGCTTCTCAAGCATTGAAATTATTGTATGGCTTTTCCTGGAAGATGTTAATGCATTAAAACCAAAATCGGTTATGTTGAGTAGCACTTGGTTACTAACCTTTTAATGCGGTTAAAAAAAAATTCAGTTATCGCACAACTTTAGCTCTGTGAATTAATGCTCTCCTAGAATTTTTTTGTTTCGAAGGAATCGCTTTTTCTGAACTACTTCTGGCTTGTCCGACCCCAATACGTTGCAATTATATGAAATTATAGTTCGCAAAATCTGCTTTGAAAGCCTATTCCAGTAGCATGAAAGCAGCATCTTATATGATCTACATTCCTAAATAAAAACACTTCAGATGAAGAAATATAATAGATGACAGCTTTTCCAGACCTGTGATCTTGAAATTACTAAAGGGATAACTCGTTAGTTCAGCAATTTTTTGTTATCATTTTAGCTAGATATTGAAATTCCTTCTCACGTCGTAGGCGTATAGATTATGGACGATAAGAATAATCAAATTTTCTGAGACGTTAAAATCTTTGGTCTTTGCGGTGTTTGTTTTTAGTCAAGCTTTGCTTGATTGTTTATAAAGCTGGTCTAGCTTGTTTTGTTTGTCACAAAGTATGCAAGATAATTGAGCGAATTAAATCTAATAATTCCAAGAGGTCGCCGTAGTTGAGTAGGTAATGTGTTGGCTTATTAGACATAAGCCCATGGTTGAAACCCCAGATCAAACATCTCCAACAACACGAAACTTGCAAAAATATTTCTTCCTCTCAGAAGATTTCTGACAAAACCTCTGAAAGAAAATAAAATTGCAATGAAAAATATTCTCAAAAATCTGCCGTTCTCAGGCGACTTTAAACTGTAGGTCCTGCCACTCAAGTATAAAATTAGCACACTGTGGTATGAGAAGCTAGGTCGAAATCCTGACTGAAGGCTTGCAAAGACCAGTTATGTATGTATTCCATGAGGCATATTTCTCTCGCTCTCTCTCTGTGAGCTTGCTAATGGAGATATAGAAAATGTAACCGACTTCTGAAACGTTTTTCCCTCCTGTTCTGGCTGGTGTTAACAAAAATCAGCTTTATGGAATGGAAGTCATACCATGAGATTGACGCAAGAATTCTGATTTAATTTTTTGACACATTCTGTTAATCTCTAGACAAGCCGAACAATGATTAATTTGTTGCTGGACAAAAATGATTTTTTTTATAGTTTTGCCAACAAATTGTCATGTTTGGGTGTTTTAATCTCTTAAACAAATTGCAGTTAAATTAATACCTCAAAACAAAATGCCAAAAACATAAAAAAACCTGAAGTGGTAAAGAAATGAAAAAAAAGTAAAGTAAAGTAGGCCACTAAAGTATTTATAATTTGTAATAAATTTTGGAAGGGAGGGTGTTTTTACACCAGAAAAAAAAAACGACATACAAAAACTGTATTTGAATGAAATGAAAAAAGCTTATAAAACATATGAAATTTTAAGACACTGTATAGGCTGGAAGAAAGCCCTTAAACTAATGACTTATTTTATTGCTTTATAGCCTCGAGACAAATTCTTTTTTTCTACTTTTTGCCTTTGCGTTACCCTTTTAAAGAATATAAAGCGAAGAAGAAATGAAGTGACGTTATACAGTGCTTATCTTAATCTCTTAAGAAATCGAAAACTCTCTAGCACCTTACATTTGTAAAAGTACCAAACACAGACACATCCAAAGAGTAATAAAGAGTACCTATCAAAAGTGTTTCCTGTCTGTCCTGTTACGAACACAAAACAAGAGGTACAAAAGCCATAGGAAAAGCAAATGGGAAAAAAAGAATACTTAACTACTACGCACTTTAGCAAAAAGAAAAAGAATTAAGGGTGGCTGTTTCACATTTAACAAGATCATCATCGTCATTTGTTATTGGACATGATCTGCTATGAAACACACACATTACGTAGGGCTAATAATAATAATAAAAACGTACGAATAAAAAAAGTGCAAACCTAAGAATAAAACTATAAAACAGGAAATAATGACCTATCTTAACAGTAATAGTACATGAAATACTGTATGTAAATGTATGTTACTTTACTTAGACTTGCTAAAATAAGTATAAAAGTACTCTATGTATACATGGTGGTATGGTAGGCCTAAATTTCAATTGCAAATTTTAATTGAAAGACTTACTTGGCATTACATTTCCATTAACATACTCTACAAATATAAAAAACCTTATAATTAACCATGAATTATTATTTCTTTACAGGTTAGTACATTTCATAGCTAATTAATGAAGTACAAAAAAAAAGAGTACCATTTGGAAAATATGGGAGGCTAAACTGGATATCATAGGTAAAAGCTTATAGAACACAAATTTTTTAACAATTTCTTGTCCAAATCTATTGTTTTATAAGAATTAAAAGCCAGCAGTGATTTTGCAACTATCTACTGTCATGAAAAAAGTACCAAAAAAGTACTATAAAGTACAATTGACTTGGATTTATTTCATCTACAAAAGTTCAAAATGTATGTTTAAAGAACTAATATTTATCTCTGAGTATTCTTATAGTCAAGAGTGTAGTAAGCTAGACCCTTAGCATACGAATCGCGAATTCGATTTTCAACAGAGTCGCTGGTCTGCTACGCTACTTCGAGCATAAGGTCTAAGTTACCTTTAGGTATTCTTGTAGTCTAGAGGATAGTGTGATAGACTATTAGCATGAGAGTCGAGAATTCGATTCCCACTAGAGTCCTTGGTCTGTTACACTACTTCAAGCATTAGGTCTAAAGTATCTACAGCTCCTAATAATTACAATGCAACCGATTGACGATTGCTAAGTCTTCTAAGTGGATCCGTTAGTTAAATCAATTTTAACTATTCAAATAGTCTAGCAGGTTCGGTCGTGGCTTATTAAACACGACTCTGTTGTTCTTTTACTGGTATTGAAGTCGCTGTAGTCTTGTGGAGTAGTGTGTTTATTGGACTTCAGGCCATACATGCATAATTGGCCATTACAACCCTTCAGTGAGGATTACGGCCTAGCTTCTCACACCACTTATGTTGTGTGCTTTAATTTTATACTCAACTGGCAGGACCTACAGTTGAACGTCCATTCCTAACGACAGATTTTGAGAAACTATTCATGGCAATTTTATTTACTCTCAGAGTTTTTGCCAGAAATCTGCTGAGAGTAAGTCGCCGAAGAAATATTTCTTTTTCATATTTCGTTTTGATGTCTGGCCGAGGGTCGAACCCGGGCTTTACGCCTAATAAGCGAACACACTACCTACTAGACAACGGCGACATGTCAGATCAGTAGCGTATAATTCTCCCCCGAGTGCAATGGACTCAATTGTCCAATCAGTCTATTCGCAAATTCGCGATCCACTTTTCCAGATGAATCTATATGGAGAGTATCAACGATATAATATGTGAAGCCGGTGCTGATACTGTATGGGTCATCAATGAAATTCCCAGTGCCCTGATTCTCTGTTTATAACATTAACGTCTGTGCCTTTTGTCCTATTAGAAAAGGATGTTGTTGCATTAATAACCAATTTTCCACCTTCATTCGCCATCCGTCTGTTCAGTCTCTTCACAATTACTCTGCTTTGTGTCCATACAATTTTCTAAAAAAATTTCATCACAAAGTTTTTCAAATAACTTTACCATTAAAGTGAGGAGGTTTTTTCCTTGATATTCTTTTTTTTCGAACCATTTTATCTCTATGTTTTAATAACCGTTACTTCACTAATAACATTTGTTAGTTAATTTGGCTTAAATTTAAAGTTTTTTCCTCTTTGCTTTGCCATCAGTTGCGTTCGAATGGACACACAAATGGAATTTCTAACTTTTTTTGCATTGTTTTCTTTCTTAATTGATCTGTGAAATAAACTCTCACTTGAAAATTTGTCCTTCAAAATAACGTCAAAACAAAAAACAAATCAACAACCTTGTATTGGTGGTATAGAAATTAACAGAGTGCAACTAATATTGATGTTGCACAGCAGAGATGGTTGGGCTAACAAACAAACAAACAAAACACAATAAAAAACAAAAAAGAGGAGGCTTTATTAGTAAACGGAAGTCCTTATTAATTTGCTATTATTGGCCAGACACAGGAAGTTAACTTAATTTTATCAACATCAATCATACACAATGCACACCGATAGATAGCAGCAAAGCGCTAAGCATTAGAGGCCACATACTAAACTTTCGCAATGCTGCAGACAAATAACACAGACAGGACAACTAAAACTGAAACTGAAACAAAAAAAACTGTAAAAAAGAAATTAAAAATTTGCAAATCTAAAACGAAATAAAATTTCAAAACAAAACAAAAGAGACAAAAAAATTAAAACAATATTAGAATTATTTGAAAGGAAACACAAAGAAATTAAAAAATAAAAAATAAAAAAATTTTGGAAAAAAGGGTTGTCAACTGACAGTGTGGTGTTGTACGCTATCAAGCTGGGAAATGTTTTTCATAAAAAAAAAGGTTTTGTTAGTATATTAGACGTTTAGTAAGCCATGGCTTACTACAACCGGTGAATACTGTACGCCGTTATAAAGTTTTGAATGCCAATAGTTTATGGTTAGTATAGAGACACTTACGTATTGAGATATTAAATGATAAGGAAATATTTAAAAATTTCATTTAGAGGTCAGCAGTCTCGCCAATAGCAAAAATTAATGACCTTGGCAATCACTCTAGTGATGAGGAACAGCACATTCTAGTCTAGAAGACAAAACGCCTTGATATGACTTGTCTTTCCTAATACACCCGTAACTCGCTTTGTGTCGTTTTGTTTTTTCCAAGTTGCGTCGCTGCAGAATTAGTACAAACTTTCACTGTGCGTCGCACACTGTCGCGAGCGTGGCCAAAAATGGTTAAAATCAATGTGGGAAATTCAATATTTTTTTGAACTTTATCTTATAGAGAACACTTCTATTAGTTGATATGTAAATTTTTTTTAAAAACTTTTGCGTTTTTTTAGTTATTGTATCTCAAAGTTAAGAACTCATATGCAATATAGAAAATTTGTGCGAAAACTTGAAATTTGACATATTTTTATCATAGTTAAAATTCAAAAATTCTTTTAGTAATGACTAAATTATTTGTAATGGAATTGTAAGCCAGGTATGTAATTGTAATTACAACGCTATAAATGTTTACAAATATTAATCATATGTGAAATATCCTTAGCCAAAGTACAGGTCTTCAAAAAATTAAGATTTTCATACATTTATTAACTTCAGTAGTGAATTAAAAAAAAACACCCAATATCACTTTTGAAATTTTTTTATATTTTATTGCCACAAGTACGTACTTTAACATATATAAATTTCAGCTGCTTCTGACTGCTTTTGTGGGCGTTATAAATGTTTTTAGTGTCAACATCATTGCAGATTCGTGATATTTTTGAGCAATGGTTGCAGCTTAAGAAAAATAATACAACAAATGTTTTGCATTATATTGTACAATTTGTGGAAAGTCGTATTCAAAGATTTCTAGCAGATATACAGAAGGATTAACTAAAATTCATTCTTTTAAAAATTTGTAATAATTGGACAAAATATAGACGTGGAAAAAGTAGGTTTGAAACTGAGTTGAGGAAGTGATGTAAATTTTTTTGGATCACCGATTTTTTATATTTAACCATAAATAAATTCAATTAGGAACCAAATGCAAGTGTCTTTTCACTTATATGTATAAATCTAAATATTTTAATATATATAAACAAATTTTAAATTAGTTTTCATTAGTATTTCAGCTATGATAAGAATTTATCCTTAAAATTGTCTAAGGATATACGGAATGTGACAAAATTAAATTTTAATGAGTTAGTAAAACATTTAAATCATAATTTGCGATTCGAAAAAAATATATGAATATTCAATTTTTTTTGACACTTTTTGGAAAAAGGACATTTTTAAGGTGGGCGTATCCTTGCTCCAAATTGAATGAAATTTGGAGGAATTATTAAGCATGTTAAAACTAATAAGTGTACCAAATTTTATTAATAATTAATTTCAGGATATATGGGAAGGACACTAATCCTTTGAGTTTAAATGACCAAATTTTAAGTGTGATTATGTTTTACCAATTAATATAGGTGTGCCAAATTTCATTACTCTGCTATTACTCCTTCTATTTTTGGCCACTCGTTATATGAAATCGCGACAGTGTGCGTCGTTAGATTGGTAAGTCTACCCTAAAAACTAATGTAACTCCCTGTGAGTCTCTGAGTAATAAATTGTAAGACAATGTGTTTCTGATGGTATTTGAAAATATTTTCTTAATTTGATGGTAATGTAATATCTTGGATGCACTGTACGAATATACATCATGAAGCTGTAAAATATACAGTAAAGTCCTTTCTTGATGAAGTCAATCAGAACAGTTGCTCAAGCCATAACATACTGATTTTATCTTTCCATAGAATTCTATCACAAAGCGAAGTCATGGAAGTAAAATAAAAGGTTGTGATTTAAAAGTTAAAAGTCACCGTAGTCTAGTAGGTAGTGTGTAGGCTTATAAGACATAAGGTCACAGTTCAAACACCAGGTCAGACATGTCGAACTTCCTCTAGGCAGATTTCTGACAAAAACTCTGAGAGTAAAAAAAAATCTGTCATTCGGACTCGACATTAAACTGTAGGATCCGTCGCTCATGTCTAAAATTAATGCACACAACAACAAGTATTGTGAGAAGATAGGTTGTAATTCTGAATGAAGGATTGTAAGGACCAATTATGTTGTGTATGTGTGATTTAAAAGTAAATCAATTATTCCATTCCTTTTGCTTTCAATTACTGAAATACAATTCTTAATTCATAATTTTATTAAATTCCACTAATTGAATAGAATTTACAATTGAATTTCTACGAAACAATTATAGTTTTAGGCAATCAAAGACTATTTTGTGGTCATATTCAATGCATTTCAGTATTTCAAATCAAATTATTTTGTTGGTTTATGTAAAAATTTTTATTTCACATTTTCTCATAGAAAATGATCCTTTTTTATGACTATTTTTTGTATGTCCTTGTCAAAAACCTTTCATTTAATTGTGTTGCCTATTTTTAATGTTTTTTTGTTTGTTTGTTTGATTCGAACATGTTCTGGTTCGCTACATTTATGGGAACAAAAGACATTTTAAATGAAATTAAACTTTTCATAGCAAATCTTTGTATGTATGTAAGTGTATGTATATATGTATTCGTATATGTGAGTATATGGCTGTCTAAAAAAATTTTATTGCAATTTAGTTTTAATTATGGCAACAATTACAACATAAAAAACAAGACTTTTAGCGCCAATTTGTTGTTTTAAATGTTTTTACAACAAACAATAACTGCAAAAAAAACAACAAATTACACACACACACACACCACAACAACATTCAAACACAATCCCAATTGGTTAGACAGATAGACACATGGAGTTAACAAGGCAAACACGTATAGGCAGACATATAAATACTACATATGCATGTGTTCATGTATGTAGTGAAGGTGGCGTAGAGTTAATAGGTACACTGAAAAAATTTTGATTCCAAAATATTAAGTACGTACTGCTAATGCCAATTGAATTTAAATTTGTGGTAAAATGGCAATGATTGTATTGCCTTTACCCGGCGTGGTGTGGTGGTTAGGGTTATCGATTACAAACCAAACTATATCGGTGGCATATACACCAATAAACAGTTCATTTTTTATTAGTTGTCTTCCGAATTTTAAGCCATACAAACAATGATACTTCTTACAAAAGCAACACTCTCTACTACATGCACTACAACAACGACAAGTGAAAACTCTTTAATCCTAGGACCAGATAGATAACCTATTACCTTTAAGCACAAAACCCAGTTCAATAAAACGAAAAAAAGAAAGAAAACCACAGATGATATCTGAACGTGTTTCGTGACTGCCTAGCTCTCATTAAAGGACTTGATAAATTAATAATAAAACTACAGCTCGCTGAGGTGTACAATATTCTGTGTGAAATAGTTCCAAAATTTAGTACCCGCATTTCATTAAGTCCCAAACTCTAGTGTCAATCCTTACTATCTCAGGTAAAACTTTGCCTTCCATTTCATATTTTTGTCATAATGAGAATAGAATGGACTATTTGAATAAGATGAGCATCTGGGAAGCTTAAACCAAACACCACATCTTCAGATTTTTAATTTATTCACTTAAAACTGTTAAATCTTCCACAGTCAGGAAAGCAAAACGTCTTCTTTACTGCTTACTGACTTAATTGGCCATTACAACCCATTTAGCCAGGATCACAACCTAGATTCTCACAACATCCATGGTGCCTGTGTCCATTTTATCCATAAAGGCGGTGACCTACAGTTTAAAGTTGAGTTCGAATGATAGACTTGAGAGTTTTTGCCAAAAGATTCCTACACGGAAGTCATTGTCGAGGAATCTTTTGTGTGTATATTTCGTTTTGATCGAAATATCCAAGCCATGGATTCTAATAAGCCAATACATCAACCACTAGACTACGGTGACTTCAACTCGGGTAAGTAAGTGAAACAATTTAAAGCACTCTTACTGGATTGTATACTCTGAACTCCTTCAACCTTTGTCCATACGCTCTACGAATTCTGCAGCATACGAATGAGTGACGTGCAGCAATAACTCTTACAAAAAGTAAGATGTCCATAAAATCTTGTAGAAAAGCGATCTACCTAAGTAGCAATATACCAAATGTATGAAATTCTAAGCAGAATTAAAAGTTCTATCCTTCTTTACTGTCATCGGTAACTTAAGTAGTGTAACTGTGGGGATGAAGCTCTCCTGAACATAGCTAACAGGACAGTTTCTCAAAAATCTGTCGGTCGGAATCGACTTTACACTGTAGCTCCCACACCTCATTCATAAAAGTTTACACATACAATATGGTTGGTGCAAGAAGCTAGGTTGTAATCCTGACTAAATGGGTTTTAATGACCAATAAAATAAGTAGAAGCAGAAGGTAGTTAAGGAAACTACTCCTTTAAACCACTTTCCACAGTACCTTGTATTATTGTTGGTGGCCTATTTTTCAACGGCAATTCATTTCTTTCAGTGCAGCAATTGCAAGTAATACTTGGCAATACTTTAATTAAAATAACAAACAATCAACCCACAATAGACACAACAAGTGGTAACTTTGTTGTCGTAGTTGCTTGTGTCTTACATTTTTTTCTATGCTGTAAATAGCTTAATATATACGATTGCTGTTGTTGTTGCACTTACTTCTCTATTCTTTTGTTGTTGTTGTTGCATAGTATTCTACAATAAAAAAAAGTGAAGTTGAGCAAGTGATTGTTGGTAGTAGATCAACAATCTTGAGTTAAAAACCTTACAAGAGTAAATGTTAATATTTCTTGGTCTTCTTATTTGTAGAGTACGTATGTATTTGTTGTTATTGTTTTTCATGTTACAGTTCCTTGATTGTTGTTGTTGTAGTCTTACATAGAGAAGAAAGATGAAAAGTGTAAACGTTTATGTTACAAAAGAAGAAGAATAACAAAAGCACACAGAACAGGAAAGCAAAGAAAAAAAAGACGAATTGCTCTGCTCTGCTCTGTATGTAAATATGTTGCATGTAAATGAATGTGAGCGTGTGTAAGTAAATGCTTGTAAGCAAATGCCTCATGTTGTTTCAACAAATGTTTGTTGTGAATATTTTACATCTTTAGGCCACATAAAATACACTTTAAAGTTGAGTTTTATTTCTGCATTTAAATATACATCAGGTTCGTTCGTGTTGTCGGCATGGCAGCCTTATAAATTGGTGAGGGATTTCAGTATTTTTTATAATATAAAGGGCCTTTTGAAGGCTTAAAGACATGACTTTTAAAAGCTTAGAATCTACAAATAAATTTCCAAAAATTCTTGTGATTGTATAGGCGGATATTTCCATACAGAAAGACCAACCCGCGGTATTCTAAAATTTCGAAAAAACTGGTGCAACTAGATAATCTGCAATCAATAGGGACCACAAATGAAATGGATCTTGCATTCATCAATGAGAAATGATAATGAATAAATGTAAGAAAATTGTTGAGAGGCACCTTGATGGATTCAAAAAAAATTCAGAAGTCGAGATTGACCAAAAACTTCGTGAATAAATTCTGAAAAGAACCTGAAAACCTATCCAGGAATATAATCATAGCTTCCAAACATTCGATCTAGGCTAGGTTAGGTAAGATGGCGAAGTTTCAGCATTTGGGCTCATTCCACCATCAATTCTATTCAGAGAGCTAACTATCCCTGGAGAAAACTATTCCTAATTCAACAATTCTTATATTAGAGAGCTCTGGCAAGGATATCAAATGAAAAATTATTCTCCGTGTTTCCCTAACAAAAGCAGGGAGTTAATATATGAGGTGAAAGACAGTGTCTTAATCCTTCTCATACCCACAGCTCCTGCAGAAGTCATTATCCGGAATGCCAAGTCTTTAGGCATGCTTACCAAAAGTAGAAAGGCTCGTAAGAATCGCAATTGTGCGCTGGATGGCCATGCGTTTTAAGGACAAAAGTAAGTCGATCCTCTCATTATCCATAGGTGTCCACCAGGGTCTACCAATATTGCACGTATGTTCTTGCTGCCAAGGAGATTGAGCTGCCCCATAAAACGAGTGGAAATATAAGATTAATTGAGGCAATCGGAATACCTATGCCCTGTAGCATTTCGAAGATTGTGAGTGCAATCAGCAATGCAATTTCCAACGATATCTTTTTGTCCTGAAATACATACATATATGAGTTAGCTTTGAATGATGCGAAATTTCATTGAGAAACTATCGGCATTCGTGGATTAGGACGGATATTTAAACTACATTCGTTAGGGAGTTTATCACAGCCTGGCTGTTCGAGTAAATAAAGAGATTTTCAGGGAAAATGCTACCACTCAATAAGCATTGCATTATATTCAAAATAGCCGTGGCCTCTGTTTGAAATACCCTGCAGTTTAAGAAAGTTTGATAGCAGAACTCTTATAACCACTTATCTTTGGATTATATTTCAAATATTTCCTGCAATTTTTTTCTCAAGTAATTTAATAACGAATTGAATTCGTTTAGGCTGTGATCCCTCCCTGTTGTATAAGCATTTCAGTTTGCTTAATGTAAAGTATATTATGAGTGCAACATGTTGTAAATATACAAACAATTTGTTGTTACCATATGTACGACAGTGCTATTAGATATACATAACCCAGTAGGCCACAAAAAACCAAATTCATCAATTATGAATTGTTCAAAAATTGGAAAAATAATAGTTTCCCAATGAAAAAGTTTTTAAAAAAGCTGTCGTTCGGAATCGACTTTAAACTGCATGTCCTGCCATGTCATGTATAAAAATTAATGGACGCAATATAAGTTGTGTGAGAAACTATGTCGTCATCCTGACTAAAGGGTTGTAAAGACCAATTACATACGTATTTATGTAACTTTCTACAAAGAGTTGCGTATGGTATGTGTGTGACATCGATTTTCTTGCAGTCTACATCGTACGACCTTCATTTTGGCATATTTATTACTCTCTTTTGTAGTCTTTTATTGCTGGTTCCATAGGTCTTAGTGTCTCGATTCACGTGCCTCTTTCATCTCTCCATGTTTGTCGTCCTTTTACACAAAATGACAATCTGCTAGCTTTGAACCATGTTGAGATCTCGGGTTGAATATTGATTCTGGCATCACAATGGACCTAAATGTTAGACAAAGAGCGAGGGACTGCCACCTTACCTAAAATGACCAAATTTAAGTGATCATGGCTCTAGTACTTCTTTATGCCACCAGTAGCAATGGAACGGTCTTTTATCTCCGCAGATTTCCACGCTTGTATACATGCCTCACTATTTCTTTGATAAGCTAGCGGCCTTGTGGGTGATGCTTGCTCTTATATGTGTGCGAATGTGTGCATTAAAACATACAATACATCTTAATATTTAGCACTTCAACAATGGCAACAGTAAACAATTGCAATACATGGCAAATACAGTCGATTTACGAGAGTCTTTTATGCTGGGCTCTCTCTTCTTATGCCACTTAATGAAGAACTTTATTCGGGTTATAAATCTATTCAGGAGTATAAAACTACAGTTTATATTTGAGATTGTTGTTGTTATTGCTATTGTTGTTGCTGTTTATCTATAAACATGTAAAATGTGTTAAAATACTATAAAATGGCAAAGACTCTAGTTTAAAAGCTTCATTTTAGAAGCACACAGAAAGAAAAAACGAGGCAACAGAAACAAAAAAAAAAAATACGCTAGAACGACAACATCATTGTTGTCTAAGACATTGAATAAAATTACTTTTGTGGATGCAACAAAAGGAAAAAAACTGTTTTGCCCATCATAGATTGAAGGCATGCCATGGCATAAAATTATCTGGCATGTATTATCGTTTAACTAGCAGGAATTCAAAAGGTCTCTGTGTGGTAAGAAAAATTAAACCAAGAGCTTACAATACACCTCTGTACGGACGTATGCATATACTTTCGTAGGCCTATTGTGGTTAAAAGCAAACGCAAAAGAAAAAAAAAACATGGAAAAAAATGTGGCCAGTAAAATAAGAAATTAAAAACAAGGAAAGAAACTTATAAGAACCAGAAAAAGAGTACGTAGAACTTCTAAGCGTTTGTACGTACATACTCCCTTTTTTTGTTGTAAGAAAGAGTAGTCAGTGGCATAGAACGTTACTCTGGATATTGTATAGGTTATTAGCTGCCACACATACTTCTTGTTCACATTTATGTTGCACGTATGACTTTGACATTTTCTGGCGTTTTTGTTTCTCATTTTTTCTCTTTCTTTCTTTTAGTTTGTTATTGTGGTACTTTCTCTGGTAATTGCCTCTTGTTAAACAGACTTTTTTTCCCCCTCTTTGCTCTGCCGTTAATACCTTTTTTTTCGTCTTCAGGCCATATATTGGCAAGTGCAAGTGTTTCATTAAAAAAGTGTGTTGGTATGCGTGTAAGTCAAACAACAACAGCAAAAGGACTTCCCAGTACTTACAGGAAGTCTACGTTTTATGTGCCACATATTCAATGAGAATAACATTTGCGCGCGCGGCGTATTTATCCCTTTTATTTGTTGATTTGTTTTCTGCAATTGCAGCCAACATTACCTCTTTTGATCGCTTTGCTAAGTACGTTTATATTTTTTATTGATAGATAGCCTAGCGCCCTACATTGATAAGTATGTTCTTATTGTTGTTGTTGTTGCTATTTACAAATGCCTTTGGTCCTGTGTGTTGTTCCTTGTTGTAAACTAAAAATTGCAGTAACAGTTGCTTGCGATCGAAATTTCGTAACAAAAAAAGAAAAGAAAGAAAGAAACGTTATAAGCCGATAATTTAAATGTATTTACGAGCAGTTTTTTCCCATTCGTATTTAAGCAGGAAGTCTATAGAGTGGCATATATGGGTCAAGGTTAAAGCGACATGTGTCTCAG
This sequence comes from Sarcophaga rosellei, assembly GCA_930367235.1. NCBI lineage: Eukaryota > Metazoa > Arthropoda > Insecta > Diptera > Sarcophagidae > Sarcophaga > Sarcophaga rosellei. The sequence continues at coordinate 71,997,108 of OV884021.1, read as the reverse complement.
GCAATAGTGGGAGCATTCGAAAAATGCACAAGGATATGTGAGCAACATTCAAATCTTACTTAGAAACTGAAACTTAAGGATAAACGATCACAGGATTTCATTTGAAATAAGTCACAGAGTAAGTCGTCTCTTAAGCGAAGCCTGCACCCACGGGGTCCTCAAGATGACACTTATTTTCCTCTGATGTTCGCTGTTGATCTTTGGCGACTCAGAGAGCTCTTAAATGATATTTTGAAGAGATGATGAAGACTTTTGACTTCCTTTTAAATCGAAACTCCTCTGATAAAAATGGATTGCCTTCTGCAGTACCCAAATACGAAAGTTTTAAATTCACGAAGTGCTCAATTCTTGTAATCGCGGTAAATAAGATTCAAAGTGGCAACATTCAGATTTTTCTTATAGAGTTAAGCAGTTTAATTTAGAATATGAAGAATATTGTATCTGAGCTTGGCGCTACTGCTGATAGCTTATCCTCATATTGGAATGAGGCAATGTCCCTCCCGCTCTGTGATGATAAAAATTTCATTTGATGCATTTCCTTAATTGATCAATACAACCTTTCAATGAGGCTTACAATCTGGCTTCTCACACCACCCATTTTATCCATTAGGGGTTGCTACCGTTTAATGTCGACTCCGAACGATATATTTTTGAAAAACTTTTTGGTGGCAATTTTATTTATTTTCAAATTTTTTGTCAGAGGATCTGCTGAGAGGAAGTCGTCGAAGAAATATTTTTTAGGCTGGCCCAACCAAACCATAGACTATGACTCCTTCTATGTAATACTTTGAAATTTTGATTACAAACTATCGGCGGATGGCTCTTAGACTTAATAACTGGGATAGTATTATGACGCTCTAGCAGTAGACTAGAGTGCTAGTCTATCAGTGTGATAACTGAAAATATGAGCGCAATGGTGTGCTGCTGAAACGGTATTCAAAAGAACAATTTCCAATTTGATTACTAGTGAAGCAAAGTAAAGTTTCGTAGACATGATAAGTGTAATATTGTTTGCCTGGTGAGATTGGAAGGGAATTGTTTATTATAAACTGGAACCTATTGTTCACAGAAAAGATGCTGTGTTCCTATAATGACGATACCATGCCATACTCATCTGTGATTAGCTGCCAGAAATTGGGAGATTCTGACAGATAAGGTTACATTATTTGAATTACCATTCGTCCTTTGCAGAGCTACCTTATTAGTGTAAATTTACATTGTAATGAGACCTGGGAAGCAGTCTCCCCGTACTTGCTTATGGCGCAGAGGCATAGGCACTATTAAGCACTGATGGAGCAGCCTTGAAAATATTCGAGAGAAAAGTTCTACGTAAGATCTTCGTTCCAGTGCGAGTGGACTATAATTTCCGCATCCGATTCAATAGTGAGCTGTATGAGCGCCTCAAAGACATGGACATTGTGCAGCGTATTAACATGCAGCGTCTGCAGTGGCTTGGCCATGTCGTTCGAATGGAGGAGGATGCTTCGGCGAGATGAAAACAAAGACGATCTTTTTTGCGTTAGGAGGACCAGATCGAGGAAGCTCTGTCATCGATTGGTGTGACCAACTGGTGTAGGCGGCTAGAAGGTTGTATTAAGATAGGCCGAAATCCGTTAATTGGGTTGTTAATGACCAGATAAGTAAATAGAAGTAAAGATCTGGATCAGTTTTTCCTTCAGAACATCCTGCGGGAAAATGTTATGGACCAAGTTCGTTTCAGATCTGAGAAAAAAGTGTTCTATTTTTTTTTTATCAAATTTACAAAGACACTTTCTTGAATACTAATATGCTAACCAAGCGAAATTTTACTAAAGATTCAAAAGCATTATTTTATTTATAGTAGCTATGATTAGCTTGGACTTAACCAACCTATGATGAGCTAGCCGTAAAAACTTTGAGCGTCTAACTTTACAGACACAGTGATGTGATGAAAAATTCTCATACTTAAACTATCAAGAACTGTATTCATCGTTATTGCTAAAATATCACTATTCTAGGGGTGAAGCTAAATCGGAGATATACGTTACTTTGAACTTTACTAGGCTTCATAATGCAGTATCTTCTATCATCAGGCAGGTATCATCAGGCAGGTATCCTGGTTCTTTAGTAGATAGTGTGCTAGATTATTAGCGTGAGAGGGTTGTGGGTTCGATTCCCACCAGTGACTAGACTACACCGATCATATGGTCGAAGTAACTCAGCTCGGAAATAATTAAATATAATCTGCAATTATATTGTAATTAATAAATAAATAAAATAAAAAAGAATACTTTCAAAGGATCATAAGGATCTACACTATAAATTGGTCTAAAATATATAAGAATTCCATTTTTTAGCCACTATTGCCTTATAAAATTTATAGCAGAACTATTTTCGAAATGTCCAGACTACTTAAAAAAAAATTCAAAATTCCAAATTCAAACTGCAAAAAAAACAGGAATTACTCTACTGACCTCAAATAACAGCTGACGCTTTTGTTTTTGGGCTATAAAATTAAGCAGCTTTTTGATAGTTTTTTCTTTCTTATAATGAACAACCACTATTTTATTTTTATTTAATTTCATATAAAATAGTTAAAACAAACGAAACTGAAAAGAAATGCTATTTTGAAATTAAAAACCAAACGAATAGAAGCCCGAAATATAGGTGCCCTTGCTAAAAAAAAATTTCAAGTTCACATACCAGCGGAAATATTTTGTTTCTTGCTCTTTCTCGACATTTTCTAAAAAAAAAAGGAGGGCGGCTTAAATAATTTTTTTTTTATTATTATTTTTTTTTAGTTTTTTAGTTTTATTCCACAAAACCAAAATGCCAAATGCATTGAAGTAGAACGTCAGTCAAACGACAAATGCATTTTCACATGTCTGTCATTGTAGTTGCACCGAAAAAAAAGGTAACGAACATACGTAAAATAATAATTTTGCATTGCATTTGGCTTTCCTTTTCTGGTCATTTGAGTTTTCAAGGCAATTTAGTACAGATAGGATAGAAGAAACAAAAAAGGAAATTTAAAAACAAAAGGCATTGAATCCACATTCATATGCTTAGGCCGAGATGAGCTGTTCTTTGTTTGCCTTTGTTTGGTTGTTTTGTCCGACCAATTATAAGTCAATTAAACTATTTGATGATGATAAATTATTTTATACAAAAGCCAATAAATATTTACATACACTCGCACACACATTTGAACATACATACATATATAGACCAGAGTTAATGTGTTTGCAGAGAAACACATTAAGGAAGTCAACCAAAATAAACTGCCAAACAAAACAAGGGACAATTCAGTTTGTCCTTTAGCATTGGATCACAGGACTTCTGTACTCTTGAATTGTTTTGTTATGTTATGCTCGAGTGAGCAGGCAGTAAATTTATGATGCCAACATCAAAGGATTAAGTTGAAACGGAGGAATTCTAATGTCATTCTCTTATTCAGTATTTTGAACATATAAAGTCAAGTAAGGCCACTAATCATATCCATATTTTCCCTTGCGATACCACAATTTGTCAAGATTAGTAACAAAACACCTCTAGATTGTAAAACGTTTGCATAAGCAAGCTACAATGACTGAGAAGTCCACAGTTATTGAGGCTACGGTTAGGATAAGGGGAGGCTGGTCGAATTCAAGCAGATCGTATGGCTGACAGTTCGCTTCTTAAGTGTCCCATGAACAGCACCAGTAAACTGTGTGATTTTCAATGAAACATACATGCATACATAATTGCTCATTACAAGCCTCCAATCAGGATTACAACCTAGCTTCTCATGTATACAACTTAAGTGGCGGAACCTACAGTTTAAAGTCGATTACGATCGACAGATTTTTGAGAGACTTTTTCATGGCAATTTTATTCATTCTCAGAGAGTTTTTGCCAGAAATCTGCTGAGAGGCAGTCGCCAAAGAAGTATTATTTCGTGTCTCGTTTTGTTTGAGATGTCTGACCTGGGGTATGGCTCATGTCTAATAAGCCAACACACTATCTACTAGACTAAGGCGAAACTGAGAAACAAAACTGAAAAAAATACATCTGAAATCTGGTACCCTCCATAATAATATTTTAAAAGAGGGACTTATCTGTAGTATATGGATGAGTCAAAGACTACCGTGGAACATAATCAAGTGTTCGAGCACTGGATTAGCCACTGGTAAACACTTGAGTGTCTTTTAAGCAGAAATTTATGCTTTAACCACTATGATGTGACCACGAAAGTAGTATGGCATTGACGGCATACGTTCATATCGATAAGTTACACGAATGGATAAGCAGAGAACCGACTCACATCCAGGAGAACGCTGATTCTCACAGGTCACTGCCTTTTTGAAATAAAGCTGAAATACTTGCATTCCAATCAATCAATTTTGCAATGTGGGTCTCAAGAAGAGGAGACTGCCCTACTTTTGTCATAAAAAGATGGAGGTTTCTGACATCCTTAAACCAGCGCTCTAATATAAGGATTATTGCAATGGCAACAATTATTTTAGACTTTTTTTCCACTAGGGAATGTGGTATTACAATGGTATGAAATACAGGACTAAGTGTTCGTCACCTTATCCAATCGTACTTAAGCTATACATGGCGAAACAAAATATAAACAGGCGAGCATTCACTGCAAGCGAAATCAATTCGCCGTGAATGGATATCAGAAGGAAATTCAATAGTGACTATTGAGTACTTACACAACCGAACAGCAATGGTTCTATATTGCAACAGAATTGGAAGAATCATTATGGGCAACACAATACTTTACATACATACATAATTGGGACATTACAACCCTTTAATTAGTCTCCTATCACTTATGTTGTGCGTGTCAATTTTTTATACATAACAGATGGGCCCTGCAGTTTAAAGTCGACTCTGAACTACAGATTTTTGAGAAAGTTTTCATGGAAGTTTCTATTTACTCTCAGAGAGTTTTTGCCAAAAGTCTGCTGAAAGACAGTCGGCAAAGAAATATTTTTTCCTATTTCGTTTTGTTGGACATTGAGTCTGTCTGGCTATTCGTACTGTGGTCTCATGTCTAATAAGCCAACAGTATATCTACTAGACTGCTGCGACTACATACATACATACATCATTGTTCATTAATGTACAAAGATTTCGTAGGCTTGAGGACTCTGACATACCATCAGGTCTCATTATAACAGTATGGCCGCTATAACTTTATTTCCTCGGTTTTATTTTCCGTAATATGGTTTGCTGGATAGTTAAGTTCCAGAGATCTTATGCGTGTAGAGCACTTGTTGACGAATATCTGTAGATTTTGAGTGATATTAACCAGATTTAGATCACAGTGGACTTTACACGTAATTTGATTATTCAAAGCTTGATTCGTTTGGATATTCGTGAGCGATGTCCTTACATTCATCGATTTTTAATGAGTCCGCTATTTGCGTACGTGTTCTGCTCAATACTCATCACTACCATATTGTCTAAGTACCACAAGCTTTGGAAAACCATGTGAAGTGGCATTATTAGTGCCTTATTCCAATTACTCTGGTGTTCTTGATATTTATCTTGAGGCCAACATTCTATAGATTTACTTGCATCTCCAGCAAGATTGGAAAATATCATAAGCAAAGTTCAAAATCTTCGAGTTGCCGTTTTAATAGTCAACAGAGTTGTTATGATCACTGGAAATCACGTCACTCTTTAGATGTTTGAATTGCTCCATTTGGTTGAATTTTCATCTCCCAGATTGGTAGCTATCGTTGCCTAGAGTGGAGGCCTCCTGTGGTGAGGGCTTATCTTAATGAGCTCTAATTTGTTTTAAGCAATAGGACTGTCTGTCCTTCTTTTGCTATATGCTTTTGGCCTTGTCTTCTTTGTAGCATTAAAGGCCTTCTTGGATGGGATCCTTAAAGTCTCTAAGTATCCTATGGTTAGCTCTGCTTATGTCACTTTTAAAGAACTGAGAATTTAATTTGTATTGTATGGCTATATTGCATTCATATAGCACAACCCATCTGTATGTACATATGTAAATGAAGCTGTGCAAATTCCCTCAATGCCTTAAACAGTTATTGTTTGTAAAAGGCATTTTATCTTAATTATAGAAAGAAATCTTTCGATTACATGTACGCCATTAAAAGAAACAATGTTTTTGAATTAATTTTAATCAAAATCTCATTCATAATCATACGGCAGATAAAAAGCAAAGAATACAACAAAAACTGTGACAGTTAGTGGAGACACCCAAAGCCGAAACGCAATACACAACGCATGCCTAGATTGATCTTTAGATCTTTTTCAATGCTTTGATGCTTTGTTAGTGTTTAGTTATGCTGATCATCATGATTGCATGGTACGATGGTGTGTGTGTGTGTGTACAGCAGCAAGTACACTTGGCCAGAGCTGGGTACTTTGTGTGTAACTTAAGCAATTAAATGCCAAATAAAAATATGAAAATATTATTGGACTCGCTCATAAGAGTTAATGGCATGGCAATGGAATGTCTAACTGGCCGTTTATATGTGAAGCTGGTTGTTTTTTTTTTTCGTATGCGATTCGTGATTCTCTCTACTTAACATCGATTGACCTCAACAGATTAGTGGTGGCAACATTTTGCCGTTATTAAGAAAGACTTTCTGCTTGAGTTTATCATGCGTACTTTCCATATACATACATATGAATTGGCATAAAGAAACAGATAAAAATCCATTCAAAAAAAACAAGGAAGAAAGAAAAGAAAAATTTCAAAATAGAAAATTAAGAACAACAACAACAACAGCAATAAACTATAAGAATCGATGTTGCAATAGTGCAATACAGTGCAGCATTTAAAGTTTAATTTCTGTTTGTGTTTGCTTTGGTGAATGCGTAAAAGCTCGTTAATTTATAGTTTTTAACAGCTCAGTTATGCTCATACATACATAAAAGACGAAAGAAATTATTTTTTTTTTTTGCTTAAATATGCTCTCGTCTATAGGATTTTTATGACAATTTAACGAATCTGCTGTTGTTTGCCTATGAATACATACATATATATGTGTGTAGATCCCTAATAGAGTGTGTATTATTGTTTGAAAAAAGTTAAAGAGACTGTAAAACTGTGAAAGAAACAAACTGAAAAACGATTATTATTAATTGTTTAGAAAGACATTTAAATGTGTTACAGTCACTAGGTCGCATTTAGTGACGCAAATTGTCAATTTTCTTTTCTTTTTCTTCTTTTGCTTTTTAAAGTATTTCAATTTTTTATGGGCTTTAATATTTTGTTTGTTTCTATTGCCATATAACTTATCAGCTACAGTTTTTCGTTCCTTTTTTTTCTATTCTTTTCAATGAACAAATTCAAAATGTGCATTAATTGTTAGTCAGTCCTTCACTCACTCATTCATTCATTCTACTAACATAGAAAACTGAAAAGAAAAGAACACATAAAACCCAATAAAATATGGGGTTCAAAGCATTCAAAATTAAATTGAAGAGGATCATTGAAATGCCCTACAGAATCTCTACAAAAGAAATTTATTCCGTATATTTTGCCAAATCACCATGGAAGCATTACAACATTCAGCCACACGCTTACTCAATGAAATTGTTTTTATCAACCTTTTTTCGTTATGTTGAGCTTGAGGCAAGCACCATTCTAAATAAGCCTATTCTGACTCTACAGTGTCCTGCTAAAAGAATGTTTATCAACCACAAACTATTCTTGATAGATACACAATACAGCCAAAGAAAAAAGTCTACATTCACCGCCTTCACTTTTATCAAATTAAAATAGATGTTGTAGAGTTCTTTAATGCATTTACAATCAAGAATGTTTAAAAAACAAAATGAATATGAAACAAATAACATGGAAGTTATTGGAAAAATAATACAAAACTAGTAGGAAAAAAAGGACACATACAGGTGTATGTAAACCTTTTTCTATGACTGTACCATACACACATAATTGGCCATTACAATCCTTCAGATAGGATTACAACCTAGCTTTCCACACCACTTATGTTGTGGGTGTAAATTTTACACACGAGTAGAGGGATCTACAGTTTAAAGTTGAGTCAGAACAACAAATTTTTTAGAAGCTTTTCAAGGCATTTTTTGTTTATTCTCCGAAATTTTGCCAGAAATCTGCTGAGGGAAAGTTGCCGAAAGAAATGGTTTTTTTTAACATATTTCCTTTCATTCGAGATGCCTTAGCTAAGTTTTGAACCACGACCTTATATCTAATGAGCCACCAAACTACCTATTAGAGTACAGTGACTAGATTTTCGGCGACCGAATGTATGCATAAATCATCTTCAGCGATGGGACATATTTTATCGAATTTAAGACGATTTCCAAATGAGGTCAAAAACACTCCAATGCATCCTGAAAAAGTCACTGTTTGGTGTACATTTCTCACCACTCCACAGAAAGGCTCCATCCTATCAACGGCACTTTCCGTTCTCATCCGTCCGCTCATTGCGGTGAGTTTACTTCTGATCAGGAATCCAGCAGTGACCAGTCTAATTGGTCATTAGTCAGGTTTACAACCTAGCTTATAGCAGCACTTATGTTGTGTGTATTAATTTTATACATGAGTGGCAGGGCACGCAATTTACTGTCGATTTCAAGCGACAGATTTTTGACAAACCCTTCACGGCATTTCATTTTCACTTACAATTTTTTGGCAACAAATCTGCTGAAAGGAAGTCGACAACCATGTAGTGTGTGTGTTAATCTTGTACATGAGTGGCGGAACTGGTCGTTTAACAACGACTCTGAACAACAGATTTTTGGGAAACTTTTCATTGCAAATTTATTTACTCGCAGAATTTTTGCCAGAAGACTGCTGAGAGGAAGTCTGTGAAAGAAACATTTTCTTCAATATTTCGTTCGAGATGTCTGAGCTGAGGTTTGAGTCACGGGTTCTCATTTAATAAGCTAACACAGTATCTGCTAGATTACGGCTATGTTCTGTATTACTCTTGGCTTTGTCTATGCGTAGTTACTTGACACTGAAAATCAAGTGCTGTATTGTGCCAATCTGTCAAATTGAGAAAGATCTCCACATCCCCATAATATGTGTTTCTCTGGTGGCTGCAGGTATAATCTGTTTGTTATATTCGTGACTGCTGTCCTCTGTTTCTGGGTTGATTATACATTGACTCCTAAGGCAGTCTGTCAGGATCTCAAGTCCAATCTAGAAACTAATTTCTGTCTAGTTTGTCTCTACCCCCTTAGAATATTTCATCATTCCAAACATTTGCTTACTTTCTCTATTAAAAGCTGGCTGACGCAATCAAAACTACATTTCATTTCCATTTCTTCCCCTGCATAGTGTAGGTCACATTTAAAAATTCTTCAGAAATCGTAACAAATATTTTCAGAAGAAAAAAAAAACAGAAAAAACTCACACTCGTAAATAAAAATCTTGATGATGCTGATGCTATTGGTGATGGTGATGACAATGATGGTGCTGGCAATTACCAGCTGTTGATTATCGTCATCATGATCATCAGCAACAGCAGCTCTCCTCCGTTTAATTTGGTTTTTTATTTGTTATTATTTAAATACTTGGAAGATTTCATTTCTCTGTTGTTTTTAGCTTAAATATGCTTAATTGGTGCGATTTAATTAAAATCATTTTCTTTCTCTACGATGCCTTGTCTCTCTGTCAGTTGTTTCTGTCGTCGTCGTTGTCGTTGTCGTTTCTATCCAAAATCATGCCCCAAACAATCGTAATTTATATTTTGTATCTCTCAACCATTATTTAAATAACCCCATCGAAGTATGTGTGTATGCGTGTGTATGCATGTCAGTATGTGTGGCATATTGTATAAATAATTGCTGTCATTGGTATCAATATCTAGTCAAAGTTTTTGTGTGGTTACATTTAATAATATAAAGACAACAATAAAAACAACAACTTTATGCGATATACATATGTATGCATGAGCAGTTGGTTGTTGTGAGATCATTAATGTCATTGTAAATGATTCAAATGATTGATCAATGAAGAAATCATTTTCCATTTTTGTACAGCGTTTATCAAAAATTTGAATTTTTTTTTCGTTTCATAGACACGCGCTCTATGCAAAGCCTTTAGTGAGAAGTGATCTAAGCGAAGATTTCTTAGAACTTTAAAGAAACAGATTTTGTACGTAATACTTTGAACTGCACGCTGCCTTTGAGATGCAATCAGGCCCTAGAGCTTACAACTGAAGTATGCTCATTGTGTGATTTAAGTGTCAATTCTCGCAAAACAGAATTGATGCCTTTTACCAAAGGATGTTGTAACCTTTTGAACAGTAGGAAAGATCTGGGCTCTTAGACCAACCATCTTATACTGGCTTGATCGGGCCGTGGTGTAATCAACTTGGTTTTGTGGTGTACATATCTGATTGATGGTGTGCAAACACCAATGCTACTGTCAACTGACAGACAGAGTACGTATGCAGCCAGATGTCCTTATCACCAGTTCCGTTCTGTTCCTTTTCAACCAAGTAATTATTTACTATACTCTACTGGTTCTCCTCTGACTTGCTATTACATCACAGCGTTGGACTAGTGGCAGTAAGACACAATGCAGTCAGATTCTGGCCCTACCTAGACTATAGACATGCTGGTATTTAGTGAAAATATACACTATACACAAAATATACACTCCTTATAACTCCTGAATATAAAAATCGATTTTAGAATTCCAGTTCAATACTCCTGGTCTAAAGATCAAGAGGCTCAGTATGCGAGCCTTAAGATTCAAAGTTACGTTGCATATTTAATAAGGGTTCTGATATTAAACTTTCTCAGAGACTGCCTGCCCTCTGCAGTGTTGTCCAGTTGGAGGGCATGATTATTTTAAAAACGGCGCAATGCTTGTTAGGTGGCTAGATCTTCTTTGAAATTCTCTTGATTTGCTCGTATAGCCAGTCTGCGACTGAGCTCATAACGGAAGGATTTTTCGTCCTTGTCCATGAATGTCGAAAGTTTAACAGGGAAAGTTCAGATCAAGACATAGAGATATCTTTGAAAATTGCATAGATGATGAGCTGACCAAAGCCAGTATGGAGCTCGTAATCCCCGACATGTTACAGGACATAGAAATTCCAATTGTTTCAATCTCGTTGCGTTCAATATTGCTAGACACTGCTGGATATTTATGGATAAGAAGAGGACCGACTCACTTCTGTCCCTAATCAGCATGACCATTCATTTCAGGTTTTTCACTTGCTAACTTTCTGATGTCCATAATCGGGCTTTTGGATATAAAGATTGTTGTAATAGTAGGATTTATTTTGGACGGGAGTTGTTTTCCCATAGAGAATGTTTGATCCCTGGGTTAAATATTGATTGTGGTACCACAATGCAGCTAAATGCAAGCCTCGGTGTTATCTCTTCTTTCCAGGAAGACTGAGAAGAGGTTCTGGACAAAACTGACATTAAAAAAATTCAAAAATTAGATTTCTAAGCTTGCCTTTTTTCCGTCTTCTGTAGTAGACCAACTGTTCTTAGAGTTTCAAACACAATACCTTTATTGATTACTTTATTGATTCCTTTATTGTCACAACCTTTTTTTTTTATTTTAGCCTGAAATCTTCTTACAAAAAAGTGAAATGTGTGCCCTTGTGAGGGCATTCTTTATCCTTTTAAAACCAGTAGTTTTCTCATATCCACTAACAGATCATAAGGATAAACTCTAATATTCTTGATAAACGCCCTCAGGAACAACACAAATTTAAGCGAAAATAAATTTTTTTTGCAACAAAATTTTCGGTATCCAGAACAGAACAGAACTACCAACACAGTAGCCCTCAACAAGTTAGCGATCAACGATGAAAATTCAGGCAAAAAAAAATTCTGCATTTTTTTAAGACAATATTTGCAACTACAAGTTATAATCACAACGGCAGCGATGAGGAGAAAAAAAACATACGAAATTATTAAAACAAAAAAAAAGTAAACCGGAGGACATGTCTCATGATCCACAAAAGGGTTTAAAACATAAGACGGAATATGAGACAAAAAAAAAAGAATGGAAAGCATTTACGCTTTAATCAATAAGTTGTTGTTTTTTTTTCTTTGGCTTGGTTTTTAATTTTTGCTTATTTTCTTAAGATGCTTTGCAATGGGGAGTAAAACAAAAAAAAAAAAATTAAAGTCTCTGCTATAGCCTGAGGGCTTTTCGCAACCAGCCTGAATCGCATGAATGAAACCGTGTTGGCCTTTTACTTTGCTTTACTGCTTAACTGTATAGCAGCAAGCAGTAGAGTCGTTACTACCATTATTAAGCTTTTAACCATTATGCATGCTTACGTATATTGTTGTTGTTGTTGTCGTTGATACGCACATGTCAAAAAATTGACGAAAATTCGATCAACAAAAATTTTAATTGATCGCCCTGCAGTTATGATGAAATTGATCTTTAGCATATTATTGCATATTCCTTAGCATATACGCATATGTATGCAGCATGCATGTACATTGTACACACACATGTATTGCACTTTTATATACATATTCATATGTATGCATATATGATTATATGTGTGTATTGTTACTCACACAAACAAATTTATGAAATGAAATTGATCTGCGAAGAGAATGCTGAGTGATTGTGATTATGATAATAAGTAAAGCTACCGCCGACTGTATAGCTTCGAAAGGAAGTGTTAAACAACCTTAGGCCCAAAGTTTTAATACTTAGTAATAGAGACGGGGATAGTATCTTTAAACGGGGATAAATTTATTTGATGTAGCTTTATTTAATACAACAATATCGAAATTTAAGTAGAAATCATGGCAACAACAGGCATGGTTTGGATGTCCCCTATCTGGCAAGCTGATCCCTGTGCTCATTGGCCAAAATGCATAAATGGTCATTGGTCCAGCAAAGTTTGACCCTATTTCCTCTGCCTAACTGATTAAGCTTTCCCAGTTCCGTACTATTGTGATTAGTGTGCCCGAATCGCGGCCTGACCTTTAGATACATAGAATTACAATGTCCCGCCCCTTGTACTTTGTATCCATGTTCGTTTGAGTACATCCTTCGATGTCTTAAATACCCTATGGGCTTGGATCAATACCTGCCCTCCACTCATTTGTAAATCATTCTATAGAGCCTCCTCTCTTTTATTACATGTCTCCCGATACAACTTTTACCAAAATCACGGAGTCAATTGGTTCTGCCCCGGGAGACAATTAAGGCAGATCTGTCAGCCACTAGATTTATCTGATTACGATGCCTCTGGTATTTAGACTCATGTTCCATTATCTAAACTATAAGTCACCATAGTCTGGTAGTAGCCACGTCTAGGCCACGGTTGAAACCCCAAATCAGATATCTCGAATAAAGCAATATATGAAAAAAAATATTTCTACGGCAACTTTTTCTCAGCAGATTTCTGGCAAAAACTCTGAGAGTGAAATAAAATTGCCATGAAATGTTTCTTAAAAAAATCTATAGTTCGTAGTCGACTTTAAACTATAGGTTCCACCACTCATGTACAAAATTCACACACACAACATAAGCAATGCCAGAAACTAGGTCGTAATCCAGACTGAAGGGTTGTAATGGCTAATTATGTATGTATGTAAGTATAGTTTCCATAGCTCTGGTTCACACTACTTTCGCAACTGGTTTTTATTCAAAAGAGTCTTCACACCTCAGGACATATTCTTATTGCCTAGTTTATATCAACCGATGTTAGGGAGTTGTCCGTAACTCAGCTTATCAGACCGCGACACGCCCTGATGAATCTCATGTTAGACTTGTCTCATATTACAATTAACTTAGTCTAGATAGCTGTAGTCCCAACAATGGGCCTACGGAGTGTGCAACATTATCGCAACACATGTCAGTTTCTATATCTCATGCAGCTCTGTCAGAACTGTATTGCACTTTCCAATCGACAAAGAACGGATGTGCTCCACGTGATTTACTATCTTAAAAACCCGCTGAATGATGTCACAAAGAGTCTCTCCAAATTTTCTTCGTGCTGTCTGAACTATATCGTCTGCATACCTTTGGTACTCAGTGTCCTCTTTACATACATACATAATTGGTCATTACAACTATTCAGTCAAGATTGCGCCCTCTTTTAATGATGTCATAAACAGTCTGATCAAATTTCCTCTTGCCATCAGAACTACATCATCAGCATACCTGTGGTACTCAATAACCGCTTCTACACAATATTAGCATTGGCTTCTGGTTTTGCCGATCTTTATAATTTCCTAGTCTGTATCTGTTTCCTCCAATTATGTGAATAGGGTCTCTGCCATCCAACCGAATTTCATTGTGTCTAGAGTCCTTTTACTTAATGCACTGCTATGACTTTTTAAGGAGTTTAATCTAATGCGTCCTCTCTAGCAAGAAAAACATAACGAGTTCTAGAAGTTGACAAAATAATTTCTTCTAAACTTGGCCCTCTTTCCCTTCAAACATTGGACTGTTCATGGATTTAATTTTGAGATGTCCTTAATATTTTCAATTATTTTTCGCCAACGATTGATTAACATTCATTGCTCTTCATCTTTTTCTTTTCTTATCATGAATAATAGGGGCCCTTGCATACTTTTTTCTTTATGGTATACTTTATACATCAGCAGCTCAGCTAAAGTGCCTAAAAACTCTCGGCATTAATATGCAGTCTGCTCAGAGAAAAAGTTGCTTGTAATGAAATGCTTTGTATGACTATGCCAACCGGAAATTTAAAAGCCTTTAAGCGAAAAATGCATTGCCAAAAAATACGAAGCAAACGAAAATCACAACTCACTACTGGATATTGTGTGTTCTGTGGGCTCAGTGCGCTGTGTGCACTAAAGCAACCAATTGCCAATTGACTGATAGTAAGCGAGTGGCGTATGTTGTTTTTTTGGGGCAGATAATGATTATAATAATATTTAAATATAATCACTGCTGCTGCAAGAGCCATCCATCCATAGAGGTTGAAGGAATATTTTTGAACAAACATTTTTGTGTTGTTTTCTTGGTGTTTTTTTTTTTTTTTTTTTTTTGTTTGTTCGTCTGCAACATGGACTACAAGAAAGATATTCGTACTCATAAATATTTAATTTTTATAATCCTCATTAGTTTTAAAATCACGTCCTTTTTTGTTGGCCAAAAACAGACTTAGTGAGTGAGTGAGTGAGTGTTTCGCGTTTGTGTTGCGTTTTTTTTTTCGTTAGTTTCAGTTAAAACTTGACAAATAACTTATGGTAGCCACTTCTTCGTTTTACTACCGTTCTTGAGAGTTTTCTTTTTTTTTATTCGTTATAAGCTGCCAATCATTTCGGTCTCTTCGTCTCGTTTTTTTGTTTTTTGTTTCCACCCAAGATTTTAATCTTCTTTAAGGCCTTCTTGGTTTTAATTTTAAGCAGCAACTTTACAAGCCAAAAACCAAAACAGAAAAAAAAATTGTGAAAAAAACATAAGAAACCTGGTAAGAATGTGTGTTTATCTTGAAGAATTTTGTATCACTTGTAGAGAAACGTCTGTATAAACATCATATTAAACATCTTTTTAAAACTTTTGAATTCCTTTTTGCTCCCAAATGACGTGAAGAAGAATCAAAACAAAAAAAAAACGAAAAATCGAAAAAAAAGGGAAAACAAAATTGTCTTCATACTTTAGCTTCTGTTTTGCGCCACCAAAAATATTCATTTGTTTTTGGCCATTTAATTCTTCTTGTGGTCATGATGATGGTGATGATGTTAAGCTCAGCTTCCCCCATGCTACCATCACCACTACCATCACCTCTATGTACTCTACTAAAAGCAAAATTTTAAAATTTCTTTCAATTGGAATGTTTTGGCTTCTTTTTTCATTATTTTTTTGCTGTATTAGTGTGGCTTTAAATTCATCAATTGTTGCCTTCAACGTTGACGTTTACTTGTCTCATAATAATACATCGCAACAGGTAGTCTCTGGTCTTCAAATAAATTATTGTTTTGAAACTTGATTTGTTATCATCATTCTATAAGTTTTTTTCTTTTCCACATTTCTTCTCCTGTTTTCTTAGGCTTCTTTTCTTATGTCTTTTTTTTCTAAAGTATTCACAAATGATTAAATTTTCAAATTGAATTTGAAGAGCAATTCACACTTAAGAAAATATTGTAAATGTATGTACGTGTGTTTCTTCTTACAATAATTCCAGCCTCGAATCCATAAAAGAAAAAACATTGCTCACTGTTTGATTCGTTGTAAAGTTAAGTTTCAGCATTATTTTCTCATAATTAAAGATTCTGTATTGAGTAATTAACACGATCTCTTTTAAAAACGTACTTTTTTTATAAAAAAAAAGTACTATTTCAAGTACTTTTTCAGTGGTCTTTCCAAAAAGTACTTCAAAAAGCCTTTAATTAGGAGAAAAATAATGCTGAAGCTTAATTTTACAACGTATTAAACACAAAAAAGTACTTTTTGGAAAGAGGGCGCATAAGGATCTAACAACTCTGTCCCTCAAGTTTAGAGATGGATCACTGTCAGTGTGTGTTAGTTCTGAGCCAACACTGTTTTGGCCACCAGTAATTGTTTACGTATTTTTGACACCCTATAAGCATTAGGCGTTGGAATAGAATGCCTGTCAATAGAAAAGTAGTTCATTGTATGCTCAACTGTGTACCGACAGCTTCCGATGCATCATTTACATTGGGTGTAGGTCCAGAGAAAACATAATTTCCTCTACAATTGTATAAACAAGTTTAGATGAGCCAGAGGCTGTGTGTACTAGTTCTGTAGACATTAGAATAAAGTGTCTGTTAGTAGGTGAAGAGTTCATTATACCCAACTGTGTCCCGGCAGTTTTGGAAGAGTATTGATATTCACACGTATGTCCTGAAGAAACATAATTCCTCTGCAACTGTGTATATCTGCTCCCACAAATGGGCAGTGTGTGTGAAAGTCCTAACACATATATATGTGTAGATTTAACTCCTGGTAAGTGATTACTTCCTTGACCCTAAGATTTCTCACATGAGTCCTTTATTGATCATGACTAACAATCAACTCGATTATCATGGGAACTTCTTTATCTTTTAGGATTACTACTACTAGTGACTTGTATTGAATTGGTCATTACTACCCAGGATTACAACCTAGCTTCTCTCACCACTCGTCCTGGGTGTGTCAATTTTATACATGAGTGGCGGAACCACTCAATTTAAAGGTTATTCCGACCAACGATTTGGCTGTTTGCTAGAAAACTGCTGAAAGAAAGACGCGAAAGAAGTCGTAGGGTATATGTTAACAGGCTGCAAATCAGACCGCTCCTGAAAATCTCACATAACAGATGTCATTGGCCAAATGAGAAATGCCTGTTAAGATAAGGGAACATTTTTAACAGACATCAGGCTGTAAGAGAAGAACGGATATGGAAGTATTTGAGAATAATTTTTGAGTGTGTCAAGAGCTACATTATGCGTATTAGAGGCGAGCGAGGCAGGAACTACCACTTTGTAGCCTCAAAATGAAACCACTAATCACAAATTTTTGCCCGAAATGAAAAAATGTATGTTTTAAATAATATTTCGAAATCATTTGATTCTTAGTCCATTGCTATATTTAAATAACATGCAAACGCTGGTGAATTAAAAAAAAACTGTTTCAAATATTGTTCATATTGACCATTAAACGTCTAATACCCGAACAAATTCATACAAATTTAAAAATCGAAAACTTTTCCCATCATTAGGCAAATCCCTTCAATAAAAAATTTCATCATTAAGTCAATAACGGAAAAGTTGAGCAAATAAAAACTGAATTTCTTTAAAAGGCATGCTCTTGCCTGTGAAATCCCTACAAGTCTACGTAATTTTTTTTTAAATTTTTTTCTAATAACCAAAGGATTTAATCTATAATTTTAAAAAGTTTTGCGCTTAAATACCTTAGAATTTGTTTTTTTATTCCGAAACATAATTTCATAAAATTATTTTTAAATGGTTTTTATACACTTTTAATCACAAATGAAAAGAGAAAAAAAATTCGAATTTTTTTCCTTGTATGTTTTTAAACAAAAATACCTGAACATGATTCATTAGTTGATTATTGTTTGAAAAACGCCACAAAATGCCATATAAGCTCCAACAAAAAAAAAGAGAGAGAGAGAGAGCGAAACAGTTTTTATTTCGATTATCCAATCACAAAAAAACTAAAAACGAAATTTTTTCAACATTTAAAAACCCAGCCAATGATAAACACGAATATTTTTACAGTTTTTAAATA
Organism: Sarcophaga rosellei; assembly: GCA_930367235.1. Taxonomy (NCBI): domain Eukaryota; kingdom Metazoa; phylum Arthropoda; class Insecta; order Diptera; family Sarcophagidae; genus Sarcophaga; species Sarcophaga rosellei. The sequence continues at coordinate 71,978,951 of OV884021.1, read as the reverse complement.
AAAATGACGAGAAAAAAAATTAAAAAAAAATTTAAAAAAGCCTCAAAACCCAAACTCAAACTGAAACCAGACATAATCTCAGACATTGAAAAATGCCATGATCAGCAGAAGAAAACTTCTCACACAGCATCTCATACAAATGCAGCAGCAGGCAGTAACACAACAAGCAATACAAATCGAATTGTTCAAATTCAATATGAAATCGAAATGAAACAAAAACAACAAAAAAACACCAAAAAACTCCCTCTAAAACACTAAAAGAATTCAAAACCAACACAAAACTTTAAAAAATCGACACAAAGAAACACAAAAAACAAGTATAAAGAAGGGAATCTGAAAGAATGAGTAAAAAAAGACACAAAAATCTGAAAGAAATCATAAAAGATTAATTTTTAAAAGTCAGATAAAACACCTACACACGGAAGTAGGCGTTAAGAATTGGTGTTGCAGTTGGTAACATTGGTGTCAAGGGAACAGTTACTCTGTGGAACTTAAGAACAAGGAAGAAGGTTACTTCCATCCCTTCTATCCATCTTTATCAGCGTGTTAACCTTTAAAATGCTTGCCTATTTACCTAAGCAGTCTAGGTTCGAAACCCAGAGAAGGCGATAAAAAAAATTAAGGTATTCGACCAGCCTGGAAATAAAATATTCATAAATCTGATGAGCATTCCCCATACGAAATTGCATTATCAGTAAAAATCATAGAAAAGTCAGACTGTAAATGACTCCTCATTACAGCAACCAATACAACAACATAATTTACATTCACATAGAGGCTACTAGGCTATATGTGCCCTTTGTTTGTTCATTAATATTGCTAAGTCACAAACATAAGGATCATAGGTTATTAGTACTCTCTAGCTAATAGCGATAGCTCTAGCGATAGCTATCTAAGGCAAAAGACTTTAGAAGTGATCGCAGAAAAGATTAACAAATAGTTGGGCGCTCTGAGCTATCCATTGTCACTTTGTTTCGTTGGTCAGCCTTGTTCTATGTGCTCGTGCTCTTGTGTGTCACTACCTATGTAGCCCTTCCTATACCACCTAACTTGCTATCCATGAAGTTCTGCATTAATAAACACACGTCAGCGGCATAATGTACATCATATTGCACAGTGTGTGGACACCTGCGTAAATTTGAAATGTCTCGCCATCTCTACCGTTAACGTTGTTTCTATTAACTGCAATAAAGTGGAGTTCTCTCTCTCTCTCATCTCATATTGCAGATCTTACCATCAGAATTTCGTTGAAAATCCACCAGCACAACACAGATTTAACAATTATATTCACGACTCTGTAAGGCCTACTACAGAAACAGAAAAACAGTTACAGAAGAGTACTTTTTATTTGGATGGCTTTTTTGTACGGATATGAATCAAATGAGAAGCTAGGCCGTAATCCTGGCCAATAAGTATGTATGTATGAATCAAATTTGATCTGTCCTCTATAATTGGAGAAGAACTTTTACATTCATTAGCATTCAAACTACTCTTCGCAAAATCCTTAATGAATGACAATGTCAAAACACAATGAGGCGGATAAAATGGGACCTTCATCGGGTGGATATATTTCGAAGTTTGGTTCAGTGAGATCGCTTTAGCATTTATATTAGGATGTGCTTCAAGCTTTGTTACTTACTTACTCAATTGATCATTAAAACCCTTTAGTTAAGATTACAACCTAGTTTTTTATTTTAATTTTTTTTTCCATGAGTGGCAGGACCTACAGTTTAATGTCGCCTCCGAACGCTAGATTTTTGTGAAAAGAGTTTTTGCAAGAAAATTGTGGAGAGAAAGCTAGTCTCTGATTAGAAAAGACGGGCACCCGTTTCAATTCTTTAGCGATAAAATATTTCGAATTCGAATGAAATTTCCATATGCACTTAGATTGGCATCTCAGAATGCACAAACTATTATTCCAAGGAAAGGCCTTCAAATGGTCGGAATATGGATGTTGATCGTAGCCTAATAAATACAACGAGTTGCAATAATTTTGAACAGAAAAGAAGCTTCTTCCTGCCTCTGTCATACGTTGTTCCAATCTAGAGAGGGCAAGAGTCCTGGGTAGTTGTACTTTCTTAAGGAACTGCCCACTATCACTGCTAATCCAATATCTTTGCGTCTTCAATGATTGACTTCTGCTCAGTCGGTTATTGATTAGCTTGGAAACTCTTAAATTTGTTTTGTTACACAATGCATCACATGATGGGGTTATTTATTGAAGCTCAGTTGAGAAACTTGATGTATTACGCTCTTTCTTGTAATACCATCTTGGTATAGAGAAGATTTTAAAATTAATACAGTCGCCAATATCCTCATGTTCTCATACAAATACGTGATTGTAGGTATAAGCTAAGATACCTTTGGCTTTAAAATGTAGCCCCTGTGGAAAGTCGCTGTGATTCCCCCTTTATTTGGTTTCGTATTTCCTTTTTCTTCAAATTGATTGAAATCTGCCAATAAATACTTAAAAAAAGACAAAAACAACACAACAATTTTACGATTAAGATCAGTTTTGTCACTTTAGCGAAAATTGCAAAAATAAAGTGGCTGCTGCTGGCAACGTATGTTAAAGGGCATGCAAGATATACCCCAGCGATGATGAATATCATACAGAGAGAAACACATTCTGGAAGATGACATTTCAACATATTAAAGTTATGTTAAGTAACAAATCTGAAAATATTTTCATACATACAACAACAACAACAACATGAACACAAGAATTTTGTCAAAATATTGAGAAACAGAGAAGAAGAAGAAGATGAAAAAAGTTTTAAAATTTTTGCAAAACTTTTAACGTCAAATGATCAATGATGAGCTAGAGAATGTGTAAGAAGAAAAGGTATGATCAGTATGATGATGATCAGTGTGCTCTAAGGCTGCCATATGATGCTGATGACGATTGTGTGACAAAACAGTAGCAATGTATGCTTTAACAGCCAGTCTCGAAGTATAAAAAAAGAATTTTTTTTTTGTTTTTCAAAATTTTTAAATAAAAATGAACTACGTTTGGAACGCCTCCAGTCATGCTATTGACCGAAGATTTTGTATCTTCTTTTTGCCTTTTGCAGCAGCAGTTGTTGTTGTTGTTATTATTATAGAGCAACAGAAAGCCTTCAATTTTCAGTTGCGTACGTGTTTTTGGCGATCATCACTTTGATTGCCCAGCCATAGCAAGTCAAGCCAAGCCAAGCCAAGTCATACCATAACAGTTGAGGCTTTTTTGATTTTAATTTTTAGCAGTTTTAGGTTCTCTTCCCGTCTTGGTTTTCGTTCTTTTAATAAAATCAGATTTTTTGATGAAATTATTCCCTTTTTATATAATTTTTTGATTCCTGATTCCTGAGTGTATGAATGTGTGCGTTTTGCCTGCGGGACATTAAAACATGTCTAATTATTTATGCGTTTAAATGAGCAGAAATTTTTACTTTTCACTGCTACTGTTTTATTATATTCCCGGCTTCCTTTTTGCCTTCCCTTGGTGTGGGTTATTTAAAGTAAAATGATGCTGAGGAGGGGAAGGTGGACAGCAACATATATTATGTCGCCATATAATGAAGAATATTTTTTAAGAACCTGGGATGAATGTTTTGATCCTTTTTGGCTGCGTGTTTTCTGGCTGATCACCATGATCATCATTTTGGACATGATCTCCTCTCCCGTCTCCTCGCACACAACATGAGTAAAACAACAATAAAAATAATTGATAGTTTTCAAACATAAACGCACATATACTCGTATGTATGTATTTATAAGACACAATATGCTTTGTAATGCTGGTATTATTATAATTTGTAATGTGATGTGTATGTGATACAAAACACAATAAAAATAAAGAAACATTGTACCTGAGATAACAGTTTTTATGGTTATTATAGATTATTTTGTGTATATTTGTTGCATATTTCCTAAGGACTACAGTTGGTCAAAATGACAACAAGAATTTTCACAGAAACGAAAAAAAAGAAACGAAACGAATTTCTTGACTTTCCTTATAAGTAAAGTTAAATGTTCAAATGTGGTAAAATTACACCTGCATATACGCAATAGTAATTTTGTTTTGAATTTGAAATAGTAATTGAAATTGAGAAAAGAAGGATTTCACCTCTAAATCATATCACATCCACTGAGTGTCCTTTAAACTCGTTATACTCTCCCGAGCAATATAACCTCAATATTCTGTAGCCTAGTGGGTTGTGGGTTGTCTTATTAGACGGAAGGCCGTGGTTCAAACCCCAGACCAGACTTTGTTGGCTGTCTCTGGTAAAAACTCTGAGAGTAAATGGAAAATGCCATGAAAAGTTTCTCCAAAAATCTGTCTTTGGAATCGACTTTGAACTATAGGTACCTTCACTCATGTATAAAATTAATACATACAACAAAAGTTTTTGAGAAGCTAGGTTGTACTCTTGTTTGAAGTTTTGCAAGGACCAATTATGCTATGTATGTATGTATATATCGTGTTTATTGACTGCATAACAAAATAGTTATTTCTACTAATATGTTATTTCTACTACTGTACAGGGCATACACACTCTGAATGGGGAAGGTTGCCTTTCTTAATTCTCATCCAAGCATCTCTGACATTTTGTAAAAGTGGAACGACCAGTATGGGTAAGCAGGACTCTCGTAAAGCATTATGGCAGTCATATGTATCAGTAGTTGCCTGAGCCTTTTTCTGCTTTCCTTAAGTACGATTTTTATTTAGCACATCTGCTTTTTTTTTGCGGAAAACCATCCTCCACATCTATAGAGTCAACTCTGTTAAATGCAGTCCAACGATGGATAACAATTTATAGTGAGCGTCTTGGCTATGAGCGTCTTGGCTACGAGCTTCTTGGCTATGAACGCCTTGGCTTTGAGCGTCTTGGCTACGAGCTACTTGGCTATGAACGCCTTGGCTATGAGCATCTTATATATAAGCGATTTAGGAGCAATGGGGAAATGGAATAACTCATCTCTTCAACGGCATTGAACAAATCCATACCGATGGCTAGAAACTGATTAAAAACATAAGTGATGGTATGTTTCCGGAAAAGGGTATGTCTCACTCTATAAGTGCACCAAACAATTGCAGCACATTCCAGTCGAATTCAATTCAGCCATACAAACTGCAAGGTGGCCAATGTTTTAATTTGTTGAGTACGAGGACGGTTAAGGAAACCATATTTACATCGTATCAGGTCACGAGAACTGACCAAACGTGTCTCGAAACACTAACTTACGATCTAATTAGGCACACTGGAAGTCGTTTCAGGAACCTTCAAACCTAGTATTGACAATGTAGTACTTGACTTCACTAACGCCGCATGGGCAGTTTAGTTTACAGCCAATATGACTACGAAAATCTGGTTGCTGGATATTGAGCGTTAGGCATGCCTGCTCAAAGCCTGCTTCTAACTCGAGCTGACTATATAGAATAGTCATTTTCTTTGTTCTTTATTTGGGACTTTGTTACTTGTCTAGGGAGGATGATGTACATTGTGGAAAGTTAAGAGGTGATGTGAGAGCATTACTCTACATTGGAATTGTAGACAAAAGTATCCCTTATTGAATCCAATTAGTGAATTTAAGAATTCCGAAAAGTTTCAAGTTGCCACCACCGCCCGCCCTCCAAACACAATTTAATTTAGTTATTCTTAAATAGTAATGAACTAAATGAGAATTACTTTTGCACTTCATAATTAAGTACACAAAATTAATTGTAGCTGACAAACCACTCACTCTTACACTCTTGTTGATCGTAACACTTCAAATAGAATTCTATGTGTGCATATGTATGAAGACAAATTCGACATAATCTCCAATGTTACAATTAACAGAGCAATGTTATGTGTTTAACAGAATACACAACATATGTACATATGATCATGGTACTTCCATTAGTCAAATATGTTATGTTATATTATGTTATGTTTAAAAAGTTATTCTCCAAACATTACAGTGCAGTAGATAGGTTCGGTAAAACTATTACCATGCTTTTGGAAATAATAACTAGAAATCCAGAGAGGATGATGGATAATTGTAGAAGACAGGGAAGCCTTAATCCACCTTAGTCTAAATTTTAGATACACCTATGATCACTCTCAAATTGATAGCCACTGGATTCTTTTGTTTCTCAATAAGTCAACAAGATTGTTTACCTTACTCGACAAAATGCGTAAACCGATTCAAAAAATATTGCTTCGCACATATCGCAAGGTTCATAGTCATCGTATCATCTGCCTGATACATAAATTCAAGAAACTAGAACATGAATTTGGTCAGTACCGAGACTGCGCTTACCCGTGGCGTCACAACGGGCAGCTATGTGTGTGTGCTCAATTCAGCTACCACTCCAATCTACCTAAAATATGGAGATGAACTTATCAAAAGTGCTTTGGTACAAAGACAAAGTATTGGCGCAAGTGGACCTCGATAATATAGAGAGATTTAGGCTACATCCTTCTACCAAACCTTTACAGCCCCATTTTATAACAAACGAAATACTTGTTGTTTCTAAAAAAAAGGTAAAATTTTGCCCATAAAATTTTAAATAATTTTTTACACTGTTTCCTTTCCAAAAAATGAAAAGAATTTCATGATAATTTTTAAAAAATACCTCAACATACATACATGTATACATACGCACATATTTCTGTTGTGTTTCCATAACAAATTAGCCAAGTAAAGCTCTCTTTATAAGCATATCTTATTAGGCTTTAAGAAACTATTTTTGAAAATCTTGTCAAGTATTCACAGCATCAAGCTTTAAATTACTCGTAAAGCAATTATTTCAAAATATCCTTTAATTAGTCGCCTTTTTTGGGACAATACAATACAATGCAATACAATATAATATCACTTTGGTCTCAATTATGTATGGGGAGCGTATGTATGCTCAAAAGATAAGCTTCAGTGTGTGTGAGTGCGAGTGTCAGTGTCACAGTATTGGCTGGCAAATATTAAGAATTCAAATCATAAGCCGGGCGCTCGTCTTCTTCTTAATCAATGTCATTATATAGATTGTTGCCAACAATTTGCAGTTTTATCCTTAAAGACAAAGACTGAACGAGTCACACACACTCACACTTACATACATAAGTGTGCAATGCAAGTGCATTATCATCAGGCATATATCCATACGTACTACGATGATGATGATGAGTAATTTGTGTTGTACGTTTTATTTTTTATGACTGTTGCAGTTGCTGTTGTTGTTGTTGCTTTATTTTGTAATTATATAATTTAAAATTTTAACATTCCCTCTGACACATTTTTAAAAGAATAATTAAATATTTTTTTAACCAAAAACAACAACAACAAATACAACAAGAACACAAGAAATGAAACTTTATTAATAATATTTATCAGCTTCAATTTATTGCCTTAATTCCACATTTCATCAAGCCAATAATAAGAAAATCACAGTCATACAACAACAACAACAACAGCATCTACAACAACAACAGCAACACCAACAACAATGAACACAATGTATATGTATTTGGTGTTGTAAAACATTAAGGAAAAAAAACAGGGAAAAAGAAGACAAAGTTGATATAAAATCAACTTGATTTCAAGCACTTCTCTTCAAATTTGGTCATCAATAATCAATAATGAAACGTAAGATGCTGCAATAGCAGCCTTAAACAAAACAGGACAGAGGAAAAAACACTCAATAAATGAGGCAGTCAGTCAGCCAGCCAGTATTACTTGGCTTGGCTGGCAGGTTGTCTGCCATAACCACGTTGTTTTGTTTTGTTTTTCCTTCAAAATATTGGAAAGAAAAAAAAAAACAATTTATTTCTGCAACATCCAACAGTAGCAGCTACTTGACTACTTACTACGATTTCTTTGTTTTTTTTTTAATATACAGCAAGAGTAAACGCTTACATGGTGGCATGTAATTTATCATACCAAAATGAACGACTGAAGCTCAAAAATTCTCTCTTCTTTATTGTTTCTTTAATTAACTTGTTTACTAGCCTCCAAATTGTATTTTGAGATTTACTTTCATGTCCTTTTTATGTCCTTAATCAAGGACCAGAGTCTTAAAGTGCAGTACATATCTTGATTCGTGTGATTGCCAAGATGTGAACAAAACAGTTTCACTTGCGGTTGCTGATTTCATCTTAAATATGCTTATAAAGGGTGGGGCAATTAAAAGTTTAAATTTAAAAATATGGTTTAAAATATTGCCAAATTTATGTCCTTTGTTTTGAAGTACAATTGTTCCGATTAGAAATGAAATATTATTTCATTCATATGGCTGCCGCTGCTGTTCTCACATTACTTCATTCGATCGAATCAATTTTCGTGCACTTTTTCGAGTGTACAGGGTTATATCTCGTCGAAGGCGTCACGAATAATAGCCTACATATGCTCAATTGTTTTTGGTTTGCCGCCGTATACTTTTCTTCAACGGCGAAAATAGTCCAACGATGTCAATTTGCATGCCCCTTGGCGGCCAATTGACATCACCATTTCGGCTAATTAAACGGCCATCGAACGTTTGATGCAATAAATCGATTGCGGCATGAGATCTGTGGCAAGTTGCAGCATCCTGTTGAAACCAAACATCGTTCACATCAATACCATGAAGAACGGGTACAAAAAAAAAGCTGTTATCATGGAACGATTGGTGATAGTGAGAAACTTTCCATGGCGATTTGATTTACTCGCAGATTGATTGCCGACAAAATGCTGAGCGGAAATCATCGTTTTTGTTCGAGATGCCTGAGCTGGGATTTGATTCACGGGATTATCGTCTAATAAGCCAACATAAAGCCTACTAGACTACAATGGTATCTAACAGTTTATTATGTGCATGGAATGGTATGTAGACTGTCGATGACATTCGCATTACAGTCGCTGGCTTTGCAAATTGTCGAGACATGAGAAGAAATGTATCTTTTAAATTTTGATGAAGCGATCCAAATTAATTTGTTTTCATTTGCAAACTTTTCCTTGCAAAACTTCAAATGTTGTTTGAGTAGTCGATATTATAGCAGAACTTATTGCTGTTTAGAGCGGAACTTACACATGTTCAGAGTGGAACCTGTTCCTGTTCATATTGGAACTTATTCCTGTTCAGAGCGGAAGTTATTCCTGTTCAGAATGGATCTTATTAGTGTTCAGAGCGGAACGTATTCCTGTTCAGAGCGGAACTTATTCCTGTTCAGAGTGGAACCTATTCCTGTTCAGAGCCGAACTTATTCCTGTTCAGAGCGGAACTTATTCACCCTCAGAGTGGAACTTATTCCTGTTCATAGCAGTTCCAATCAACAGCACTGAATAAGCATGCAAATAGTCGAAAAAGACTGTAGTTGAATTCGCTGTACTGCTTTGTTATAATGCCCACCATCATCCCGGTCTAAATAATTTCTATTCCCTCCGTGTAATGGTTTTCGAAACTCTTCCTCGGCATTGTCAATATTATAATCGAATTGAAGTTTTTTCCAAATGCCAATTGAATAAAATTAAACACCAATTATAATAGGGCTCTACTGAAGGCATGTAAGGTTCGATTGGGTTGTACCTTTTCTTACATGCCACCCTATAGACCCACATAATTTTCATGAAATATTTTTCGTTTTTCAATTTTTCTCTCCTTCCTTGTATTTTTTTGGACCATAAGAACTTGCGTTGGTGATGTACGTTTGATGATTAAAACACATTAAAAATCCAGTAGCCTTTATAACGATGCTCGCACTTGCCATAATACGCTCATCATCGACATTATTGGCTTCGTTGGCATCGTCGTCATCATCGTTATTGTTATACAAGGAAATTTAAAATAAAATCGAAATGAAATAAACGAATCACATTGAATTCAACAGTAACAGCAGCAGTAACAGTGGCAAACAACAACATAATGCTGCACATGAGTTGGGGCATAGCGCAGCACACAGCAGACAATCAGCATTTCATACGTGTTGTTTAAAAGTAATCGTCACGTAATGGCAAGAACATGAATTTTTGTCATGCTTAAAAAGTATCTTCTTTACTTCGGGTTTTTTTCTTTTTTTTTTGGATTTTTGTTGTGTTGTGTTTGTATTGTTGGGGATTTCTGTTTTTGGCAATAATTTTTGGTGTTCTTCTGTTGTTGTTGTCTTAAACTTGACTAAAATTATTCATAAAATGAGGGCGACAGAGAGAGAGAAAAGACAAGACAAGACAAGTACAAGTACAAGCACTTGTACAACATATGAATTGATATTGAGTGGCCATTTAATTACAATCAATAAATATTTAATCAACGAATATTTTTTGTAAGAAATTGAGCGCATAATTTTTGATCAGGAGGGGAACAAAGGAAGATTAACTGTAATGGGATTGGTGTTCATACAAAAGCATAGCAATTAAGAAGTTTAAATGCATAAAGTTTTTGTAAAATGTGTAACAAAACTTGAAGAATTTTCTTGTTCCAAAGCACATTTGAGTTCATAAAAAAGGTAACAAGTTGCCTCTGACCCTTGACAGTTGATATCGGCCATCTTGTCAAATTAGTTATCATTTCCCAGTGGCATTGCACAATATGCTCAAATAATAAAATTTTTTAATCGAAAAAGATGTTCTATTGGGGCAACGGAAATGCATGCCTCATGCTTCATTCCTTTTTCGATCGACATAATGGTTCAACCACGAAAACTATTCGCAAGGTGGTGTTAAAATTCGAGTCCACTTATTCAGTAAATAATAAAACAACACAAGATCTCCTTAAAACATTACCCTTGTCCGTGAGAGTATGCAGACAAATACGAGTCACTCGTCCAATGCACCACAGTTTGGAGAGAATTTTGGATTGGCAGCGTCATCGATCCATATTTTGTTTTGTTGACCACAACATTGGCCAAGCTATCGCTGTCAACGTCGAGCCATATTGGTCCATGATTACCAATTTGTTTTGGCCTGAATTGTATAATCTATACACAAACGGCATTGGTTGATGAATGTGGTTTCTGATATTAAACTTTATTATAGGCTGCCTGAAGCCTGCAATGATTTCCAAGCGATAGTAATGGCCATTTTCGATTCAACAGTGAGCTGTATGAACTCCTCAATGACATAGACGTTGTACGGCGTATTAATATCCAGCGGCTGCGCTGGCTCGGCCATGTCGTTCGAATGGAGGAGGATGCTCCAGCGAGACGGGTATTTGATGCGGGAATCTGCAGAACTCGGCGAAGAGGACGACCTTGTATCCATTGGAAGGACCAAATCGAGAAAGCCCTGCCATCGATTGGTGTGACCAACTGGCGTAGGCGCGCAAGAAGCAAAGGCGCCTGGGAGGATGTGTTGTGGCAGGCCGAAATCCGTTAAACGGGTTGTTATGGCCAATTAAGTAAATAAGGCAATGGCCATTTTAAAAGTGACATAATGCCTGTTTGGTGGCAGGGTTTTCTCTGAAACCTATTGATTTTCTCGGAAATCTAGCGGACAGGAATTAAGTCCCTAACGAACGAAGTTTTAACTTCCGTCATTATCCATGAATGCCTTGTATTTCTCAGAGAAATTTCGAATCATTTAAAGGTAACACATATATCGATTTAGGGATATCATTGGAAATTACGTTGAAGATGCGCTAGTCACGGCCGGTGTGGAGTTCGCAATCTGCGACATCTTACACGGGATCGGTATTTTCATTGCCTCAGTTAAAATGCATAAAATGTACAGTCGAGGGTCTGTGATATATTGGTGGACTCTGCTGGACACGTATGAATAAAAAGAGTACCGACTCTCTTCTATCCTTAAATCGCATGTCCATAATAGCGATTCACTTGGTCCATTGTCCTTTTGGTCATTTCGGCAAATGTTTTCTGCGGGATCTGTGGGTTTGAGGAAAAGGAGAAGTTTTTACCCTACTCTTGCCACAAAAAGACAGAGATTTTTTTGCCATTCACTTTCTGACCTCCTTGAGCAAGCCTTTAATATCAAAATTGTTGCAATAGAAAGATTTATTGTGAACTTGGATTAATTTGCTATATGAAATGTTTTAGCCTCTGTGTGAATATTGAATGCGGTACCTCAATGGGCCTAAATGTGTTCGCCATCTTACCTAACCCTCATCTGTGTTATACTTTAAGCATTCCGTACTCGATTCGCTTCCGGATTACCTTTTGCGATTCTAAAAAACAGTCATAGAGCTATACTGTCTGTCAAGAGCATAGTTAAGGTAACAGAACAATTATACCTCTTCGACAGCAAAGTGTCATTTATACTCATGTATAAAATTAACACACACAACATAATTGGTATGAGACGAGAGGTCGTAATACTGTACTTGTACTTGTAAACCGGTCCTTAGGGTAAACACTAAGTATTCACTAGCTGAACACCATAAGCAATGAACGACTATAGGCTACGGCAGGCAATAGCCCCATAAAAGTGGAGATTAAACGCTGGAAGTAGTTTTGTATCCGTATAACCCTGGACTACATAATCCTGAATACTTCAATTAGAGGAGGGTGAAAGCAGAATATATGAAGCACTAATGTGAACTATTTCTAAGGCGGCTGGTGCTAGCAAATATAAAAAAACATTCGAGATTTTATTGACCTCTCTCTCTTTCTCTTCTGAAAACCTTTTCTCAGTTACATAGAGTTTTAGTACTCCACGTGTTACAAACAGTATTACAAACTTAACTTATTGTTAAACACCACAAAGTTGTGGCATACAAAACAAAACAAAAAATATGAAATAAAAAAGTTATGAATTGTTGCATGTCTTCGAGATTGAAATATGCCGGTCAACGACAACATGGCATCGCTAATAGTGTTGTAAGTGAAGTGAAGTTTTGAAATAATTTTTCTACACGCACCTTAAATGTTTAAACAATTTTGTTGTTTTATTGTTGTTTTTGTTTTTTTTCCTTGGCTACCAAATTAATTAGTTTGTTGGGGGAATGAGAATATTAAATGGAAAAAAATTATTACAATTATGACGAGTATTTATTAACTCTTCTACTAGTACTTCAGCGTGCTTTAGTTGCAAGGTGTTGAATTTTTAAAAATTTTTTTGTTTTCTTTGGTTTTTGTGGCTGTAATTTTGTTGTTTTCTTTTTATTAATATTTATTTGACTCGTTAGTCATTTAATAAAAGTAATTTATAAGAAATGCAAGAACGAAATATTCATTCATTTGATGATTTTGTTTATCAGTCGCACTAAACGTCTTTCATCACCTCTCAACTCAACTCAATTCAATTCAAGAATTTGTTTTTTAAAAACATTTTTTTTTAAATTTCCTTAATTTTTTTTTAATTTTTTTCTTTTCTTTTCTAATTTAGAATTCATACTTGCCTAACGTATATGATGTACGTCATTAATAAATTGCTGATGCAGTCTGTCGTCGTTACTGTGTATCAATTCATATTAAAATTTGTTCTGATTTTTCACAGTGATTTTGTTATGCAAATTAGTTGTGATTGCGATTGCGATTGTGATTGGCTATTTATTTAGTTTTTCAAATTTATTAGTTGCTCTCTCTATTCTAACTAATACACGTAACCATCGCTTACATAAATACCAAAACAATCAAATAAATACATACGTACGTACGTTAAACGAATGTAAAACGATATGTGTTATGAATATGAGAAAATAATTGATTTTTTCAAGGTTTAAAGACATTTTTTAATAAATTAACACTGAGACGTTTCATGGCGCTAGGCGTCTCTACTATTTACTGGGTTTTTAAGTTATACTGACGTTTTTTTGTTTTTTATTTTAAAAAATTTAAAACAGAAAGAAACGCTTAAACCGTAAAGAATAAGATTATTTCGTACATGCTTGCTGGCATTGCAAACGGAATTTCTATTGCACATGCCTCTCGAGTTTCCTTATCAAATATCACAGAAAAATGTATGGCTAATACGATATTCAAGAGGCAATAAAGCATTATTGGGGGCTCCATGATAAACAGGAAGACCAAAATTATGCAGAGGACATATGCCTACTAACTGACATATATGAGTATGTGGCAAGCAAACTATGTAAGTTCGCCATATTATACTTAAGCTGCTGCAATGGAAATGAAAACCTCAGAACGATTTGGACGCTCTTTGACCTTATGTAGCTTGGTAACCTTTCAAATTGTTAGTTCACATACTCATTCATCTAGAAATGGGCCTCATTTCTGTATTGATTCGATCTCAGTCAGTCAGGGTCAGTTGCTAACTGCTCCTTCCAGTTAACACACGTCATTGTCTATGGTCGCCCATGGTGATTTGGTGAACCACACTGAATAAATTTCAATTAATTTGAGAGATGCAGCTTTAACAAGTCAAAATTTCTAAGTCCCTGTTGCCAGAAACTCACATCCATACATAATTTGCCATTACAACCCTTTAGTCAGGATTACGGCCTAGCTTCTCACACCACTCGTGTTGTGTGCCTTAATTTTATACTTGAGTGGCGGGACCTACAGTTTAATGCCGACTCCGAACGACAGATTTTTGAGAAACTTTTTCATGGCGGGTTTATTTACTCTCAGAATTTTTGCCAGAAATCTACTGAGAGGAAGTCGCCGAAGAAATATTTTTTTTTTCATATTTCGTTTTGATGTCTGGTCTGGGGTTCGAACCCGGGTTTTACGTCTAATAAGCTAACACACTACCTACTAGACTACGGCGACTTCTAGAAACTCTGCCAGAAACTCTCGATCAGATATTCCACCCTTGACACCCTTTGCTTTCTGCTGATTTATAAATCGCATGCCTACTTAACCCTGTGTCTACTTTAGTATTGTGGCCAACAAAATTCCACGTTAATTTGATTATGAATGGAAAATGTTTCAATGATTAACTAGATATTCTTGTAAATGATTTAAGTTCAACAACTTCCAACAAGTTAGACAACCAACAATTAATCGAGTTTCTTAAAAATTGCAGTACAGATCTAAAGAAACAAAATCTTCGACAAAAAGTACCTAAAAAGTGCCTAAAAACTTACCGTGAATAAGATATTGAGCAGGTTTATTGCCGTTTGACTGCTTCATAATAGAATTTCTCTCAATCTCAATTTGACCTTGGCGCCATTAATTTAATTTATTTCATTGGAACAAATTTTAAATTTATGGGTTTTTGTACTGACGTTAATAAAACCGTTTTAGTATTTCAATATCGAGTACTTTATGCAAATGAATACATTTTTTTTAGTATTAGTAACGGATATTAATTTTGAAATGGTATTTAGCAGACCATGTGTGTGATGGAAAAACTCTGATGACTGTTGCGAAGTTTATTTTGAAAAATTTTGAAAAGCAAATGTTAACATACAGTCAAGTACTGCTGCTTATAGCACAAAGTGGATGATTGTATGATAAGAAGGCAAAGCTTTTTAACAACGTTAACGATGATGGTAACACCGCTTAAGTGAAAGGTCAACACTACTTCTGCCTACAGGCTCACTAAGATAATATTCCTGGACTTAGGATACAAATTGCTTCCTCATTCTACACATTCTTTGGATTTTACTTCAAGTGCTGTCCTTTTTGCCATACAAATACAAATGACTGGAAGGAGAGGATTTGACTCCAATGTTCAAATCGTTTTACAAACTAATCTGATTTCAGGATCTCAACGATCCTTTTGGAAGTGGAAAAAAATTTAGAGGAACATAGTACAACATGTATAGACATCAAAGGAGACTATGTTGCAAAAGGAAAAGTTCTTTATTTTTATCGAAAAGCATCACGGATTTATTTTCTACATGTTCCGCGTTATGACTTTGTAGGACCTGTAATAAAATAGACTGCAATCATATACTTTATCCATCACTGTCCAGAATTGTAAATGTTCCTTAATGGAAACAGTCTTGATAGTTTGACTTGCCAGACAACTGTTTGCGAAGGTCGTCCTATAGGTATGGCTTCATTAGAATATTAAAATGCTTTGTGTGTGACTTGTGTCATACAGCCGTTAGTTTATTCCTGTTATTTTATCATTACGAGCTAGCTTCTTATAGCTTTTATGTTGTGTGTGTTAATTTTTTACACATATGTAAGTAGCGGGACCGATAACTTAAAGTCGACTCCGAACTACAGATTTTGTGTGAAACTTTTCATGACAATTTTATTTGAAATCTGCTGAGAGGAAGTCACTGAAGAAATATTTGATTCATATTGTTTTGATATCTGACCGGGCGTTTGAACCGTGGCCTGACGTTAGGTAAGCTTCAATTTTTCCAACATTTTGGACGGTATCTTATCTACCGGAGTAGTAGGGCTACCTACCAGAGTTGGAATGTTTACAAATATCAGTCGAAAAAATTTAGAAAAATAATAATTTATGCTCTCCTTTCTTCCTAACAAATCATTATAAAGATTTAGTCAAGACTACAACCTAACTTCGCATACAACCCAATGAGACCTGCAATTAAACGTCGACTTCGAACAACGGATATAAGAAAGGTTGCATGGCATTTTTGACAGGAGACTATTGAAAATAAGGCGCCAGAAAGAAATTTTTTTATATTTCGTTTTGTTATAGATGCCTGAGAAGTGATTTGAACCATGTGCTCTCGACTAATAAGCCGGCACACTACATACTAGGCTTTAACTACTTCGCTGCCCATCATATTGAACTTGTATCTCAACAGTGTTATTAATATTTCATAATAAAATCTTAGGAATTTTTTTTTGTTTTAATTGCAATTCAATTTATAATCCTTATCTTTAAAATATTCAATATTCATTAGAAAAAAAACTAGTTATGCATGGCTTAATATTCCATTTCTTACAACTTCTAAGGTCTGCCTACAATAATTTATGCAAATCTATTTCAAATGTCTGTCTGTCTGTCTGTCTCTCTCTTCTAGTAATAATAACACGGCTTATTAGTGACCATTTTCTGCTGTTGAATATGAAATGAATTTCATATTCTCTTGTTCTTGTTTTGTATTTTCAAATAAAATAATACCAGTAGCTGCAGCTTAAGTGACAATAAGCAGCATAATTATGGTGTGTGGTGTGGTGTGGTGCATTCTGTTTTAGACTTTTACGATTATGGTTATAAAATATGGTCATGATTGTTAAACAATTCAACGATTATTATCCCTCTCTACCCATACATACATACATACATTTTTATCAGCCATACATACGTTTCGTATTGTTTTTCCCTTTTGAAGACATTTTGGGGGCTACTGTTTTAAAGTTTTTTTTATTTTATTTTCTTTTTTGATTTCTTTAAAAAAAGAAACGAAAAATGAAAATAAAAATTAATTTCATTGGTTAAAACCAAATAAATGTCTGCGTTCTGTCGTGTTCTGTTCTGCTCGTCTGCCAAATTGTTTAAACGAAACTGTGCAGTTGATGAAATTCAAACGACTTGATATTGAACGAATATCATCATCGTATTTTCATAATGATTACAACAACAACAACAATACAATATACAACGACATTCATTCTAATATCAGCCATTGAATATTATATCGTTGGACAATGGACAACACGACCACGTACAAAGCAGGATGATGACACTAAAAGATGGTGGCTGGCTGGCTGCCTTTTGTGTCCAGGCATGATCATGCATGTTAATGAAAATTATATACGCAGAGAAGCAGAGAATCTTAAGAAAATTTATGATCATCCATCATCACCAAAAACAGCAGCAAAGCACAGCACACAACAGCATTACTAGCAGTTTGCGTTATAAGCCTATAGGAATACAAATAGCCGAGCCAAGCAAGCCAGCAAATTCAATCAATATGTTGTGGCCAATATTTGGTAGGCAAGTGGCAGTAGAAGAGTATAAGTAAGGCTTGGTTTTGGCCAAATGAAAAATAATTAAATGTTGACTTTTTGGTTTCATTTTAACATATTCATTGCCTGCCATTCTGTCTGTCTGTCTCTCTGCCATATCCTTGTTGCCAGCAATTTGACAAAAATTCTTCGACTACGTAATACAACATGTTTTGAAAACTTGTAAACCTTACGGAGGCGCACGGTTAGCGACTGTATTCGAAAGAGATGTGCAGTGTGGCCACTAACGTAAGACAAGATTTTATTAACCGGTTGCCTGAAAAGTGTTATGATTTAACAAACGACAGTTTTTTCCTTCTTTCGTTCTTTTTTATTCTTTATCGCATTTCATTTGCTTTCCATTGGAATTTGAATTGTTTTGTATGATTTTTGGGTTTTTTTCTCTTCTGTGAGTTTGAGTGTTGACCAACCAAACAGGAAAACTATTTGAAAAACGTGAATGTGTTGAAAATTATTTTTTGATATCGAAACAGCATTCACGTATTTTGATAATGTGCAAATAATTAATTTTCTTGGAGCAGTTACACTAACAGAAATATGTTGCAAAATATTTGCTTTGTTTCGGGGTAATATATACCATTGTTCAAATATTCCTAGCTTCAATGATTCTGACGCACTAATCAGACTGAATTTGATTGATGGTATGCACAATCTTAGTTTTGAGGGTCAATTTAGTTTATGGCCTATTCGCATACACTTGCGACTTAAGAAATTGCGCTAGCAAAAGTCTAGCGGGATCAAATTGCACGTTTTCGGTGGCCAATACACATTAACTTCACGTATCATAACTATACCCTCAAAGCGTTCGTGTAGAATGACATAAACTGTGTGGATTGGTATCAGCACAAATTCAACAATTTGAATTGTTCACGTTCAGAAATGAATCCATTGTTAAAGATTATGATTCGATGAAAATTAGTGTCATTTTCCAATTGCATCAGAGCCCAAAAACTATTGCGAATCAGTATCAATCAGGGTTCAATCATTGTACAATAATTGATCAATCATTGTCAAGCAGCAGTAATAAAGAATTTTTTGAGTTCCTCGCATTAGTTGCTATTCTTTAATTTCATTTTTGACTGCCATAAAGCACAATATTATCGCGTATCGTATTTGACAATTTGTTTTAATAAATAAATCTTTTTGTTTTGTTGGTTTTTCTAAAATTTTGAACATTGATCGGACGGAGAAAGATTGATCGCAATGAATGAAAGCTAATTGATAAATAAAAGAACTGAACCAATAATACCTATAAATAAACACACAGTATTGATCTTTAAATTAAACAAATAAAATTTAATAATACCATGCCACGGTTATTCGTGCTAAGCATACATACATATATACATACACATACAAATAAAGCTTAATAATGTTGAATTAAATTGGGTTATTTTCTTTGTACTGATTGATGAACACAAATAAACCAATTGCTGATGAACGTAGAACGTAGAAAATAAAATCAAAAGATTTAATAAAAATCGCACCAGCAGTAGCGTAAACACAATTCACAATTCAAATCAATCGCTTACGCTGGCTGTCTGTCTGTCTGTCTGTGGCTTGGTTAAACAAATATTAGACAGCAACAACGTAAATTCATTTCAATAAATCATCAATTAATTTATAACTCTCAAGTAAAATTCAATTAAAAAAAGAAAAACATTCACTTATGATTTCTTTTCTGTTCTCTTCTGTTCTCTTTTTCTATTACAGAGTCAAGCTTTGGCCTTAACACGTGTTGCTGCTGCTGCAGCAGCTGCTAATCAAGCTAAATCGCCTACAACCGATAGTCTGCACACCGATGTGGTAGTTAAACGTGAACATTCTTTAACGCCACCGCCGCCGCCACCACCATTACCGCCAGCAGCCATACCTGCATTACCACCGCCTGCTTCAAACGCCATTACCAATACATCTTTGACGAGCAGTAGTTCACAACACTCACGCCAGTCACCCACTAGCAATAGCAACAACAATACAAATGCACAAAATGCCTCCGTTAGCTTAGCTTCGAGGGTGAATGATGAAGATAATAACCCGTCCTTGCCACATAGCCGAAGACCTTCATTACAGGGTGTACAAGATAAATTGGCACAATTGCAACAGTTACAGCAACAGCATCATCATCTACAGCAACAACAGCAACAACAGCAGCAGCAAACAAATGATGAACAACTACAACGTAGCCCCAGATTTTCATCGAGTAATTTATCAGCTCACAATACCACACCATCGCCCAGACACGAGCTGGTGCATACACCTACTCACAGTTTAAATACAACAGGCGGCAATGCCACTAGCACAACCACCAATGCCAATCCAACAACGTCTAGTCAACAGCAACAACAACAACAAAATAGCTCAACACCAAAGTCAATAACTGATAGAGATGACCACCATCATACAATTTCTTCGCAACATCATCATCATCAGCATCATCACAGTCATCATAGTCTTTCTCATCAGTTACAACAGCATCAACAGCAACAACAACAACAACGTTCCTCAGATACACATACACCGCGTGTTATGGGTAGTATAACCTGTTTACCTCCATCGGCTTTAAATGCAGTAGCAGCAGCTGCTGTGGCTCAACAACAACAACAACACCAGCAACAACATCATCATATGCAACAGCATCAGCAGCAACAACAACAGCATCAGACAACAGATAAACTACTTGCCTCACCAGCTGCCTCATCAATAGAGCAACGTAAAGATTTTGACGTTTCCAAAGTTAATTGTAAGTAGAGAAAAAGAGACACACAATAATGAGGGAAATAATTTCTTTTTTGTATTTTTAATGTAAAAAAATGTCGGACGACAAAATAATTATTCAGACATTTTCAAAAGGATTATTTGATTTGTAATAAAACGGTTTTGGATAAATGAAGACAAGAAAAATAAATTAATAAGCTTGAAAAGGAATTTGTTGTTGTACAAGTTTCTAAATTGTTTGTCGGAGAACCTTGAAATTTTTGTCGCCCTACAAAAAAAATTTTTCATATATTTCTTAGGTGAAAAAATTACTCATGTTGCAAAAATAATAGATATTGAGGAGTAAAAAATGTCGGACGACAAATAAAATTCTCATACATTTTATGTTTGGAAAATTTTAAATATTTATAAATTATTAAGGGCAGTCGTATGATTGAATAGAAATTGAATGTCAAACAGAATGTTAGTTCTACATTTGCAAAGCATAAATATATACAATGAAAAGCATGGAGAGGAGTAGGGAATGTAGTGAGATTTTGTCGGTTGACAAATTGGCTGACATGGTGTCGAAGAATTTATTTAATTTTTTTATTCAGCGTCAATTGAATAGAAATTGAAGGTCAAGCAGAATGTTGGTCCTACATTTGCAAAGCATAAATATATACAAACACAAGAAATGAAACACATGTAGGGGATTAGGGAATGTAGTGAGATTTTGTCGGCCGACAAATTTTCTAACATGACTTCTGAGAATGGATTTTGTTTTCTATTCAACTTCATTAGAAGAATATTGTTAAATAGAAGATATGTTAGCAGATGTTGTCAAACAAGAAACGTCGGACGACAAAAAAGAAGTTTCATACATTTTTCATTCATAGTAAAAGTGGAGGTGAAAAGATGAGAATAGAATTGCTCTCGGTGGATGTTTCCGCCGAAACTGAACCAGTTCCTTTTATGAGAACATCAAGACTACGCATTCCCAACCAGACATCACCAATGAATCCTTTTTTCGCTACTCATAAGTACTCATTAAAATTTTTAATATAAGTGAGCCAACAGTATTGAAATTCAACTACTCTGATTCATTCGTACTCACTACAACATTGACTTATAAGTACAGGTTGCAATGAGTATGAGTACAACGTTGACATCAAACTCATAACATAAATATGTTTGATTCATACGCCTACTCACTCAGATTCATAAATCTGAGTACTTATAATACTCATAAGTGATTTCAGTGATTCGAATCTTAACTCAACTGAGTCATGCTTTAAATGCTAAGGACTGATAATGATCTGAAGAACGGTTAATAATTTTTGGTGTATTGCTTCGTATATATCACAATATGAGACTAAAGGTCCTCATGTGAACTTCGATTCATTAAAGCTGCCATTTCTGCTTACCCTATCCCATTCTGTTTGTCTCTCAAAGCCAAAAAAAAATATTTTATAATCGATTTATTAGTCACGGTCTTATTATGTCGAGGTATAGTTGTATAGCATAGCAATCAGGGGTTGTGCCTAGAAAAATTACAACAAAAATAATCATCTAGGCTTTCTAAACTCAATCCAAAAGGCTTCTCCGAATATTCATACAGAAATATTACGCAAAGAAAGTAACATCATGCAGGTAACTCCACTTCTTGCGAAATATAGCGGTTAATACTGCAACACAACACATGTTAACAATGATTGTTGTTTCTAGGCCGCAATAGATGGCAACCCTACCATTCTAGAACTTGCTGTAGTAGAAAAACTTAATTAATGAAATTAAAATAAAGCAAAAAAGTAAAAAGAAACTGAAGAAGATGACTGAAAGTAACGATATTTATCCCTTTACAGCAACATTAGTACCATGTTGACGGCATGAATATTTGAAAATTTCTACTTAAAATTTTTGAAAAATTCAAAGTGTTTTTCATATTCAAATCTAATTAAGATTACTTTCGCTAAATTAAACTTTAAACTCTTAGATTTTGTTTTAAATTACCGCCAGCCTGCCTGCCTATTGCTGATTTGTATGCCTTCTTTATAATTATTGTGTTGAGTGCATAATGATCATTATAATTGCAACAACCCCTAATCAAAGTGCTCTCTCCTTTAATTTGTTTCGAAACTTTTTATTTCGTTTTGTTTTCAAAAATCTCATCTACGGCTAAATGAGGGTTAAACTCGTTTAATCCTTTCGGTATGGCAAACAAAAAAAACCTTGGCGTATGTATGTGTCTGTGTCTGATTTCCTTTTTATTTTTATTTCAATTCATTTGATTTCATATCGTTTTATAGTCTGTGAATTAATTTGATGCCCAATTATTTCTTTTCCCTCCTTTTTCTCCTTCTTTTTTCATCTGCAAGCAGAGAATCAGGAACAAAAAAAAACATGATTTTATAGCGAGAGAGCTTAAAGTATTAAGCAGAGGATTAATCCATGGCCATGAATACTCGTACATATACACAACCACACGCATAACGTATTATAAAAATAAAGGAAATAATACCGGCAGGGAGAGTATGAATAAGTTTTTGTTTCCTTTGATAATAACAACACAGATTCATTCCAATGAATTGTTTAAAATCAGATAAACATCAGCATCAACGTCATAATTTGATTGTTGCCAGGATTTCTTTAATACAACAGCACATCCTGTACACTGTGTACACGGTGCTATGATAGATTTTTTATTTAAATTTTAAATTGTTGGTAGAAATTCACTATAAAAACTTTTCTTTGAAAACTTATTAAAATTCATACAAAAAAAATTAAGTTTGAAGTCCTTTATATTGAAGAAGATTTAAATCTTAGCGGTAGAAAAGCCTTCCGAAAAAATTTGTTCTTCACAATTTGGATTTCGATTTTTTAAATTATTTTTATTGTCATGGACTTATTTATTAGGCTCGACTGTTGTGTATGCAATACAAATATGTAAGCATACTTGACCATACATTGCCATACTCTATCAAAGAGTACCCAATATAGAGCACGGCTAAGGGAAAATGATTTCATTTTGCACGTTGTACACTCACTTTCAATGCCTTTGAATGGATGTTACTGGTTACATTCATCAGTTCTGCATGTAAAAACTTTGGCAATGCTGCTTTGTTTTGAAGTCGCCGTAGTCTAATAGGTACCGGGTTCAAATCCCAGCTCAGGCAATTCGAAGGAAACGAAATCTGACGAAAATATTTCTGTCTTTCAAAAACTTTGAGTAAATAGCATTATGTACTTACTTACTTACTTAAGTGATCATGACAACTCTTTAGTGAGGATTACAACCTAGCTTCTCCCACCACCCATGTTGCATAAGTTAATTGTATCCATCAGTGGCGTAAACTACAGCTTAACATTGCAATTTTATACTCTCAGAATTTTTGCCAGAAGACTGCTGAGAGGAAGTCGACGAAAGAAATATTTTTTAAAAGTTTACTGTGTTTCAAAATGTCAGTGGGCTAGGGTAGGACTGTATTAGATCGTAGGGTAATAGGGGTGCTATCCTTTCTTAGAATGGGTTGTTGTCTTAGGTGTCGTGGCAAGGATCAACACGACTTACTTGGTGCTACTCTTTTGTCAAAGAGAAGAACTTTCTAAGGTGTTTGCAATGCTCAGGGCCCTTTACGGATGCATTCGTCACTGCAGGGTTGAAGTTGTCCCACCTTTTTGGGAAAGCATCAGGTCCCTGCGTGGATGGATTTATCTCTGCAATCGATCTACTTGAAATGCAACCACACAACGGAACAGTTGTTGTGTAATCTTTATCTGCTTTACTATGAAACCAAACAATCCAGCTTTAGAACTTCGTTGAAACCAATAAATTTATGTTCATTCTTTCCGCTCCAGATAGTACATCAGGAAGCCTAGTAGTATTTAACTCCATAGAGGAGATAACATCAAACAGCGAACATGTTAGATAGGTCGAGCAAAGTTATCTCTTGAGACAAAATTAGGACTTAGTAAGCAAGTTTTTTAGGTAGATAGGTAGGTAAAAGTGGCTGTCAATCCATGAAATTTGGACACACTTAGGCCACAATGGGGTCATTTTGATACCACAGTTTTCTAATATACCCTTGCTACGGAACCATTTACAGCTTTTGATGAAGCGACTCAAACTGAATGACATTTTTACAAAGGACTACCCTATTATTCTAGAACCTTATTATTTAGGTAGGTAAAGGTGGCTGTTAATCCAAGGAAGTTTGATGGACACACTTAGCCCACATATGACCCATTTTGATACCATAATTTTATATATGCCCTTGTTATGGAAACATTCAGAGCTTGTTTGCCCACCTCTACCCGTGATATTTTCACAAAGGATAACCCTATTACTCTAGAAGCTTAGTAGTAGAAGTAGTAGAACAATCACTGGTTAGCTGACAAACTTAAAAACTTGGTTAGCAAAACTCAAAGAAATACCAAGAGGTGAAGTCTAAAAAGATAATGGTTTGTAACAGCCCTAAAAACTTAAGCAGATTACGAAAAAACCTCTGAATAGAGAGCAATTTGATACTGGTTTATGGCAGTTTCTTTGCTTTTTGAACTGCTTTCAAACTAACATATAATTTTCGGTAAAAATTAAAGGCATTCATTGCCCGATTCTGAATGCTCTTCAACATGGCTTTGAGAAGGACTCTCTACATCAACTTTAAATCATGAAAATATGCTCCTGATACTAGTAACGTTTAAAGATTTCTTTATTCATTGCTTACAGTTTCTTAATTTAAACGTTACTTTTTAAATTTAAAATTTTCCTTTCTGGAATATGTTACGCACTCCTACAACAGAAATTTTCAATACTTAACATACAGAGTTTACGTAGTTGTTATTGTTGTTGTTATTGTTGCTTAAATAAAACTATTTTTTGATCAGTTTATAATCTTACTGTCTATAACTAACTTAGCATGAATTGAAATCCTTCAATATGTAACTATTTAATACAAAATGCACACACACAAACACACCGATTTGGAGATGCACATATTCACTCAAATAAATATAGAGAAACTCATACACACACACTTGTAAATAACATGAAATGCATATGTGCATATGTGTTTAGATACAATATCTAAATACACACACTTTAGCATACACATTAAAACATATGATGACATGACAAAAATTCCAAAAAAAAAAAAGGAAAAGAGACGAGAAAATTTCAAAAATCCATATGAAACGCATTTATTCTGTCTCCCAAAACTATACTCACACACACACATACAATATGAGAATATGCCTGTATTTGTATTTGTATTTGTCACATAAAGTTCAAAAAGTATCGAGTATTTAGGAAATGTTTTGTATTTCGAAAAACATATAGAGAAGCTTAAGTCTTAAGCGTTATAGGTTTTGAACTGCTACCACACCGACATTCTAGGCTACTCTTATTCCTCTACTAGTTTTATTCTGTATGAAACTACGGCAGTAACCCAAATGGATATATTGGAAAGGATATGAGTCATCAACGGCTATAGTAGATGCTATAAATTTTGAAAAATAGTTATATAGGTGTCTTCTGTACTTCAACGGTTAATAAAGGCCCTCTCGTTGAAGCCAAGTACATCAAGTGCATTGTAATTTACTCAGTCTATTTTAATGTTGCATACATTCATACATAATTGATCATTACAACCCTTCAGTCAGGCTCACAACCTAGCCTCTCACATTACTTATGTTGTGTGTGTTAATATCTTATACATGAGTGGCGGCAGCTACAGTTTAAAGTCAACTCCGAACGACAGGCAAATCTGTTTAATCTCAGAGTTTTTTGACAGAAATCTACTAAGAGAAAGTAGCTCAGAATAAGCTTCATTGACTTATTAGACCATTGCTAACGCCATGATGTCAACAGAAATGACTGTAGGGTGCCTTCGGAGACAGGAGAACAAAATACACATATGCAATGAGATTTGCACACAAAACTATTTAAGTCTTATACTCTCGAAAGGATTTACAGCTACAAAATACACTTGCACTCACACTCACACATATACACTTACATATATACTAATACATACCTAAACACTGTTTCAACCAAAGCATAACAAACGGTGAACGGAGAGGAAAAAATCCTTTAAAAAACTCACATAGCGAGGGGAGTGAGAGAGACACATTAACACATTTCGTATTTTGAATGTAAATAAATGTAATTTTCAATAGGGTTTTAGGGTGTAAAGAGCAAAGAGTGGCAAGTGTTTTGCAAGAATATGCCAGTAGTGGCAATGAAGCAACAGGGAGTAGATATTTTCAAATTAAAACAATAAAAACAACAACAAACAGCAGCAACGGCAGCAGCAGCATCACTAACAACATTAAACTAAAAAAGGGATTTCAATGACAAACTAAAATCAGTTTTATACACTTACAAATCCACATTTACTGTGGCAGAATTATTGCTTCCTGGCTTTTTCTTCTGTTTTTCGTTGAGCGTATTGAAAAACATCGTTTGTTTTTGAATATCGTATTTGGCAAATACATTCAAATCGTTTGGGATATGCAATACATTCAGCAGAAAGAATTTCTAAACAAAATTTCTCTTTAAACCTCATAGTTTCACCTGCTAATGCTAGCATTAGTTTTAGTGTGCTTCCATGCTTATTGCAACACTAAAGTTGCTGTTGTTGTTGTTATCATTATTACATTTGAATACATTGAATCGAAGAGGATACATCTTTAATCCGTTCTCAAACCAAGAAGAGAAGATATATTATGTTACCTAAAACTTAATACAAACGTTGTCATCATAATTATCGTTTGTATCTGTAAACTTTTAACATTCAAATACATACGTATACGTTACCTTGTTTTGCCTTGCCTTGGCCTGGCTTCCTTGTGGAAATATAAGGACGACCTGCAATTGCCGATTGTAGACGCAGTAAATCGTTTGCTTGTTTGTTTGTTTCTTTGTTACCATTGTTGTTGGTTTGCACACATACATACACAAAAAGCTTAAACTCGAGTTTACCAAAGTCTATACAAATTTAGACTTAAAAAGGCACACATACAGACGTATGTTAAGGGTGCAGAGATGGGTTTAATAAGGTATGATCAAGTGCTTTTTAGCTTTTTTGTTATATTGTCAGTGATGGTTTTACTTGAAAAAAATTGCCTCACTCGTACGAAATACAAATGTCGCGATAGGATTCCTTCCTTGATGCAAGGAACTGCCTTCAACTTCTTTAGCTACGATTCTCCCACTCCACTTAAAAGCTTTGTTCCATTCTTTAATGTGATAAATCGTCGCTAAATTGTTGACGCTTACTTTTGACCGTTCACCACTTCATGGCAGCCCTTACCGCATGCTCCATGCATCCCAGTACCGTTTTAATATTGATTGGAAATCATGTCACAGCTGATTTTATAACCTCCCTCGTTGGGCCAGGTGAAGTTAGGTTAGTTGCCTATTTAAGAAAAACAGTTACAGTTAGCGGCAAAAGGCACAATTGAAATCTAATCAAGACCACAGGTCATGAACTCTACATATCAGAGGGAAACAAGAAGAGATTACAGCAACCCTTAGATCAAGAGAATACTGGCCTTTGCACTGCCCTAAGCAAAAAGGAAAGGTAGCAAAAGAAATCTTAATCGTTCGACATTTAGGACTAGATGTTCACAAAGAATTATCCGAGATTGTTTCTCTCTCATAAGTGTTTCTATCGCTTCCGTCGTAAGGGTTAATTAGTAGATATATTTCTTCCACCATTATAGCGATTATGCAATGATTCTTATAGAACGCTAGAGATTTGGAAATAGTAGAAGCGCAGGACTTTCAGAAGTCTCAGCGGCCTGCCTTTGTCATATAAAGGCTGAAGAGCTTTTCTAGTACAACAGAAGACGATGAAGCTTCACATGTTCTGTCCCTCTCATCACAAAATAAATTTCCACCTTGATGGTGATCACAGGCGAGCACCATTATCGTGGTTCTCCTTGCAGTTTCATTAACTTTTTCATTTCCAATGATGTCTCTGTGTCTCGATATCTAGTATGTCTCGATGTCTCAATGTCTCTGTGTCTCCGTTTCTCCGTTCCTCGATGTGTTTGTGCCTCGATGTGTCTGTGCCTCGATGTCTCTGTGCCACAATATCTCTGTGTGTCGATGGCTCTGTTCAATAACTCTGCGTCTTATTGTCCCCGTGCCTCGATGCCTGTGTCTCAATGGCTCTGTTCAATAACTCTGCGTCTTGGTGTCCCTGTGCCTCGATGCCTGTGTCTCAATGGCTTTGTATCTTAATGGCCCTTTGTGTTGATATCTATGTGTTTTAATGACTTCGTGCCTCGATGTTTCTGTGATTCGATGTCACTGTGTTTCGATGGCTCTGTGTCTCGATGTCTTTGTTTTTCGATGTCTCTGTGTCTTGATGTCTCTGTTTCTCGATATGTCTGTGCCTCGATGCCTCTGTCTCAATGTCTCTGCATTTCAATCGCACTGTGTGTTGATGTCTCTGTGTTTCGAATGACTCTATGTCTCAGCGTCTTGATGTCTCGATGTCTTTGTGTTCCGATGTCTCTGTGTCTTGATGCCTCTGTTTCTCGATGTGTCTGCGTTCCCATGTCTTCGTAGAAGGAAATAGTGGGACTTCAACTCTTATACCAGCAAATTAAGAACGGAAAGAAACATTTGAATTCTATGTGCAGAACACCGATTTGTCACCACCTGTAAACCAAAAAAAAAATGCTGTAAAGTTAGCAGATTCCTCGAAACGGCTAGACTCAATAACATCTATGAAAGCTGTAGTACCAAAATCGATAGCAATATAACCTCTTCTTCCCCTCCAAGGAAGAAGGTTTTGGCGTTTTAAGCAAAATTAAAATTGTGGATAGTTAGGCCAGTAATTAATTCAACAAAAGACAGAATATTATGGCCTAAAAGTTCTGCTATAACCATTGAGGAATTACCATCAGAAAGCTACAAACTGTGAGGTTAAATGGTCAGTAAGATAATTTCTGTCAGAACCAAAGGCACATAAGTACTCAGTCCTCTGTGCTCTATCCATCTTAGGGGTTCTAATGACTTTTCTAGATCTGTTTATAAGAAATAACAATTGCCACAGCTACGAGATTGTAGCTCTAATATATCATTTGTGGTTTAAGATCCATTTTCGGTCAAACTTACATATGAGGGCATAAAAACCAACACAGGCTTTTCTAAGCACTCCTGCCTTTATAACATTTTTCTTACGTGCCAACGGTGTGCCTTCCCTACTACGACAACTTACTTTAACGATTCATACTCATACGAGTACGATGTCATCGTTAAGAGTTTGAAATGTGTTGCAACTTAAGGAAAACTTGGTTATATTTTAACAAAATTTGTCTTTTGCCATATAAATGGATAAGTACTCATACAAATACATGTTGCACTTGCAACAAAGATACGAAAATGTATACAATAAAGCACAAGCAAAATATAAAAACACACACACATGCACAAATGTTAACAATTATAAGCTTACAAATACACAAGCAAATATATATCCTTCTTGCTTTATATGTACATACAATACTTACATACATATTTGTATTAGTATAACTCTCTTTTTATATATAAATATATATATACCTGGATGTGTGTGTGTCCTTGTATAAATGTTACCATAGGTATAAGTGTGTTTGTGTTTGTGTACCTGTGTATGTGTATGTTGTTGTTTAGTGCGTATTATAAACGGATTAAAATTTCTAATACTATTTGAAGTTATTCTGTATCAAAACTTACAGATATTTTCTAAAACCCTATTGCCATCATCCACAAACCAATTCTCTTTCTATACATACACACACACACATGTACGGTGCATAGGTATAAAGTAAAATAAAAAGAAATTTTATAAAGAGATACCAATACTTAGACAGTAACATTGGAAAATTCATACGAGCTATTGTATCATTTTAATTCTTACCACACACATACATACATTCATACATATGCAGGCACACATGCCCACAAATTGTGTTAAATCCCTGCTGAGATGTGTTTGAATATGTTTATATGCATATCCAATGTATGAGTGTGTGTGCGTTTGTGTTAGTTTTCCTGAACTGTAAGTGAAAATATTCTAACAAATATTTATTGGAGATTTTGTTAAGCTCTACTCGACAATATTTGCGTACCCTACAGGTGGATTGCCGTAATATTTCGAGGAGAAACTATTTACCACAGTGAAGAATAATTCACAGCTGAAATGCTAAAGGAAGTGTATTGTCATTTGATTGCAGGCCATGAGTTCTAGTGAATAAGTCATGATAATTCCTTATAAAGTTGCTGTAGTCTAGTGTGTTGGCTCATTAGACGTAAGACCACGGTTCAAACTCCAGGTCAGACATCTCGAACACACGAAATATTTGTTCGGCGACTTCCTCTTAGCAGATTTCTGGCAAAAACTCTGATTGTAAAATAAAGTTGCCATGTAGAGTTTCTCAAAAAAATTGTCGTTCGGAGTCGCTTGCAAACTGTGGGTCCTTGCACTCATGTATACACACAACATAAGTGGTGAGAGATGCTAGGTTGTGATCCTAACTGAACTGTTGTAATGATCGATTATGTACGAGTATGTATGCTTGTAATGCCTTATAATAATTGTTGTCTATGGCTACCAGGATCATAATTATTCCCCACTGTAGCGTTACTTATTTTGTTTCTAATGTTTCGAATACTTTTTTTTACCCTTAACTTTATATCCACTTATTGCCACATCTAATACCAGTTACCTACACTCTGTTGCTTATGAATCGATGGATGTGTTGCCATTACAATTCGTTTCAATATTTTTTTTTTCTGGCAAAAATTGTTGCAAATTCTCACATGTGCCTCTTACATAAAGTGTACTTAGTGTACTTATTGCTAAATTTGTTAAACATATTTTGTACACTTTTGTTATGTTTTTTGGAAAGATTCAGCAAAGCAATCCATAGCACACATAGCACACATACATAGCACCTATGAGTGTGTTCGGCAATGAAGTTGGCCGTAGTTTGTTTGGTTGTTGGGGTGTGAAAACACATGATATTGTTAGTTTTTAGTTCAAAGAATAAAATATTAAATCGTTACAGGTGAATAAAAAGATTTTTATTTCTTTCTCTAATCCCATTGGCAATTTCTGGGTTTTTTTTTAAATTTGTTTTGTCTTCCTTTCAGAAAGTTTTTCTTGTTTGTTATATAGAAAGTGAAAGGAGTTCAGAATTATGAAAACAACATTAAAAATGTTTTAATTGCATGAAGTTTACTACGTATTTAATAACGAATAATTATGAAAAATCCAAAGCGTACACTTTAATAATTAAGAACACAATACATGTGTCAATGTGGCAGCTAGATAACGACTAAATCCAAACTGCTAAACATAATACACATAATTGACATAATTGGTCATTAGAAACCTTCAATTAGGATTACGATCTAGCTTCTCTTATTTGTATACATTTCGTTTTGTTGGAGATGTCTAAGCTGGGGTTTGCTCCGTGGCCTCACATCTAATAAGCCAACACACTACCTACTAGACCACGGCGACTTCAAAATGATAAAAGCCGTAGTAAAAACGACGGAAAAATATTCATTGATTGTTATTATAATCATTTTTATCTGTAAATACTATTCAATGGAGTTGCCCTAGTCTAGCAGTTAGTATGTTGGCTTATTAGACGTGTGGTCATGCTTCAAAACTTAGGCCAGATATCTCCAATAAAACGAAATACAGAAAAATATTACTTCGAGGCGGTCTCCGAAAGTAAAGAAAATTTCCATGAAAAGTTTCTCAAAAAACTCTGTCATTCGGAGTTGACTTTGAACTGTAAGGCCCCCCAATCGTTTATAAAATTTACACACACAACATATGTGGTGTAAGAAGCTAGGTTGTAATCCTGGCTGAAAGGTTGTAAATGATAATTATACATGTATGCAAGTATAGTGCCAGGTAAGAAAGTTAAGTAACAAAGCTTGTTAACTTACTAGTCTCAGATTTGTTTATGCATAAAAGGCTTCTTCTTTTCTTTTACTTCGTGTTAGGTAATAGATTCAGAGAAAAGGACATTTGAAAGGCAGATATCCTAACCAATAAACAATATGGGATCAGGAAAATGAATATTAGTCCATTGCTTTACGTGAGTTTACAACGCGTCTCCAATCACCACGCATGACAATGAAACCATATGATAAGCATTCCATAGACTGCATTGAGGCAAAAGGTCATTAGTGCAGGGCTACTATGGTACATTCCAGGTGATCTAAGCGGCGGTGGAAACAATGCATCTACCAACGCCCCCACGCCCAATGATGCAACTACATGATATGCACAAGCATACGTTAGTACAAATTCGAAGCGTGTGGACATGATTTCCCTTTTGTTTAGAAGTCGCAAACTATCTAAACTTCTTCGTGAAAGTGGAAGGAAATGAACAAGGAAATTTTCTTCAGGCTACGTTTTCCAAGCGAA
The DNA here is from genome assembly GCA_930367235.1 of Sarcophaga rosellei. Classification (NCBI taxonomy): domain Eukaryota; kingdom Metazoa; phylum Arthropoda; class Insecta; order Diptera; family Sarcophagidae; genus Sarcophaga; species Sarcophaga rosellei. The sequence continues at coordinate 71,946,061 of OV884021.1, read as the reverse complement.
ACTTAAAAATTTTACATGGCTGTCAACAATATTCTAATCATAATAGCTGCCAGATACCAGCTGTAAAACTCTTAGGAAGTGTTTATGCAAGATCCGCTTCTAAGTCTAAGAAAAGTGTAAAAAATTGATAGATTCAGTTTCAGAGTTTTAGAACAGAGTATGAGAGCCTTAACACCCTTAAACTCATAAATTAATTCTGGAATGATGATCAGAAACAGATATTGTTTATCAATTCTAAGGCGTAATTGTTTTTTGGAACCCCCCCTTTTATCTTCAATGAATTGATCACAAACGATTTTCATTTCATAGTTTTTTCCCATTCATAATGCTGTCTCCTTAATCCCATTAAAATTCCATTGGCCTGTCAATGCAAATAATAGAGACAGAGCAGAGCATAGTATCCACATACAGGGACATACGAATGTTAATAACGAAATTATAAAAGTTGATTCTCTCTCTGTTTGTTTGTCCATCTGTGTGTTTGTTCGTTTGTCTAAAAATTTTTGTGTTTAAATACTGATTATAAAATCGTAACATAATATTCAGGATTTTCTTATCAAAACCAACATATGCTTACCAAAACACGTACGCACCTACACATCTACATAAATACATAGAGGGAGAGAGAAATAGAGATGAATATGTGTGGGAGTATGGTATTGTTAGCAAATCTCTTCAGATACTTACTATGTATGGCTACAGCATTCAATACACACACATACATGCATGCAGTTTTCATTCACAGGCATTTGAATATTAAAAACCAACCTATTGATCCTGTCACATGTTTATGGAAAATTTCTTCTGGTTTTCTGTGTTTTCTGTGTTTTTAGTTGTTTTTTGTTGTTGTTTTTGTTGTTACCAATTCTAATGCCGAACATAATGCTTATAAATCTCGCAATAAATACGAACATGTTCAGAGAGCTACTAACACTACTACTACTACAACTACTACTGTGTGCATTTGTATCTTCTCTAACTTACTCTGTATGTATATGCGTAAGCAGATGACATATGCATGTGTGTGTGTTTCTGTGTTTGTTTGTCTATTTGTATGCATTTTTAAGCAAAGTAAACTTGATACAATTGTTGTTGTTTATTTATTAAATGTTATGAATGCAAAAAGAGCTTTTTGTCTAAATCCTTAATCCTACTCTGTTCGAATCTTCTTTAAAATGCATCTACTAATGTACACAAATACGGAGAGAGAAAGAGTGAAAGAAACATTCTCTGTATACCCAGCAAACATGATGGATACAAATACAGAGAACAAGACATACAGCGAGCGAGAGAGAGAGCAGGAAAGAAATATAAAGGCACACTGAATACCCAACAAGCATTTAAAGCGATATTTATCATTAACATGAAGTCGTTGTAGTCTAGTATGTAGTGTGTTGGCTTATTAGGCGAGAGGTCATGGTTCAAACCCCAGGTCAGACATCAAAATATGAAGAAAAATTTGTCGCCGACTGCCTCTCACTAGAATGCCGGCAAAAACTCTGAGAGTAAATAAAAATTGTCATGAAAAGTTTCTCAAAAACAGATCTGCCGTTCGGGATAGACTTTACCGCCACTCATATATAAAACTAACACACACAGCAAATGTGAAAGGAGAAGCTAGGTCGTAATCCTGACTAAAAGGGTTGTAATTACCAATTACATATGTATGTATCTTTAACTCACCTAAGAGTATATTTTTCCTCGCCATTGATTTGTTATCTTCATTTCCCACCAAGACTCATTAAAACAACTTTTCATTTTATTTCTCTTCACAAAATGTTTGCTGGGTAAGCAATTCTATACATATAAAATCCTTGCCTACACCTACTCGAAAGTTTATTTAGTTACAATATGTTGTTGTAATACAAATACATCAACACCCTGAAATGTATGTTTTTAACAACATTTTGTAAATATCATACGAAACGGTCAACGGAGTTTGGATATGAGTAGGGCATTGCGTAGTGTGGGGGGAATTGGAAAAACCTTAAGCTTACATTTACAAAATATAAATAGACTGACAAACAGTCAAATAGACAAATAAACAATAATAACACCAACAAGTGTATGCACATATGTATGTATGTATGTGGGTTGTAGTGACATATAAACCTTAATTCCAATACTAAAGCATTCAACACATTCATATGGTTTGGCATTGTATAGCCGACGTTTTTTTCTCTCTTTTCTTTGTCTCTCTTTTTTTCTATAAATTTTAGCCTTAACAGTGGTTAGCAAAGGGGATAGAGGATTCTAACACCCAGATAGTCATTCTCAAAGCCTGAAAACAATTCACGATCATTTCTATGGACAATGACACTTCCTATTTAGGACTTTAAGTCCCCCTTAAGGCAAAGAGCTTTAGGGATTCCAGAATTTATCGACAGTACTTATATAGTCACACGTGATTAGAATCCAATAGAAATTCATAGAATGTCTAGTCTGAGAGGGTTAGAATAAAATCCATGCAGGTTAATTGAAAACTGTTAGCCAGGAAGTATAGTAATACAGTAAAACATGCACCAAGTTATTGCAGTGGAAGGTAAGGCCAGGAAGCTAATCCAACTCGTCTATTAGGGCATTTCCAATTTCTATTACTTTCATACTTCTATATATAGTGACAAATAGAAAGACTTCTGTAGGATCCTTTGCAGGACAAACTTGTATTTCAAAGGTGTTTGATAGGGTGCATCGGGAAATTATTGCCTATGCTCACGGGAATCATTTTTTTAGGTATTCAGCCGTCCGATGAATTCAGCCTAAATGATGAAGTGCAGGAATGCTGCTTCTCTTTCTTAATGATATTCTTTGCTTTGGCTACTCCTCCTATATGTTTTATTGCAGATGATGCTGAGTTCTTTACTTCTATTATATGTAACCTGCAAATTCGCTTTCCTTACAAGGCATATTCGTTTGTTTCAAGAGTGAAGATGTAATTAAATAATTTATTATTATAATTTTAAAAAGAGGGCATATGACGTCACTGCTGCCATTAGTAGGACATACAAATCCTTTGATTTCTGTGGTACAAACATTTCGCAGAAGAAATTTCTAATCTAAGTATTACAAATGATTTTCATTCAGATCTATTGCAGGCTATTGGTTTTATTTACTTCAAGGTTTTTCTTGTCATTGGCATGTTCGAAAGCCAGTTGTGTCCTACACCTGTGAATGGTCCTTTATCTTCTTCTGCTCTACCTTGTGGATTCACTCAATGGCTGTCCGGCTTATGTCTTCTGCTACTGTTATATAGGTTCTACTCAGTTTTGCTGAAGGCTTTAGACATTTAAATGCTTGAGTAGAGCTTAATGTATGGCTAACCATATATCTGATTGGTAGACATAGATTGGCTCCCACAGTTAGTAGAAAAATATTTTCAAAATCTTCTTTGATATCAGTAAGCAAACACTTTAAGTGCTCTCGGGCTTAAGGAAAGTTCGATTTCATGGCTATACTATATGGTGGAATTGCCTTTGGGATTAATTGGTATTACTTCTTGTTCTGCTAGAAATATATGTGGAGACTTTTTGTACTGGCTTGAAAAGGTTAAGGAGAAAGTGGATAAAATTTATGATATACTACTAAGAAGGAATCAACATCGTCAATCATGGCACAGCTTGACTGTTTAATCTTTCGAAAGTGTATTTTTAGTCAACAAGGAAATCACGAAATGCACTTGTCTACTGATTGAATTGATTACTATTTTGTGTCAACGCTTTACTTTTAATCATGGCTGCTAATATGCTACGCTTGATTACAAAATTCCTTCACATAAAAATTATTATTTCATTCAGATCAGAAGCCACAATTGTAGGCACCATAAGGTAACTTTTTTATACCACAAGATACGTTTTGATAGTGTATTATCGGCTTTAAATACCACTGTGCCTTACATTCAAAGATTTGTTTTCATCCATTGTTGTTGTTGTGATTGTTGTTGCATCAAATAGTATTTCAAATGTCATTCATTCATATGGTATATCAACCAACACGTACTACATCCTTATGCATATGTGTTTAACATTCACACATATTCTTTGAAAGGCCATGCTATTCTATTAATGATGACGATATCGTCACTACCACTATACTCTGTCACCAGTCCAACTGTAACTGTAACTATTGCCTATTGGTGCTGATGTTAATGCTGGCTGGCTGGCTAGCTGCTGGCTACAGGCAGCATCCTGATGATGCTATTGATCAAATCGAGTATAGGATTTACACTAAAAATTAACACAATCAATAATACTAGTGATGTGTGCCACAATAACAACAACAACAATATCTATATAGTAAGCTAAAGCAGCAAATGCTTACCAAAACCCAGTGAGAGAGAGAGAGGGAGTGAATCGGAGGCAAAGGGGTTATAAATCGGTTGCAATAGAATGTTTATAGAAAACAAATAAAATTCGTTGTGTGTGTATGTATGTATGTGCATGGATGCTACTGCTAGTCCAAAGCATAGCTGTTGCTGCAATTATTGCTATTGTTTTTGTTGTAGTGTATTTTTTGTTGTATTGGTAACTACTGGGCTTTAAAACTTGACCAGGCTACATGCTCTAAAACATAAGTTGAGGATTTTATTAAAACAACAGTAACAAAATCTCTAAAACAATCTACCCTCTCACTCTGCCCCCTCTCTCCATCTCTCTCTAGCTCTCTGGCTTTTACCCTTCCTTGTCCTTTTTGCTCTGTTGTTCCATATTGATGATATTCGTAAACGTATTTGTATTTCGATTCCTATTCCTCTTGCTATTGCTGTTGCTGTTACTGTTGTTATTGTATGCAAGTATTTGCTTGTAAATAAATATACGATTCCAAGAGTAAATGTATGTTACTGTATGCACGTGTATATGTATGTATATATTTAAGGATAACTGTTGTTTAGTATCAACCAATGTGTCACATCACTTTAAGTATTCTAAACGTATATTTTTTTCTCTTGCTTTTGTTGATATTTTTTCAAAATAATATTTCTGCATGTATTTTCAAATGGATTTACACATGACATTTCCATGCTCACCTCCTCCCCCTCACATTTGCATAACCTTTCATAAGCATTTTGGAAAACTTTTTGCCCAATATTGTGTAAAATGTTTGCAAAATCGTGTTGTTATTTGCCTTTCATATTCAAATTTATGTGCAAATGCCTTGAAAAAAACAAAAAATATTGCCAAAGTGATAGGTCGGTCCCCTGTTTTATATGGAATAATTAAAATTTTTAGAATTTTCTCGCTCATATTCTTACCTAAAAATCGTTAGCCTTTAAGCTGAATTTGTTCGTTGCTTCTTAAATTTCATTTCAATTTAAGCACAACAAAAATTTTGTATTTTTCCATTCGTTTTTTTGCACTTGGCGCCTGCCCGTGTATCCATACCCATTTACGAGAAAGTTTAAATCTTAATCCAAAAATCAATAACAAAGAAGTTCAAGCAGAGATTTACTTAAACTCATTTCACAAGACGTCACAACAACAACAACAACAGCGACAACAGTACCAGGGGAATATTGCAGAGACAACAGGCTGTGGAAAATATATTGTATGTTGCAGCATTTACAGGCCAACAATATTTGCAGCAGCATAAGCTAATTTTCTTTTTCCCCTTCAGTTCAAATTAAATTTAACATCTGGGACAACAACCTAGCTTCTTAAACCACCCATGTTGTGTGTGTTAATTCTGGCCACGAGGGACAAGACTTACAGTTTAATGTCGACTCCTAACGACAGATTTTTGTGAAATTTTTCATAGAGAGAAGTATTCCTCTCTTTTGGCCTGTAGCAATGGTCTTCGAACCAAGTAAGAAAAAGTTGAAATGGTATAGTGACTCTGATGTACAAGCCCGAGTATATCTGTTGTCCCTTGAAGTACTCTTGTGAAAGAGTGGGACAAGCAGCAAAAGTTAACCTTAGAGCAACAAGCAATATACCTCCACAAAGCGCATTACTTCAATGCAAAGAGAGATGAAAACCCACAACCTGTTACAGACAACAAAACAGATGGCATATTTGAATAGCGATAATTTTTCCGCAGAAAATTTTTGTTATCGCTTAGTTTTCAACAGAAAATTATTGTTGTCGATAATTTTTCCACTGATAGTTATAATTATCAATAAATGTTCTATAGGAAACTATTGTTATCGATAAATTTTCTATAGAAAACTACTGTTATCGAAACATTTTTTATAGAGAACTATTGTTATCGATAAATTTTCTATAGAAGACTATTTTCTATATAACACTATTGTTATCGATAAATTTTCTATAGAAGACTATTTTCTATATAACACTATTGTTATCTATAAATTTTCTATAGCCAATTTTTGTTATCGATAAATTTTCTATATAAAATTATTGTTATCGATAAATTTTCTATATCCAATTTTTGTTATCGATAAATTTTCTATATAAAATTTCTGTTATCGATTAAATTCCAATTAAAATTTATTGTTATCAATAAACTTTCTATAGAAAATTATTATTATCCAAAAATTGTTTATAGAAATTTTGCGTTATCATAAAGATTCTATAAAAAGCTATTGTTATCGATTAATTTTCTATAGAAATGAATTGTTATCCATAAATTTTCTGTAGAAAATTATTGTTATCCATAAATTTTCTGTAGAAATTTATTGTTATCGAAAAATTTCCGATAGAATTTTATTGTAATCGATAAAGTTTTATAGAAATTTATTGTTATCGATAATTTTTTTAAGAAAATTTATTGTTATCGATAACTTTTTTATTGAAATATACTCTATTCTAGACACTTTCTGCTATAACACGCCGTGGATGCTGCATTATTGTGTTCTCTAATCACCAGACGACATAGTGTATAAAGAAAACTTCATATCTTTTACAAGCATTCACTAGTTTTCAATGATTTTATTGCATAAGTGTGTTATAGTTTAATCCAAATACCAATTATGCCAATATTCAATGTGCTTATGGAACAAACCCTTCTCAAAAAAGACCACAAAACTTTTTGGTTATGTTGTGTTGTCCACACAAACAATAATTGAACAAGGACTCTCATGTCTCCTTGTTAAATCGCTGGTTGAATAATTTCCCCATTCATTCGTTCATTCGTTTGTTTGTTTGTTCGTTCATTCATTTTACGCATATAACACTTAATAAAGACAACAATAACAGTATTTAGCACACAAAAAGGATAAATACTATGAAAATAAACAACAACAATAACAACATCAATAACAAAATAAACAACAACAACAATGTTGGATGAATGAATGAAGATGTTCTTGACGATGACGACGATAACAACAATAAAAACAAAAACATTAGCACTCATTCAAATACAAATACAATTGCCATCCTAGCAGCACATAAAGAAAGAAAGAAAGACAGGAAAAAAGTAAGAGAATAAGAGAATAAAAAGGATAATGAAAAGCAAAACCAAAATCAAAAGCAAAAGCTACAGTTTAACCATGAAAATCATGCTGAAGAAATAAATAACACGTCTATATGTGTGTGTATGAGTTTGTGTATGTGGCTCGGTAGAGAGAGAAAGAGAGAATTTTATCCTGTGCCATGGATTAAGGCTCTATAATAAAATACAATTCATTATGAGCTGTCAGTTGTTGTTTTTGTTGCCATTAAATTTATATCAAAACCATCACAAGGATAAAATTTACGAAAAGTTTAATACCCAAACACATACACACATACAGACATACATAAACAGTTCCAACACAATTACATTTATAAACGTATACTCTTTATGAGGCAGACATACATACTTGTAAACAAATATTATGCTTTCCCACCTTCCTTACCAACCCACCCCTCTGTTTATACGACCCCCTTTGGAGGCTTGGAATACAAATCCCATCTAACTTTGTATTCGCAAATGGCTTAAGCCATAATAAATCTTACTGCTGGCGTTAACGTCGTTGCCGGTTAAACTGTAAAGCTTAAGCCATATCCTTATACAAACCACAGTGGGCCTGGCGCAGATGTGTGCCTTGTTTTTTCTATCGGACAACATTTTCTTCTCTTTCGACTGGATTTAATCGAAACAAAAATCAGAAGCAATTCAAAGGCTGCCAGTGCAGACTGGCACTGTTTAGTGCTGCGTACCGATGTCATCTTTGAACCGTACTTCTTTAGGAACAATGTAACTCAACGTCTTGTGGTCAATGAAGAAAGATACAAATTAAGTTCGGTTCGGTGGTTTAAACAAGACGGTGCCACGCCATACCTTACACGATATCTTGAGCTTATTCTGAAGCATGGTGAGCAGTTAATTTCGTGTATGGAACCTATTGGTCTCTTTTCTATAAAAAGTCGTTGTTAACGATAACATTCCTATAGAAGACTATTGTTATCGATAAATTTTCTACAGAAAACAATTGTTATCGATAAATGTTCCATAGAAATTCATTGTTATGGATAAATTTTCTATAGAAATTCATTGCTATCGATAAATTTTCTATAGAAATTTATTGTTATCGATGAATTTTTTTCTATGCGATATGTACTCTACCGTACATTGTAACTTTTGCCCCACCGTACATAGCTGTACGACGAGAAATGTATTTTAGTGAGAGTGTGTCTCAATGGATTTCATAAAATCCTACTCTCCTCTCACTACCCATTCCCCCCAAACCGGATTTTCGCACATTGTTTGTAGGGCCAGCAAGTATTGCAACAAATGTACTCTCTCGCACAGAGTTTATCAAGCAAAGTTATACGTACCTACGTACATATGTAGTACGTACATTTATAGAGTATACGAAGTGAGAGTAAAAGAGTTTGACAAAAGCAGAGAGAATGAAGAACAACTGAAAAACACGTGGGTTAGAGAGCCATTAATACAAAGAATGACAGCGAGAGAGAGAGAAAGGGGAAGAGGAAGAAAAGGATTTTGTTGTATTCGTGAGTGTGTTTTGTGCATGTGTTTGTTTATACACCAAAGCCAAGGGATTAAGCGATGTGGCGCAATACTTTGTTTGCTTTCAAAGCCTCCACACCTCTTTCACTTTGCCAGCACCAGCACTTAGGCACTACTAACACGACTACTGTAATGGAAAATAATAAAAGAATAACAAAAACAACTACAACAAATGTATACAAGGATAAAAGCTCTGCCAGCAGTGGCAGCATTACAAATCCAACGTCGGCATAAGCTCTACAGATTGACGAAGGACGTGAGGGGGGAGGAGGATTTAATTTCAGTTTTACTTTGTGAAAATTCGTAGAGTTTTTTTCGGTAGTTTATCTCTCTGCTTGTGTGTCTATGTATTTGAAAGGATATACATATTTGTTTATGTATTGGTAGGTTTATCTCGGCGTTATAGTATTTGTGCAAATAGACATTTGTGCATTTGTTTGTGTGTAGTTTTCTGTAGCAGGATAAGCTCAATGCCATTTTTAGCTTCAGCTGCTGCTGCTGCTGCTGCTGTAGGTTGTGCATGCTTTTATTTTAGTTATGGTAGGTAAGTGAATACGTCAGTAAACGACTGAGTGAGTGTGTAAAGAAAGTAAATTGAATGGGGCTTCCTTTTGTATATATTTGCCTGTATGCGTATGTATGTTTGGCTGCTTCTTTCAATTCCTCAAAAGTTTATTGAACTTTTTTGTGTCACTTTAAGGAAAATTTCGTTTAAATTTCCAAAAAAAATCTTTTCAAATGACACGATTTTCAAAGTCCTTTAAGAGAAATATTTGTAGCATTTTTCTTATGTTCTATTAAACTTTGCATTTATATTTCTCAAATTTATTCAGAAAACTAAGAATTCTTCTTAATATGTGTTTATTAAAACAGCTCTCATTAGTAGAAATCTTAACAGAAAGCAAATCTTTAAGACCTTTGTTTAAAACCCGGCCTAGAATACCGAATCATTACTTCTGTATGCCAGTGTAGAGACAAGAAATCCACTCCACAGTTTCAGTGTTGGCGCCACATTACTGCAAACCCAACCGAAAAAGGACTACCTATGTTCCACAAACAGGTTATTGCCGTCAAAACATAATACTCCGTTAAAAACCTATCAGGGTCCTAACATATTACTTAGCCAAATTCAATGGCAATTCTGCTCTAATAAATTAGATTGGAATCGGACCTGAGCTATAGAAACCTGTGAGTTCTATAAAGTGTTCACTTTCAGTCTGATCATCCAAACGATTTGTACAAAGGAAAACCTAACCGACATCTGGCCTACACAGTTACTACTCTATCCCTTGCTTGAACTCATCTGAATATAGTACAATATTTCCCTCAATCTTTTCAAAACCCTGGTGAGAGCCTCACTAGAAAAATAATTCTCGAGCTAACATAACGACCGGTCAGTACAATTAAAGTAATCGGGCTGCCAACATAGATAGCTAGTCTATGGCGCCGATGTTGGAGGAGCTATTGTTGGCGTTGTCTGCAGCCTAGTTGGCTGCATTGCTGAGAGCGTTATTGGTATCGTTATGGGTGGTGTTATTGACGGCATTCTTTGCGGCTTTGTTGGCGGCATTATTGGCGAAGTTGTTAACGGCGTGCTTGGCGGCATTGCTGGCAGCGTTATTGGTGGCGTTATGGGTGGTATAATTGGCGGCTTTATTGGCGGCATTATGGGTGAAGTTATTGAGGGCGTTGTTGTCGGCGTTACTAGCTATTGTCGTTTTATGTTTCCGGTGTTGTTGTCATTGTTGTTGACGCTGTTATTGTAGTTGCCAATGTTGTTGTTGTCATTATTGTTGTCTTTGTAGTTGTTGTCGTTACCGTTGTTGTTGTTGTTGTCATTATCGTCGCCGTTGCCGTTGTCATTGCCCGTAATCCGTTCCTAGATCAGTTTCTCTTCAACCTGGAATACACTACACTCTCATCGGGACCAATTAACCTACTTAGTTGCTCAAACAATCCCTTAGTAGCGATTGCAACCTAGTTTCTTATACCCATATTGTGTGCGAAAATGTTCATGCCAATTTGATATACTCCCAGATTTTTTGCTAGAAGGCTGCTGAGAGGAAGTTGCCGAAAGAAATATTTTCTTTCATATTTCGTTTTGTTCGAGGTGTCTGATCCAAGATTTGAACTACCGGCTCGCGTCTAGTAAGCCTACAAGACTACAGCCTCTTGTTTAGCGATAAAAATTCAAAGAAATATGAATAATTTCCCAAAAGTAATGAATCTTTGATAAACATATTTAATGAAACTCTTGATTAAATAAATTTGACAGGCCTTACAAGAGTCACTTCTTTCTTATAAGAAATCATGATTTATGATCCTTTATGTTTTCAACCATTTTGGCCTTGAGTTTAAAAAAAAAGAAACTCAAAGGAAAATCCAAATTAAACAATTCCTTGTTCAATTGTATTCTAAAAACAAACAAAAAAAGTTGCAAATGCCACAAAATAACCAAGTTGTGCTTAAAGGAAGCTCAACCCCCACCCCCCCCCCCCTTTTGTGCATTGTAGCCACACAAAATTTATCGCAACGACCCTTCATACGAGAAAAAAATCATGTCACATACAATGACTATTCTTTACTTATTTGCACTGTACGTGGGAGTAAACACTATGAGGAGAGAGAAAGGTAAAAAGAGAGAGAGCCCACAATACAACGAGTGGTAGAGAGGTGAATTTAACAATGCATGTTTAACGTCATCATCGATAGTATTATGATCGCATTTTTATAAATCCATCAACTCTAACAGCGAACATGTATCGATGATGTTGTTGTATGCATAAGGATTTAAATTTAATACACTCAAACGCATACACTTTTACATAAATACACACACATACTCATGCATGCATGCATACATACTTACATATCAAACAGTTGTATAGCAAAGGTAGACAGAGAGTTACCGAAATAAAGACTAAAACAAATACAGGCACGCATGCATACGTCTATTAAACTGCAATAATGCTGTAAATCCTTTCGCTAACATCCAACATACCCACACATATACACAAATACCAACACAACAATGTTGTATGGAAAAAATGGATGCCCTTAGTTCATAAAATTATTGCTTTTTTTGCCACTCTTACACTCACACTCATTCTCTCTCTCTCTCGCGCTTTCGCTGTCTGTCCCTCCCGATTTGGTTTAAAATTTATCATAATGATGTGCATTGTTGTCTGATTATATAAAATGCAGTTCATGCATGAATGCATTTTTTACTCACGCACTCATTCACTTACTCACACACACACTCTCACATAGTCTCTTACGTTTTTGCAATAAAATGCGTAAATTGTGAAACTCGCTCTCTCCCTCCATTTATAGTATTTGCTTTACACAAATACACACTCAGTTTATTCACAATTGTTTTTGGGAATTTTTCAATGCGAGTGTAAGAATATAGGTGCAGCAATTCGCATGTATGTGTGAGTGTGCTTAAGTAGAATATTATTTGAATGGATTTTTGCGTGTTTTAAATAATTTCTCATATTTAAGCTCGTATTTATTTTTGTTTGTGTGCGTGTATGTGTCTGAGTAGGCAATAGTATTTGTGATTTTATTTTGAAAATATAAAAAATAAGTCCTGTTTTAAATGGATTTTTAAAGACATAAAATTTATTTTAACGTACAGTGGGACAGGAGGGTGTACGGTTAAAATTTTTTAATTTTTTTTTATTCAATCTGTTACTATTTAATAGTGATGTGGGCGTCAGTATTTAAATAGTCACTATTTAACATGCAGAATGTGTACATATCTTAACAGCCAAACTATCTCTATCTGAGGCCCTAAAACAACTCTCTCTACGCCATTATAAATTCGTTTAGTAACCGTTAAAATGTTGGTTTCGGCATATACAAGTGTAGTATAATACAAGCACTTCAAATTCCTTACGATTTAAATTTATAAAACCAATGTTAGTACATACTTCATTTACTCGTTGTAGTATACCACGGTACTTTGTTGTGATACACTCCATGAAGGTTGCTGTTACTCTGCATATTTTAGTTTCTTCTCTTTCCTCTAAAGCGCTGGGAAAGTAGTTTTGGCATATTAGACGTAAGGCCACGCTTCAAACTCCAGGTCAGAGACCTCCAATAAAACAAGGTATGAAAAAATATTTCCTCGGCGAATTCCTCTCAGCAGATTACTGACAAAAACTCTGTGAGTAAATAAAAATTACCATGAAAAGCTTTTAAAAAATCCGTCGTTCGGAGTTGACTTTAAACTGTAGGTCCCACCACTCATGTGTAAAAATTAACACACACAACATAACTGGCGTGAGAAACTAGGTTGTAATCCCGGTGACATTATTAGTTTGCATTGCTTCAGCTGTTGTCCGAGATAAGCAGGTCTATTGAAGGACGTCATGTAGGACACTATGTAGAAATGACGTCCTCTATGGTAGTAAATTGAATTGAAGGGGGCTATATTGATGAGAAATTTTGCCCATTAAGTGCTACATCTCTAGAAACCTTAATATGATGTTTGTTATCGATATTATCCTTTCCCGAAGGTCATGGTCCTAAGGCTTTTTTGGCTGAACGATTTTGAGAAGAATTGTAGCTACTCTGTTTAAATTCGAAAACTATAATGTGAGATAGTTCATCTTTTCCCGCATTGGAACATAAATTGATGGGCTTTTAATCAAGCCAACTACACCATTGAAAATCTTCGTTTATTCTTTGCGAAATATTTCGGTCCGTCCGTAGGGCACTTTCCTAGGACGAAGCTATATATTGCGAACAATCTGCACCGAAAATCTAACACAGTCATTATACTCTTTGCATTCAAATGTACGCTACGTAATCCTGGACTTGATAGCTGAACGTGAAGAAAAAGTGGCAAATGAGCCGAATCAATGTAATTTCAAAGCCTGCATTAATAATGCTTTACAAGGTATTAAAAAGAATGGTAGGGGATTCTATTCTATATTTTTAACGAAATGAAAAGAGAACAGCAGTGTGTCAAGACCATAAGACAACAGTAGATAGATCCTTAAGATAAGCTTAAATGATGACATTACCAGTAAATTTACTTTCTAAGTTATTGCTATCGAAACTATTAATCAATAAATAAAGCGATGAGAACAGTAGTGTTTATCTTTACGTTCAAGTATTTATCAAGTGCCAATGAACAGTGAGAATAATGAAGGGAAAGGCCTGACCTCTTATACTGTCGGATTGCCTCTTTACATACAATTGTCTCATAGACATCCCAAATTATTTTATAAACAGTTTATTCCCTTCAGTATTCCACAACAGAATCGAATGCACCGAAAGTAAAATCCAAATATTGAACATTTTAATTTCTATTGGTTAACCGCTCACTCTGCCTTTTTGCGTATATTTTTACTGATGCCTATAAATCATTTTAGCAGTATCACTGTGCAAAAACAATGCCGCTTATGGTGTTTCTTCAAATAGTTTAAGGTCTTACTGCGCCTCCCATTTGTTGTAGTAGTAGTAGTAATACAGTGTGCCTTTATTTCTTATTAAAATTGTTTCAAAATTTTGAATTTTCGAAAATTTTCGAAAATTTTTTCGAAATCTAAATTAAATTGTTAATTAGGACTTCGTGGTCCTCTCTTCGTTTCTATCTCTATCACATATTGCCTCTTCTTCCAACATTTCAAGAACTTTTTTTATTCTTTTATACTCATCAGTGTACTACTCATCAGCATTTACTTTCAGCCATTAAATCATAATTTGCTGTGGCATCTGTGTAGTCATTTATTCATCCATTGAGCGTAAATTTTAATCCCAAAAGAGGCAAATGAATGAAAGCGCAAGAAACACAGGAAAAAAAACCTTCACTACCATCGTCTAAAGTAACAACGACAACAACACCACTTACAGTAATAAAGTAAACGAGTAGCCAAAACTATACAAACAAAAACAAACAAACAAGCAAACCAAATGAATAAATTCGTCTATTTTTTAACGAACGTTAAAAAGGCTTTAAGGATTTATCTCCACACAGAAAACGAAAACGAAAACAAAATAAAAGAAAGAAAGAAAAAAACATTCGGGCGAATAAAGCATTATTCCTTGCTTAACAAACACACACATATACGCGCGCATACATATAAATGCCTTTAATCCTTAAGAATTCGTTTTATCGTATGCGATATACCCCGTCGTCGTCAACTTTGTGTATTAAGCTACACTTTCTCTTCGGTTACCCCCCGCCTATGCCATAACCACTTTAAAAATCAGCTTAACTCCGTATACGTGCACTCTTTATCTCTCTCTCCAACCCTCTTTACTCATACTCTAAAATACACACACACACTCTTGGTTTTGCGTTGTTGCATTTAATATTTGTACGTACGTACGTGTATTTGTTTTGTGCTTTTGCGTTAATCCTTAAGCCAAGGCTGTAGCTGTATGAGTTCGTTTCAAACACAAACACCCAGAGATAACCTCCATTTACTCATGCTACTCTCGTTTTCAATGTTTAGTGTCTGTGTGAGTGTTGTTGTATTATATTCCGTATTTAGCTCAGCCGTTCGTTTAAGGCTTAAGCTTAATTTGTTTTGCTGCTGCTGCATAGAGAGACAGACACACACACACAAGGGACATCATTACCAACTCACTTACTTCAGCTTTTAGTATTCGTGTTGTGAATTAGTGAGTGCGTGCGTAAGTGTAACAGACTCCGCCAAAAAAATATTTTTTTTTTGTTATCCAGCCATCCATCCATCCAATCCATCCTTATTTATCCATTCAAATACGACAATAACAATAATAACGGCAACAACAACAACAATCACATTAAAATCATTCACAATCATAACAACGGCATGCTGTTGCTACTTCTCAGTGTCTGTGTCTGTGTGTGTGTGTGTAAGTGAATTTGGATTTTTCTCTGTGGCAATGGCATGAGTAAGTGTGGACGCTGGTTTAATCCATTGCTGCTTAGCTGTTTGCATTCAGTTTCAACAAAATTTTTTGGGCTTTCTGCCATAACGTTAATGCCAACGCTTATGTCTCTGCCTGCTGCCCCCATTGCTTTTGTTATTTTTGCTGGTGTATCTGTCTGTTGACAGACGTATTGGCGATTAGGCGTTTGCCGGTTTGTCTTTATGTCGGGCAGTTTTTACTTTTAACTGCAAAACTTTATAAATATAGATGTGTGTGTGTGTGTGTCTGTGCTAGTATTTGTGCCTTATCCTCTTGCTCAATGTCTCTCTCTCACTGTATGTTTTTTTTGTGTCTATCGTTTTTGGCTTTCTGTGTATTTGTCTGTCCGTTTTCGATGTGGTGTGGGCGAGGGATTTAATTTCGTGCGGGATTATTATTTTGGATTTAACTCTTCGTTTTATGGATCGTTTGGTTATTATAAGTAATACAAGCAGACACGCAAATTACAGTCGCTGCGAAAATAATGAGAACAGCTTCTTATAAAAAACAAAAATAAAAATTAAATGTGTGGGTATTTAGAAAATTTTACGAGAAAATCTATAAACAGTTGGAAAGAAAATATGGTAAAATATGGAATTCTAGTTCGAATACAGTCTTTTCAAAACATTTTAGAATTTAAGAGGCTTAAGATGCCAATCCAGAAAACGACATCAACATAAAATAGCAACTATATCATCCTAGAAGCTCCTAAAAAACACCCGTTTTGCTGGAAAAACATGACTAATGAAACTGAAACAAAGTTAGGAACTATAAGATGATGTCTGTGACAGCCGTATAATGAATGGAATAGAAGGCCACAAGGTTAGATGAAAGCGACATGTCAAATAGGAGTTACCAGAAGCTCTTATACCACTCTGAAGTCGCATGAGAAATATTTCTTCGGCGACTTCGCCTCACAATATTTCAGTCAAAAACTGCCAAGAAAAGTTTCTCAAAAACCTGCCGTTCGGAGTCGTCTTTAAACTGTAGGTCCCGCCATTCATTTATAAAATGAAGACAGACAACATAAGTAATGGCTGCATGGTTGTAATGATCGATTATGTATATATTGGGTGCCCTGGTAGTCTAGTGGGTAGTGTGCTAGACTATTAGTGTGAGGGTCGTGGGTTCGATTCCCACCGGAGACTCTGGTCTGTGACACTACACCGAGCATATGGTCAAGTTACTCCGCTCGTATATAATTAGAATATAATTTGTAATTGTATTGTAATTTAATAAATAAATAAATAATATGTATATATTAGACAAGTTAGACTCCGTAGTTTCTCTTTTTCCGTACATTTTTCTATTCCAAAAGTAAAGTTAAATAAACCACACACAGAAATCTAAGTATTTGCTGACACTTTCATATCATTAGAATGCTTGGATTTAGCTAATTTGCCCGAAAGACAATTCCATTTTAATGAGCGCCTCTGAGTTGGCTACAGTAGTCGATATTTTTGAAGTAGTTTTCGATGACTTATTCCTACATTTCCAGCGGCTTAACGGCGATAACTTAACAAATATTGATTCTCAAAGCTAGGGGATTTTCCGTGCACACATGATCATTGCTGTAGCCACATAAAAAAAGTATTACTCTTTCAAATCGTCTGCCATTGGTAGTTAATTGACGTTGCGAAAATGTGAATTACTCCTTGTAGAAACTTCATTGACAATAAAAACCAAAATCGGTCCAGTTGTGTATTTCCCGTTGTTGAGTTCACATATCGTCCATTCCATTATCATTAATTTTAGGTCAAAAATATCACAAGTTCATGCCGTTCTGAATGGAAATACGCCCAATGACTATAATGCGCATCAAACGGTCACTTTTCTGGATGCAATGGCCTTTCCACATTAACATCTTTGTTCTTAGAGACCCGTACGAGTTAATTTTAGTTATTGACGTGGGAAATAAATTTCATCGCTGGTAGATGTTTTGTTTGAAAAATCGGTTGTAGTATGTGGCTCAACAATTGCGCTTGTGGGTGTAACCATCGAACGAGAAATGGGCTTCAATTCTGCAGAAAATTTCGTTCGAAAAATCAGTCTTGAAAGCCAGTTGTTATAGCGCTCAATCGGCATATCTACGGGGTTGTAAATGATCAGCAGGCTTTAATAGTTTCTTGAGTCGGTGTTTATATGAACGGAGATGCGAATCTAAGTACCAATATGCCGTAATGTGCTAACAGATAGGCGCAATTGCTTAGAACGCTAAAAAAATTTGTATCATCAGACACTAGTTTCTAAAACAGAAGCGATATTTCCGGCAAGGCGTGCATAAGGATGTAGATAATCCTATTTACGTAACGTAATCCACAACGTTTCTTCAAATTTCTTCATAAACTTGACTCTGCCTTGCACAATATCTCGATTATGATAAACATAATCGCCCCATAATGCTCTCAAAGTGCTCGCATTTCAATCCGATAGATTCTCAGTGTGATATCTGAAAGCCTTGTGGAAAACAACCACAAAATCTCATATATTTTTCCATTAACAACTACATCATGTTCTTAAAAAAAATATCTTCCAGTTGTTGTTGTATTTCTTCGAAATTCATTAAAAGATCATTTCATTGTGTATCGAAATAATTAATTAATAAATTTATAAAATGATTATGAAGGGGTGTGGAGGGGGGAGGAAGTGATCTTCTAACATGTTTTTCACATTTAAAAACTAAAATTGTATGAAAGTTTTTTTTTAACACGCTTGGCATGCTTTTGTTAAAAGGTGACAGATAACATCTTAAGAAATACAATAATTGTTATCGATAACATTAATATCTGTTATCATCCAAAAACAAAAAATAAAAACATTTGCAAACAAAGCAATCAATGATGTCTTATACTCCCATACTGCCATACCGATAACCATACCCATACCCCTGCGCTAGATGTTGACATGAATGACAATTTTAACACTCCAATTTGCTTTGATCAAATGCCGACGGTGATATCTAAACATGTACTCCTTAAGAGTAATCGATAGAGGAGGCGAGAGAGAGAGAGTAAGTTAGAATTTCTATTTATTGGCAATGATATCGTGGCATGGCATGCATTTACAACTACAACTTCCGTAATAATAAAGTTTTTTTAGAACCAAAAGCTATGATTTCTTCAATAATATGAACCAAAAATAGACCCGTGATTCACTTATAGTTCTGTTTTCTCTCTCCTTTTTTTATTAACTGAGTATTTGTTGTACTTATTGTTATTGACTTGTACTGTATGGTGCTGTGTTATAAACAAAAAGCCGCAGTATTATAATAGCATTATATCCCATGATGCACATACACACGCACACACATACACTCACTCATGTTGATACATACAGACAGACAGATATACCGAGTTAAACTCAGTTACAGAAAGACACACAAATCCACAGCCATACAGAGATGGATAAAAAAGTATACATATGTATATAGAGTTGTATAAACACTGAAGAGAGAAATAATAGCAAAAAAAAGTCGAAAAATATAGGAATTTAGAGAACAGTACTGCGGCCATCAATCTAAATTGCTGTAATTTCTCCTAGAAGACAATTGCCTAGACCAACTTCAGAATACTACTCGATGTCAGAAAGGATAATTCTCTGCCTTATATCTGATGTATGTATGTACTCGCAGATGTCTTCAGGAATGCCTCATAGGTTCCAAAAATATATTCTGTTGTTTTATTCTCATCATCACCAAATCTAGATGTTGCGTTCAAGGCAATTTCATTCTGAACAAGAGTGCTTTTAGTCCACAACATTCCCAACAAAGTTTTTAGTAGCCTTCGACGCATTTAGTTTTTGCCTGTCTTTATTTTCTCAAGCATCTGTCTCCACCCCACAGAAAGCCTTATCCACTGCATCGAAGTTCGACTCCTCACAACTTCACCTGCCAACTTATTACCGCAAATTTCAACAAGTGATTGATAATTGTCCCTACTGAGCTTATTCAGAATCCCAGACAGTCTCAAACCATCGTTGATCTACCCTCATAAGAGCTGAGAGCTAGGCCTGGCTGTCTGATATCAGTGCTATGCTCCGTCCTTTATACCTTCTGCTCGAATTGAATTTAGTACCTAATTTGATGACATAGAGTTCCGCTTGGAAGATTCCCCAAGGGCTTTAAATATATATCATTCTGCGACCGAGATTCAATTTTCTAAGTATTGCCTGTTCTGATTCTGTTCATGACGCCGTAGATATGCTTATTGGCTACTAGAGCAACAAGCTTTCAACGAAGATTTTTCAAAAAAAAACAATTTCAGCTAAGAAGTTTCTTTCTCACTCGCTAGTTATGTCAACAAACAAAATTCTAGGATATGTGGCTTAGAGAACACAGATGTGAAGACAGAAAGTCCACAGTTTGACGGGAAAGAAACTGTTTGGAGCGTATTATAGTCCTGAGTTATTATTGGGCCGTGATTTTTCTGAAAATTACCGCAAAACCATTCAAAGCGCTATAGTTGTATGATCATCGCATTTTTTTGGCCTGTGATTTCAAAAGAACGTAGTCAGCAGCCGCACATCTTCAGCGTAGATGCTTTATTGCTTGAAGCCTTCCAGTACAGTCAATCGGTCATGCGATTTTTGTAGGGCTACTCTAAAGACTTTGTCTAGAGGGATAATCCTCTACTGTTAAGGCATTAGAAAACTTAAATTTATCAAATTATTGTGGAGTAATCGCTCGAAATTTACAAAAAATGCTTGAAAACCAACAAAACTAGGCTGCTAGACCCGATCCAGACGCGGTCATTTGAATGACACTGTATTGCGTACATAACAATATAAAAGCTTCAACGAACTCATAGCTTATTTGAATACATCGGATTAGTATTTAAGCATAATAGGACTCGCAATTGCCAGTCATTCTTCAGTTTAAAACCTTGAGCGATTCCAACATGGTCTTGTAATTCGGGCGCGGACATAACTTGTTTACTTACTTAACTGGTTATTACAACCCCTTTAGTCAGGTCTAGAAACTAGCTTCTCAGACCACTATGTTATGTGTATTTATTTTATACGTTAGCGGCGGGACATACAGTTTTATCGTCGACCCAGATAGACGCACGGATTTTTGAAAAACTTTTCATGAAAAATTATTTCAATCTTAAAGTTTCTGCCAGAATTATGCCGGAAGGAAGCCGCCAAAAGAAGTAAATATTTTCGTTGTGTTTAAGATGGATGAGCTGGTGTTTGAACCAGCAACACACTATCTACCAGACTAAGTAAACTTCAGTACGATATTCTTACAATTCTTTTTAAATCATGTGAGAAACTAGCTCGTAATCCTGACTGATGGATTGTAATGAACAATTTTGTATGTATGTATGTATGTATCATCCATTAAGCGCTAGAATTTTACCACCAACTGTCTCTGCTTTACATTAATGCCACTGAATAAACTCCCCAAATAGCAACTGTAGAGTCAATGTAAACGAAATACTATTAAGCGAACAAACCAACAACAACAACAACACGCAGTAACAGCAACAGCAGCAAACATTCATTCCTTCATTCATTCATTCACACAAACAGCTAGTCGAGCAGCCAGCCAAACAGTCAGCCAGTCAAGCAGCCATTCATGGCCAACAAAAACGATATAAAGACGGAAATACAAAGAGACGAACAGACAAGCAGACAAACAGACAGACTTATAGCGAGAAAGAGAGAGAGAGATAGAGAGAAAGAATACAGTGAGTGTATAAAAGGAAATAAATTTATTCGTGTATAAAATACAAAACAGTATTATCTCAGTATAAATGACATCCCTTCGAAATTAATCCTTAATTCCCTGTATTCATTCATTCATTTATACATTTTGCATAATCCCTGAGATATGAGCCCAATAAGACTTAATGTTTTGTTTACGTACAATTCAAGTGTATGCATGTGTGTGTGTGTCTCTGGTTGCGTGTAACTGTATAAGTGTGCAGAGTGTTTGGGTGTCAATGTATAAGTGAGCAAACTGAAATATAAGAGCCGAGTGAGGCAATCAGAAGAGAATTTTCTATTAAGAGTATTGAAATTCATATACCCGGTATGTGTGTTTTGGGAATACAATTTTCAAGAGAATTTTTGTTTGTATGTGAATAGAAAGAGAATCTTAAGAGTTTGTGTATAAATAAGAGAGCGCGAGTGAGAGGGAGAGTGTATGTATGTGAAAAAGGTGGTGTTTTTTGTTTATTTTGTTTGGTTTTGCTCCCCTTTTTCTATCTTGATTACAATGTAATCATATTGTGTTCATTACTAATGTTAGTGGTTGTTAGTGTTGACTGCTGCCACATGTTGCTTGCATTCTATGCAAGATTGAAACCATGAAACAGCTCAAATGCGTGTGCGTATATGTATACAATAAAAGTGATAAAATTGGTAATTGTATTGGATGTATAAAACGTATTGGTTGTTGTTGGTTGGTTGGCCACAGTGTTATCGTTGTTGTCGTCGTCGTCGTTTGTAAAAAGGTTTCTTCAGTTGTGCGTGAAACATGATAGAGGAAGGTTGGTGAGCTCTTTTTGAAAACAAACACAAAATTTAAAAAAAAATATTTTACTTCTTCTCAAATTACTTTTTTTTTATAAAAATTTATACGGGATTGGATTTTCTTATTTTCGATTTCAATGTGTGAGTGATTGTGTGTTGGATATGAGTGTGTGTAAGCATTGCATAGAAATGCGTAAAAAAATTTGTAATTTTTAGGCGGGATTATAAAATGTTAAAGCCTGATGTGTTCATATCATAAGAACAACAACATAATGTTTAAATCACATTATAATATTTTTTTATTTTTGTTGTTGTTATTGTTACGCTTGTATATGTTTGTTGTATGACTAAATGAATGTGTGTATGACTGAGTAAATGTGTGACTGAGTAAGTGAGCGAATCGTGTATTTAACTGTGCACACAATGTGCGTGTTTCGTTTTTTTGTTTTGTTTTTTTAATTTTAATTTGATTCTGTATGTGCCGGAATAATGGATTATAGGATTAAATGCTTAAGCAAATAGGCATGTGTGCGAGTGTGTGTCTGTGTGTGCGTAAACGTTATTAATCATCAGCAATTTCATTGAATTTGAAAATTGAAACATTAATTGAAATGCCGAAATTAAATAAAATTTTTGAAAAGAAACAAAAATTAGTATTTCAAGGCATTGGAGAGTGGTTAAGAATATTTAGAAATTTCAATACATCGTTACAATAAAATAAAATGAATTTTAAAAGTGGTAATAATAAAAAAAAAATAATTATTTTTATAAATAAAAATTATAAGAAAGTGGAAATGACTTAATCGAATATTTTTGAATTACTGGACTTTAAAAATATATTTAAAAACTTGAAAAATTAATTGTTTAACTTATTTCAAACACATAATAAAAATTCTTTTTTAAAAATATTTTAAAAAAATTAAAAAAAAACAAATAAAAACGTATTATTTAACAAGACTGATCTGAAGCTTAAAATGTTTAATAAAAATAAATTAAAAAAAAAATATATAAAAAACCAACAAAAAAATTAACAAATGAAAAGAAAGTAATAATCCTTATAAGGTACTGTTTAATTTGAAATTATGTGTGCCCAACAAATTATTTAATTTTTGATGAAAGGCCTATGTACTTACATTAATAATTCGGCATTTCATAACTGCACTTAATTAGGTGGGAAATTAATTGTATAAAAATGTTGCTTTTTAATGTATGAAATTTCTTAATCATTTGTTAGGACTGAATCTAACATCATATATTTTTTGAATGTATCAAATCATTTAAATTTTTAAACAGTTTCATACAACAGAAGAAGAAAATATTGAAAAAAATACTCAATTTATTTATAAATATTTGCATCAAACCTTTTCCTTTGTCCTTCTTAAACAGACAACAACTTTAAATTGTTTTGGATTAATGAAATTATTGTATTGAAATTTTTGTAAAATTGAATCCTTAATTTTCTTTTCTTTACGAGCATAAATCCAGTGTATAAGATATAAGGTTTAACAAAAAAAAAATATTTCATTCATTTCATATCATTTTTCAACTTAGAAAAATATTTCGTAAATTTTCCAATTAGAAATGTAAATATCTATAACCTTACATAATGTTCTATAAGTATTTGTATAAATATATACAAAATAAGTCCTACTACAGGACATTTGATCAAAAAAAATTTTTTTTAAGAAAAAACTGAAAATTTTCTAAATCAAAGCAAAAATTTCGATAAGTTGCCCGTTTATAGAAATTTTTCAATACTTTTTGAAATAAGTAGAATATGTTCGATAAGGACATATAAAAAATAAGTCCTATTAAAGGACATATTTATTAAATTTAATAAGAAAAAATAATAATTTTCAAAAATATCGATAACTTGCCAAATTATAGATATTTTTCAATACGTTTTGAAATAAGTGGAATCTATTCGATGAGCATTGGTATAAACATATAAAAAATAAGTCCTACTAAAGCATATTACAAGGAAATTTACAACAAAAAAGCTCAAAATTTTTGTAACTCAAAACAAAAATTTCGATAACTTGCCCATTTGTAGATACTTTTAAATACATTTTGAAATAAGTGGTATTTCGAATTAGACTGTGGCTTGCATAAACAGAAGCTCAGTGCTCAAAACTGTATTGACCTGCTATTGAGAAAAAGAAATGCCTTCAACTCTGATTATCAAAATTTTTGGATTTTGAGTTAAAAATTGGTACCAGTTAAAAATTGCTTCAATTCCTTCAGCTATCTCGCTGTTCTGTTGTGAAAACTTAGAAAAAAATTCCATAACTATTAAATTTATGATAATATTTTAATGGATTGTTATTATTCCATCAAAATTTTATAAAAATTTATGATCTATGCACCCGTTATTACATACATATGTACATAATTAGTCATTACAACCCTTCAGTCAAGATTACAATCTATTTTCTCACACCACTTCTGTTGTGTGTGTTAAATTTATACAGGAGTGGCGAGACCTACAATTTAAAGTCGACTCCGAATGACAGATTTTTTTTTTTGAGAAACTTTTCATTACAATTTTATTTACTTTCAGAGTCAAAAATCCGCTGAGAGTAAGTCGCCAAGAAATATTGTTTCATGTTTCGTTTTGCTGGAAATGTCTCGTCCAATAAGCCAACAAATTACCTACTACTACAAATTACTAGACTAGACAATTTGTAACGTTTCGATTAATAATAGACAGGCTTTTATGTCAATTTCCTTTGTGATCACTTTGTTCAATGCATTCATACAAGTTTAAGGCGAAAAGATATAAGAATTAATGCTTATCTTTGCATTAAAAACTTTCCAGAAAATTGATTAAAAATGCTTTTTTCAAAATGAATCAGTTATTCTATAAAGACAACTGTAAAAAAGTAAATATTTGAACGACCCATCAATTTCGAGAGGGGCTTATTGTTGACTTATTACAAATAATTGCGACGTATGACTAACTCCGGTATTTATATCGACTGTTAATTAAATATATTTTATTGTGTTCTATTTATTAATTTAAAAATAAAATATTTTTCTAAGAAAACTCATTAAATAGTTTAAATAGCGGCTTACGTAGTTAAAAGAAATAAAAATTTTATTTTGAAATTTTATTAAATTTTGATAGAAAAATACAAAACATTGAATTGAATTTATTATAAATTTTTAAATCCATGAAATCCTCAGATTAACTTAAAAACCAAACAACATTTTCTAAAAAAAAGTTTTTTTCTAATGCCTTTCAAATTGTTTCAAATTTCATTGCTTTGCAGTCAATTTAATCCACCATCTATTCTACCTGATATTTTATTTTTTCACATTTTGTTTCGATTTCTTTTTTAATTCAATTTTATCTGCTGCTGCTGCGCCTAATAATTGTAAATCTTTAATGCGGATTATGGAATAACTAATGGTACGAAATATGACTGCCTTACTTTATAATCCGGCTTAACATTCAAAATCAATCCAACCCTCCTCTAAACAAATACTTGATAATAAGCACCACGAACAAATACACACACACACACACTCCGTTGTGTAATAAAAAACAAAATCTATTAATTTTAGCACTACATTCGCGCATTCGTTCAATAAATAATATTTAAAGTGCCTTGAATAATAACGAAATAATAGGTTTGTTCGTTAATATTCGCACGATAAAATACATGGAATAGGGAGCATACACACAAGTAGAGAGCTTTAGTGTTTGCTCAAGCTTAAAGAAATAAAATCCTACACAACCTGATATAGCTTTTGGGAATAAAAAGTCGCTTATCGTTTGATATTTGGAGGCCTTCATAGCCTACTTCTCTCTTTCACATGAAGCTCCATTATTAGCTAGTGCAAGTGCTAAAATTGATGAGGAATTCACGAACCTCACAATTGAAGAATCATTTTACATCGTAAGATACAGAAAGGAATTCAGCGGAGTAATGTTTCATAAACGAATTGTGCAGCCATTTTAAAAGTATTGTGCCGCCAGTTATCGATCGATTGCAAATGAAAAACACTAGTCTCCTTTATTCTTTTCGTTTCTTTTGAAATATTTTTATATTTGTTATTGCGCTAATTTTTATTTTGGAGACATCAGCCAAAGACTGTACAGAATAAGATGTGCTTCACAACAATAGTCCTTTACTGATAGTTGAACTGAAAGAAAATCTCTTCCGCCTGAATGATAAATGTATTGGCTTGACAAAAGGGTCCTTTAAAAGACAAAAGAAATTGTGCGAAGAGTCCCCATTAGATCTATGGTGTCCGCCTGCTCTATAGTTTATTACGCAGATCTACAATTCTACTTTAAGGCGCCGTAGTCTAGTATATAGTTTGTTGGCTCATTAGATGTGAGGCCTCAATTCGAATCCCCGGTCAGACATCAAAACGAAAATATGAAAAAAAAACTTCTTCGGCGACTTCCTCTCAGTAGATTTCTGGTAAAAACTCTACGAGTAAATAAAATTGCCATAAAAAACTTCTCAAAAAAAATCTGTCGTTCAGAATCGACTTTAAACTGTAGCTCCCGCCACTCGTTCATCAAATTAAAACACACAGCTTAAGTGATGTGAGAAGCTAGGTTGTAATACTGACTAAAGGGTTGTAAGGACCAATTATGTATATATGTGTGTATGCATGTACAATTCTACTAATGCATGATTGCATATCCGCCATTGTAGTTATGGAAATGTCCTCCATTCAGACACCATGTCATCCTATATACTTCTACACGCATTTATATCCGCGATTATTTTCCTATGGCGACTTTGATTCCACAATACCACATAACAAAACCCTAAAAAAATTCAATTCCGCCTTGCTTTACTTGAGACCAAGCTGTTCAAAACCTTTGAGCGTTTCAGTATTCCAAGCATGTGCCTATTTCACAAGAGTTGATTAGATATAGAATACCGTAGTAAGCAGTATTGTACAATAAGGCTCCTAATATAGCACAATAGATTCCTTCACAGCCAATGTATCCATAACTTTTTTGCGCCATACACCCCTATGTCCAGTCAGCCAAGAACAACTGAATTTCATTTCTAAGCGCTAGTTTCTGGAACATTATGTTGCAATATTTGACAATGAGTGCGAGCTTTAGTAGTCTGTCAGTAGGTCTTATTTTATAGCCTACTGTCTAAACTGATCTCAGCACATATGGCAAGTGACCATGCTCCTTGCCTTGCAAAAGATTCAATGATTTTGCGTGTGAAATCGATTCGTTTCGGTTGGCTTGGTTACTGACAGCCGATACAATTGTCCGTTTTTAGAGCCATCGACATACCAGATTAGATCATAACCGCTCTAAATTAAGTACACTGCAGGTCAACCATCCTGGACAGGCAACTCAATCCTAAATTTCATGCCAAAAGTTAATACCCAAACCTCCAGAAGCCTAAGCCAAAGCACTCTGCATAGATTGTCCTAACCTGATGGTGCATATCTTGGCAATTTGCAAAATCAATTTGCCGTTGAGTACACAGCCATTTTTGTCACATTTATGTGGAGTGGTGTCAAATGCATGAGGGCTTCTAATGCTGATACTGAGGCAGCGTAAGAATGAATTCTTTTATTCTTCTTCTTCTACATTAACGTGACTTAAATCCTTCAATTGTAAGCAACAGTTTAATTTTCAAAAATTGAAAAACTATTAAAAGTAATAAGAGAACCTAGTAAGCAAATAAAGAAATCTCCATTCAACAAAAACACTTTTAGAATACATTTCAACAAAGCCTGAAAGAAAAGATAGAAAGATTTAACAGACAAGGCACAGTGGTTACAATGGCAATAAAAGCGCTAATAAATGAATTGCTTCAACCATGTGTTTTTACAATAATTTATTAAAAATTGTTCGTAAATCTTATTGTTTATCCAAATAATTTTTTAAAAACTAATCTTTTGCCCATGAAATCACTGTGCAATGAACAAAATTCACAACACAATCCATGCTGTACTCACAATTATAAAGAACAACCTGAACACAAGAAGAAAAAATACAAACAAACAAAAAACAAAACAATGACAACAATTGTCAGAGAAGGATTGTTAAAAGCAAATGCAATAAAAAAACAACAACCAACAGCTACAATCATAATACACGAGTAATAAAAAAAAGCACGAGAGAAAAGCTTTTAATACGTGATGCTTTCATGAAGGCTAATCTCTATGAAGTTCACTAGATTTGTTGTCATTGTTTATGTCTAGTATGTGTGTGTATGTGTGCATAGAAGTATTGGTTGCTTTGCTTTTTATTGTTAAACTGTCTCTTGCTCTCTCTCTGTCTTCAGTTGTAGCCAGCTAATGCTCCAAGTATTGTATTTAAAAATCAAAACACATATAAAGACCTGCCTGCACACACACACAATTGCATGCAATCACAGATGCTGCATGAAAAGAGGTGTTGTTGTCGCATTTTTTCTGGTGCTTAATAAAGAGATAAAATCTGGCAGGCGAAATGACACAAATACACTCAAACACACACAAGCGCATACATGCATGTAGCATTCGTACATTGTTTTTTGTATTCTTTTAGAAACGACTCCAAATCATGCTCTCCCAACAATTAAAGTAACATAGTGTAAGTGTTTGTTAAGCGTGTGTGTGTGTATGTAACAAAACAATAGAGATGAAGAGAAAACCTTACAGTTGGTCCTCTATGACACGTGACGTACTTTGTCACACAGTATTGCTGGGAATATGGGAATATGAAGCACAAATAGGGTTTGTTGTTCAAAATTGAGCTTTGACTGGAGCCCTTACACTAAAAATTATGGTCTTTAAAGGACTTTTTAGTAAAAGAAAGGGAAATTGTGCAACAGGGAGGATCAATTTTAGAATTCTTAAACAATTTTCCACTCTCTTAACGTCCTTAGAGCCTTCTGCCTTTGAGTTCCCATAGATTCGTTGTTCTCGACAAACCACCACACAATTCCACAGTAAAATGCGGTTTTGATATCAAAGTTTACAAGGTCCTATAAACCCAGTTTTATACGACTTAGCATGTAATGCCGGATGCCTTAATAATAGCCCTCCCGACAAGATGTTGCAAACCTTGCCACCAAACCCATTATATCCTCTCTAGATGTAGTGGCGTTTGGGTATAAAAAAATATGTTTTTCTCTGCTTAGCTTATAGTATGTCTGTCTCTCAGCCTCTGCTCTCTATGTCTGTTTGTTTGTTTGTTTTTATTTCCTTTTTTTCTTTATTCTAACAATACCACATGTACTCTTTGGCTCCTCATTATGTTTCTCTCTTTTTTTCCACTACTGTTGGTTTTATCCATAGAATGCTGTGTGAAGAAGCAACAAAAATTAAAAACAAAGAGAGAAACAAAAAATAACGCGTATTAAACTTAATCCGTTAGGATATGTTGTGGTTACGTTTTGAATGCTTGATTGTTTATGTGGGGAAAGTGTTTGCGTTAGTGTTAGTGAGTGTGTGCTTAAGTGTATGTGCTATACATGAGAGCATAAGAGTGTATTAGAACTGACAGTGTTTGTGAAAGGGTAAAAAAAACAGAACAAATATGGTAAAATACAGTGGGGCAGCAGGTGTAAAATTTGAAAAAGGGAATTTAATTATTAAATTGTAGAATGGAATTGTTAGAAAGGTCGTTAAACTTTAAGTAGATTAAAGACTGAAGTTACATATTAAATATGGTTTATTTAGTCAAGTAAGACCCACTGTGATAACAAATTAATTTTCCCCTAGTCCTCCCCTAGTTAGATTCTGATGAGGCCACTTAAGCACTCAGTATCACATCTCGACAGCTTAGCGAGACCATTTATAAAATCCCAAGTACTTGATTCTCCTACGACATTATACTGGGCATGTACCCAAAAAATTAAAACACAAATTCTTCCTTTTCCAAGTTCTACAACTCTTGCAGAACTCATTGACCTTCTTAACCTTACCTTAAGAGAATTTTCAGTGTGCTTAGCCATACTACTAAGCGAAAATAGCGGCCGAGTGAGCTATGCTAAGGCAGTTATCTTCGATTTACTATCTCTAATGACCCGATTTGTTGTATTTCAGCTGTGTTTTATGGATTGTAAGCCGGGCAACACAGGTGATATTGTGTAGTTGTTAAAGTGGTTCAAATCCGAGAAAAAGTGGTTCAAATCCCAGCTGCATTTTACCAGTGTTTTGTTGATCCTAAATAGGAGAATGCAGTGCTTGACTACAAACCCGTGAACTAATGCTTCAAATCTCAAATTAAATGTACATTTAAAAGATTTCCAACCCATCCCCCGCTTAAAGTAACATCAACAATGAACACCATCATAGACAGATAGATCACGCAAAGTCACTTTATTATACCCTAATGTGTTTCTATAAAGGTCGTTGCTTTTAAGATGGCAACTCTATCATTCTATAAAGGTCGTTGTTTTTAAGATGGCAACACTATCATTCTAGAAACTGTAACGAGGAATCCATAACATGCTTAGCTTCAAATTCTGTGTTAAAGGAATTCAAATACAAGCAAATATTTAAAATATAGGGCAGATGCTTTGTGATAGTGCCACGGTTCTTAAAGAAACCCCAAAAGTACGACATGAATGCTTAGTGCTGTCACCACAACTTGACAGATTATTAGACAGAATAGCAGTACAACTGCATCCATTTTTACAGTACCTAGCCGATCACAGTTGCTTCGTTATGACATTCCAAAATAGACACTGGAAATATGCTCAGAGGTTAGCGATCACTCATATCGTTGTCATCGTACATACATTTTTATACAGTGGTTGTGTAATTGAAAGAGGGATGGTAGTGCATTAGTGTGTAATCATTCTAACCATATTTTTTCTACACAAGTTCTGAGCAAATATTTCATTGCATTTTTGATTACTACAGCCCACAGTGCTATATTATGCTTTCCTTAAACAAAGTGGTTGTTAACTCAGCTTAGCTTACCACACTTTTATGTTCGCTAATTTGTGTATAAAACTATAAAAAAATAAACCAACAAAAACAAAAAAATAAACCGAAAATATAAAAAACCATACCACGTGCAACATTGCCAACGAAGTGTTTTATAAGGTGTAAAATAGCACAACAACAAAAATAACAAAAACTTAAGCTCAAAACCCCAAACGGTTTGGTTTGGCAAACACCCAGTAAAGAATGGACCAAAGTGAATGAAGTATTAAATAAAACCACCTATACAGTGAAGAATGAAGAAAAAAAATTAAAAAAAAGAAAGGGAATTAGAAGTTAATCCCTTCAAATTGAAATCCTTGGCCAAGAAGAAGTCCAACTTAAAACCCTAAAATAAAAAGCAAAGCATTTTTGATAATAAAAGGGAAAGAGAGAGAGAAAGAGAGAGCGATAAATTGAAATCTTAAATGTGTTTCACTTAATGAGTTTCAATAATAAAAGATTCGAGGCTTTTTTTCTTCGTTCATAATCATCTTAAATCTTGAACTTGCAGACAGAGAACTAAAAATAAATATTTTCTTAAAGATCAACATGATATTTCAAATAAAAAAAGTGAGAAAAAAATATTATTTTTCAAGTCTGAGAGCTGCTTTAAAAATAAAAATTTTTAAATTTAAAAAAAAAGAAGCGGTAAAAATGCTGCCGATAAATCTGCATAAAAATTTGCTTAATCCCTTCACAACCGCACAAAATTTTAATCCCTCTTTAAATTAAGCAGCTCATCGTAAAGTATCCATTCATCGTCATCAGCATCAGCATCAACATCACCAACATCATCATCGTCATCATGGGCATCATTATAGTCGTTGTTATCGCCGAATGCCTCTGCCATTGTGTATAATCATCCACCAGTAGCTGCTGCCTGCCTGCTAGCTGTTGCCTTATGCCCAGGGGCTGTAGTGTAAAAAATGTTTGCGTACCCAATAACAATAATTTTGTGAATTTTATTGTGTTGTGAAATTATTTGTTTTTTTATTTTTCAATTCTTTTTTTTTTTTTCTTTTTTCGAAATATTGTACAATCCGAAAGGCATTTGTTAGCATAACCTAGTGAACATTTTTGAAGTTGAATCACGGAAGTCGAAGAGGAATAAAATGCATGTCCAAAAATTGTTTAAAACAAGGCTATTGAGCATAACGCTTAGTTAAATATCCTAAGGTCCTAAGAGGATCTCTGTCCAGATTCAGATCCCTTTTCGGAACCCAAAAGGAGCTTGTTTTGTGCCGTAATTAAACATGATGTTTCTGTCTGGGTTCCCTATTCTACTTTCGATATCACGTAAATCAGCTAGATATCCTTTTTAGGTCTTGAGAGCCTTCCTGTCCAGATTCGGTATCCATTTCACTTCAGAACGATTTTTTTTCAAGCCAAAGAGGCCATAAGTAAACATGAAATGTCCTACAGACTTCCCCATTCTGCGTTTGCTGCCACGTAAATCAGTTAGAAATTCTCTTAAAGGCTCTTTGCATTGTTTCAGTATCTATTTCGCTGCAGAACGGTCTTTCGTGGATTAAAGGAGGACGTTTTCTAGTGCATACGTACAATCTTGTCAGTCAACATTGCAACCTATCTTCTCATGCCACTTATGTTGTGTGTCTTAAATAGTGGCGGGACCACTCTGTTCGACCGACAAATTTTTGATAAACTTTTTCATGGCAATTTCTATTTACTCTCAGAGTCGTTGCCAGAAAGCTACTGAGAGGTAGTGGCGGAAGAAATATTTTTTTAATTTTTCATATTGTTGGAGATGTCTGACCCGTGGAGAGAGCCGTGGCTTCACTAATAAGCCGATACACTACCTATTCGACCACGACGACTACGAGGCTTCAGTCGGTTTATATAGAGGCTCGGCTTCGTTGAAAGCAGCGCACATCCTCAAATTATATTTGGCAGGCTCCCCAATTCCGCCTTCATTACTGAGTAATTTGGAGAAGAGTACCCTTTCCCGTGTCTCCTGAGCACCTTAGCGCACTCAGATGCAAAATGCAAACTCGAATATAGTTTTTTGGTCCCTTAGATGCTCCCAGTTCAAGTGATCGATCACCAGAAATGAGTATCCTATAGGAAATCTTGCAGGCAGTGGGAATTACCAAATTCTTACAATTTCTACTCATCATTCTGTTTATCTGCAACTTAGTTGCTCAACTTTTTATCTTGATTGGTATAAAAACTATTAGTTGACACAGATCTTAAGAGATCTTATATACATACATAATTGGTCTTTACAACCCCTCCGTTTGGATTGCGATCTAGATTCCCACACCCCTTGTGTTGTGTGTGTTAATTTTATATATGAGTGGCGGGTCCTGCAGTTTAAGGTCGACTCCGAACGACAGATATTTTGAGAAATTTTTTATTTACCCCCAGAGTCGCCGAAGAAGAGTTTTTTTTCATATTTCGGTTTATTGGAGATGCCTGACTTGAGGTTTGACCCTTGGCCTCATGTGTAATAAGCTAACGCACTACAGCAACATGGGCGGTGTGAAAAGCTAGATTGTATTTCTAGCTAAAGGGTTGTAATGGCTAATTAAGTAATGTAATAAAAACAGTGAGGCAAAGCAAGTTTCAAGAGATCTCAAGTATTTCTAAATTATTCCTCAGACAGATGATTCGTCAAAGAGTTTTCCAAAAGGTACCATTCCAAAAAGTACCAACCAACTTTAATTAGAAAACAAATTCCACAGACAATTGTTAATCTCTATCCCTATATCTCCCTCTCTCCCTTTCTCTCTTTCTAATTAAACACTTGACCAGTAGCTTGCTAAGCAAGGCTTTTGCGTAAATGTTTGCTGGGTTATCAGTCATACTTTGGAATATCGTCAACAACAACAATAACAACAACTTGAACAACTTGAAACAAATACGACTAAAATCCTGCCATAAGATTTATGATTAATGCAAATAAATGCAAAGACGCAATCGATTTAAGCTGAAAAGAAAACTGAAATGAAATGAAATAATCGTTCATTGATTCAGTTTAAAAGCATAAACTGACGACGACACTCATAAAAATTATACTTTTTAAGCATTTTTATGAGCTAAACACACTCTTTGGCAAAAGTATTTACACACAAACACATACATACACATACTGTGTGTGGAAGAGTGATATTGTCAGTGAATGGTTTAAGGCAGGGGTATTTGAAACTAAAAGCACTTGTGTCTTAAAGGATCAAATTTCATCCCCATCAATAGGAAATGAATGCAAAATAATAAGAAAAATTAATACTTTTTTCTAACCCCTCTCGCTTCTCTCATCTTCTACTTCTACTTCTTTAGCTGTTGTCTTGTACAGCAAAAAAGAGACGAAACAAAATTCTTATTTATCTTCTTCTACGGGTATTGAGCCGTTTATTATGGCCTACTTTAGAGGTTATCATTAGTTATGAATGACGAAGACGAAGACATCGACTAAGACAACGACAGCGACAGCGAAAATGCAATGCATAAGTGCTTTATGCTGAAACCTATGCCAGCCCATGAAGGTTAAGTTTCATTGAAAGTATTCTTATAAAGCGATAGAGAGAGAGAGAGAGAGAGAGGGAGCGAGTAAAACAGAAATCTTAACCTCCTGCATTATTTCTTTTCATTTTATTAAGCGATTGAAAAGAAATTAAATCACCAGCTTAAGTTTTGCTGTTGCTGCTGCTGCTCTTACGGCGACATCATTTTTTTAAGCCTGCTTGGCTGTTGGCTGCTGCTCATACGTCAATCGTTGTATCGCCAACATCGTCGTCATCAATACTTCTTTTCTCCGTCATCATATTCTACGGATTTGGTAACAAATACAAATAAACCTCTCTGCTTGTACTTAATACAGCCAGAGGAGCTATTAACTTTTGTATTAACAACTGCCTGTGACTGCTTGACTCATTTACTCTTAAGCAGACTGCATGGCTGGCTTGCTGGCAGTCAAGCTGATTGACTGGTACGAAGTTGTCGGTATACTTAGTCTCATAGGATTGGCATTACCATGTGATTCGTGATTTATTTCAATTCGATTTTAATGTTTAAATTTCATACAAATCTCTTACTTCCTGTCTGTGTGTTAGTTGTGTGGCAAAGTCAGCAAAGCATATGCCTCTGCTGTAGGAGAGTAGAATTTATTTTTAACTGCCATAGGTAAAGAGGATTATATTAATCAAGATATTGTTCGTTGTTGGTATATACCAAAAGGCATGTGTGTGGTATTGTAAGAGAGTTTTAAAAAAAGGTGTGATATTTCTACTTTTCAGATCCTCAGATCCAGCTGAAATCATTTCAATGCGGCAGAGACCTATAGTAACGACAATATGCGATGAATGGTCATGCGATTTAAGAAATAAAAAAAACCAATCAAATCCTCTTGTCATTAATGGGAACTAACCCTGTACAACGATCCAAAAATACCCAGTTTAACAGAGACAATTGGGACACCTACACGCAGTAACATTTCGGATAATGTAAAGGCTGTACCAGCCTTAGGTCCCACCACTCATGTATAAAATTAACACACATAAGTTGTGTGAAAAGCTAGGTCGTAATACTGACTGAAGGGTTGTAACCACTAGTTATATATGTATGTACCAGCCTTAGAGAGATCATTAGTAATGCTATTTCCAACAATATCTGTATGTCCTCAAACCCATATAAGATTTACTCTTGAATGATGCGAAAATTCCCTGAAAAATCACCCGAATTCAAAGGCATTGAGATGACGTTCATATGGGATTTGCTTGCAGGTTTTGGTTGACTGAGAAAGTTAGGATTTTTTAGGTAAGAATTCCCTTACCTGAAAAACCCTGCAGTGGTCTGGTAAACGAAAGTATTACCTTAGAACCCGACAAAATATACCTCAAGAGTATTGTGGAAAAAATCCGGAAAACCCTATTCGGAATCCTAAAGTCAAAACTCCTATCGAGATAATTATATCGAATCATACTTCCTCACTGACTTACATAGTCGGTTATTACAACCCTTTAATCAGCATGACGGCCTAGCTTCTCACACCACTTATGTCGTGCGTGTTAATTTTATACATGAGTGGTGGAACCAACAGTTTAAAGTTGACTCCAAACGACAGATTTTTGAGAAGTTTTTCAAAACAATTTTCTTTTACTCTGAGAGTTTTAGCCCGCAGACTGCTAAGGAAAGTTGTCGAAGAAATACTTTGGGACGTGAAATTATTACTGAGACATGTACAATATCCAGAAGTCAAAATGACCCATTGCAATAGGTCCTAGAGAAGAGATAGAGAGAGGATAGCAAAGGAGATAGTAAAATATGAAAAGGAGAAGGCGTAGGAAAGGGAGGATAAGGAGACGGAGGAATAAGCAGATCGACCACAAACACTCTAGAGAGCGCAACTACAACCTTGAAGCCCTAGCAATCCTCAACCAGCACAACGTATTTATGAATCTTTGAAGAGTCTTAATGTCGCTCCCGACAAAGAGTGCAAACCTTCAAAGAAGCCCCTGCGTACTAGAGGCTGGAGAGTTCGATTGTTTCCAACTCCTACTCATCGCAACATGCCCTGCAACGGTACGGAGATAGGAGATAGGGAAATTGGAAAAGGAGAAGGCGTAAGAAAGGGAGTATAAGGAGACAGAGGAATAAACCGATGGATCACAAGTACACTAGAGAGCACGACTACAAGCTTGAAGCCCTAGTACTTCTCAGCCAGCTCAAACTATTTATGAATCTATAGAGAGTCTTAATATTGGCCGTCAAAAGGGTTCAAACCTTCAAAGAAGCCCCTGCCTACTAGGGGCTGGACAGTTCGATTGTTTCCAACTCCTACTCATCGCAACATACCCTGCAATAGTACGGCTAATGTCTAACCTAGGACTGGCCTTATCTAAGTCTAGCAGCAAACTAGTTCTATCACTGTGTATAGCGGGTCATATACAGACCTAGATACATGACATCCCGATCCATTACCCCAACGCCTCTGTTCTTCCCCCACTGTTATCCATCCAGTTATGAGGCTGTAGATTGGTGGCAGATTGAGGGATAATATCCTACTGACAAACTTTATACAATATTTGTGTGAATATTTGTATGTGATTACTTGGCATTGAATTTGAATTATTTCTTAGCCTTGTAACGAATGAACAACAGATTTTATTTACTTTGGTAAATGTAATAGAAATACGTTCTAAAGCATTTGCTATTCTTACAAGAGTTATGAATGAAACTTAGGGTGATAAAAAAGGGTTACCAAAAATTCGTATATTAGCAGCAGGGGTACAAAGGCTATAAAGGCTGGGCTGCTCTAGGAATTGTTGAAAAACAATATTTTATTTTAAATTAAAACACATTTTTATATATAAAAAAGTAACTTATTTTAATGCTTTTATTTGCCACAAAATGTTGCAAATCTTTATGCATATGGAGATAAAAAGAATTCGTTTCTAAATTTTTCGTATTTCAAATAGAAAACCTCAACATGTTCTTGCTTTTTTATGCATAAAATTTTATTTCTTTTTTTTCTAAGGGTTAAATATGCTTAAAAGGGATTAAAATTGTTTTTGTATTAAGGATAATTATAAATACGTACATGTGTATAGTGAGAGAGAGAGAGAACAAAAAAAAAAAGCTTAAAAGAATTCAAACTCCCTATTGTAATCAGAAGTACGAAAAGAAATGAAATAAAATTTAAGAGAATGAAATGATTTCGAAGCAGAAAAAAGCAAAGGAATAAAGCAGTCAACGTTTCAGAAAAAAAAAACAAAAAGAAGGAGAGAACAAAATCATACAAATCAAGAGTCCTTGATGATGATGGCAAGCAAGTCAGTCTAACAAAATTCGTAAGAAACTAAATGAACGTGTGAGTGAATTTTGACTTTAAGCCAGAGTGGCAAAGAGAAGAGGCAAGAGAAGGGGTAGTAGTAGATACTTTGGTGGTAGTGGTAAGGTATTATTATTGTGTATTAAAAGCCACAATAAGATTTGTCAGAGACCTATCATACATACATACATATCTAACCCTACTTCTTATTCCTCTTCTCTTGCCGCTTGACTTCAAATCTCCTTCGGTTATATCTTTTACTGGTTGATTTTATCCCTTTTTGGATTTTCCTTTTGTCACCGAGTGTATAGCAGTTGACATCTGCATAAAAATGCAGTTTGATAGGTATGCTCACA